>VZTM01024224.1:14641-47533 GCA_013400555.1 Jacana jacana | reverse complement strand
CCGTCCCTCCCCTCCCCGCCCCGCCTCGCTGGCTCCCGCGACGCGCGTAAGTTGCGAGGCGGCGGAGGGGAGCGGAGCCGCCTCCACCGGAGCCAAGGAGCTGCGGGGCGGCGGCGGCGGAGGAGTTTGCCCGGCCGGCTGGTGCCTCCTCTTCCTTCCCTTCCCTCGTCGCCTTGTCTTCTTTTTCGTTTTTGGCGGGGGGAGCGGCGGCCGCGGAGGGAAGCGCTCCAGGGCCGGCGCCTGCCGCGGTGCGGATGCGTGTGGACGAGTCCTCGTGAAAACAGCTCCCGACGTTTCCAAAACCAAAAAAAAAAACAAACCAAAACCAACCAACCAAAAAAAAAAAACAAAACCAACAACCAAATCAAACCCAAACAAACCACCCACTTGGATAATTAAAACGGTAAATCTAGCTAACTTTTCATTATCTTGTTTGCTGTGCTTTTATATGTAGATATTTATGGCTTATCTGGCTTCATTTTGTCATCCTTTGGTTTTCATTAATTAGCCTCTCTTGTACTGCTGGAGAACGTGAAATGCTGGGGTTTCAAACAGAGCAGGACTCTGTTTCTGCTTTATGCTAAAGTTGGGTCAAGGAATGAAAACCTTTCCAGTTTGTACTAGCCTTGCAAATATGTTTACTTGTGTTTTTAACCTGAATGTAGATGAGATTTCATGTGGCAGCATCTCTTTGAGTTTGCTTTTTCTTAGTTTAATTTTTGCCGATGCTCTCTAACTTAGCATATATTTGTGTATGCTACACACATGCAGTCCTGTATTCTGATTGATTTGTGTGCTGATATTTGCTCCTGAAAATCCAAGTAGACTTTGAATCTTTTTAGTTTATGATGTTAACAACTGAACTGTCTTCCGTTTTCATCCTAATTCAACTTGTGGATCCTGTCAATACAAGGTCACCCAAATCAAATCAAGCGGTATTTCTCAGCCCTGTAATTATTTAGTTTCCATTTAAGTGATAAAACTTACTACAGTGTTTATAGTTTGTGTAGTTTATGTAGCTTCTTAATCCAGTAGGTTTTTTTTGTTTGAGAGGTTATTAATTTTATATAGTTGTTGTATTAGTTGGACGCTTTATGAGACTGGGCAACCCCAGGCTTTCTGCACATTATGAAAACCAACTTTAGGAGATTGTATGTCTTTGCTTTGTTAGGTATTATAATGTCATAGACATTTCTGTGCTCTGCTACTAGCTATTCTTCTTCTTGGTTTATCAACCCGGCAGATATTTATCCAAAGAAAATAGTAATGAGAGATCAGTGAAAAAAATTAAAAATCAGTGTATACCTAAAGAAAAGACTGCCTTATTCTCATAAAATATGAGTATTAGTCAGATAGTTGGAAAAATGCCTGATCTGAACTTTGCTGTAAAACACAAGCTAAACTTCCAAGTTTAACCCATGAAAAACTTAGTGTAGAGTCTGCAGCTCTTGACTGATTTTTGTTACTTTCTTTCCTGAGAAGTCTTTCATGTGTTGATCTACCTGCCTGTACATACACATGCATATACACCTGCACAGGCACAGGTACCAGCCTGAAAGGGGCCAAGCACAGGACTTGTGATATCCGTTTTTGAGCCACAGAGGACTACAAACAGCAGTGGGGAAAGGAAAAAGGAGAAGAGATTGACAATATCTACTTTTGGGCACATATTTTAAGGACCTTAGCTTTGGGACTTGTCTCAGTAGTCAAAGAGGATCCCACATGCCTTTCAAAGCACCTAGCGTATGCTTCTGCTCTAAACTGTTCCTTGCTGTGCTTATATCTCTATTTAAGTTCATCTTCCAAAAGCTTACATTCATCCACCATTTATCTTGTTAGTGTTGAAAATGGGGTGGAATATGTATTCATCGGTTATTCCTAGTCTGCTAAATATTAAGATCTGTTGACCCAAGAGACAAATATTTTGCTTAGGGACTAAAATTAATCTTTGTTCACATACATACAAACTGCTGTGTGCTGACACTGCACACCAACTTTCTGCAGCGTTGCAGTCAAGGGGAATATAAAAGTAGGGGACCTCATGTCTCCTGCACGTAGGACATGGCTGGTTAAGTAACTGTTTAGCAGCACTGCTCAAAGCATTAGTAACTCCAGGGAACATTAGTGTTTGAACACTGCAAAAATGTACAGCGGTGATCTCTGCATCAGGTTGGTTTAAGGTACTGTCAGCACTCTACTCTCGGTACCTCTGCCTCTTCGCAATTACCACTCAAAGGCACGATGATAGTGCCTTCTTACTTTGGTGTGATTTCTGACAGAAATGTCATAAATACCTTAAAGTTTCTTCATTTTGACCGGGGAGACTGAAGTGCTCAGGGTGTCAAAGGAAGAAAAACAAAAGATAACCGACTCCAAGGCATTGCACAATTTTCATACAGTAGCTAAAATAGAGTTTTAGGTAAGTCAGAAATTCTGTTTTCTTACCTATCAAGCCTCTGATGTTTTTAATTTTTCCTAGAAGTTTTGGACTCCACAGCCTTCAATTCTTTCAGTAAAACCAGAAAATAAGCAAGTTTCCTGACATATTTCCTTGCAGAACGCCTCCTCCTTTCTGCCTCCCCTGCAAGCTCCAAATTACTTATTTTTTCATCCAGGCAGCAAATGAAAGGGTTAACAGAATAAACTCAGGCAGGAGGCACTCACTGCTTGTCAAATATGACTTTTCAATACTAATATTCCTGTTGAGCTGGGGTTACAGACAAAAAGGGTGATGCTGCACGTGACAACTCTCAGGTGCCCGTGGCATTTTGTGCCAGTTCCACATCTGAGGATTACTTACCGTTACTTTAGTGTTCAAGAAGACATAACTAATTAAAATTCAGGTTTCATCTATAACTTACTGATGCCTGTCTGTTAGAAAATACAACTTAAGGTATTGCTTCTGAAAGAGCAACATCTTTTTGTCCCAGTATTCTTTCTTAATTGGAAAAAAGCCTTGTATGCTGCCATGATCAATGGTTTGCCCCTAGTATTAGCCCTTCATCCAGAAACAGGGTGAAAAATATACAAAACTTCGAAATAAAACAGAAATTTACTTTAAGACAGCTTGACAACTTGAAATCAGTTTTTATACTTTTGTCTTTTAAATGACTAATCTCCACCTGTGGGTGTCCATTTAACCTGTGAGATAACTTTAGAAACTGATGCAGGCAATTTGTGCTATAGAATCTTAAGTGATTAACATTAGGCACACAGTATAATGCATTTTCAGTATTTGGTGGGTTGTATCTCTTGGCTTTGGATATGGTTTTTGTATTATTTTTTTATTAATGCTACATTCTTGCCTGCAGGGTTTCTCTACAATTTATGATCACAAACAAAGGTTACAGACTCTCTAATTTGAGCTTCAACTGTTATGGCATTTTTATACGAATGCTCATTTACTTTGTCATAGCACTTAGCAAGAGGGATCAGTCACTTGATCCATTATTCTGCAACTACTGTGTGAAGAAGTCATTCTGTCAAAAATGTGTCCCCCGGTTATATTTTTTGCAATCTAATTAAATATATCAGACATAATGTTGCCCCCTACTACTACATTATGTTTCCAATTGTAATAAAGTTGGAGAAGTTTCAATGCAAGAACAAAAGAAAGATTTTTTCAGCTGACATTTGATATCCATGTTGGGAAAGTTGCACGAGGCAGCTGCTCCTGGCAGACAAGTCCTTCACTATACATCCTTCACATCCTAACTAAGACCAAGGAACACTTTAGAAAGTGTTATGAGTGTGTATTACATATATTTAATTTCAAGCATTACTTTCAGGATGGTTCATCTTACAAATTAGTGATGGAGGGAGAGAAAGGAATTGGTGGTCATCTTCTTCATGCTCTCTCTGTGCCCTCAGTTCTCTTGCAGTTTCTGGCAGAAGAAAAGCACATGGGAGTACAGCAAATTATGCAGACCTAGACATTCTAAGAACTGACAAAACACTTCTGAGTTCCCCTTGCCTATATTAAAGGTACAATCACACTGTAATTCGGGTGGCTCTGCTTGGAAATGGAAGAATTATGAAACTGGGTTCAACTCTTACAGCTGTGCATCTCTGTTTATGCATTTGCAGGTTTTCAGCAGGAAAAGAGCAGAGAGCCTGAAGCCAAAACAGCTGGATAGCTAGTTTTAAATAGCAAACATGGCTTACTCTATCATGAAGCTAAGGACTCCCATAACACTGGCTTCATCAAAAAATTAGAGGATTTCTATAAAGCACAAATTGTGATCTTGGTTTTTGGGAAACTACATCAGCATACGAGGAAGTAGCTGTATTGAACGTGCTTAAGTATTGTTTCTTCTTGTCAAAATGCAAGCTGAATTTTCAAAGTTTAGGTTTGAGTGGCAAGCAGCCCCAAATTGAAGACAGGACTTATCAAAGTGCAAAAATGATGACCTAAATTCAATAATTTTTTTTTATTATTTTTTCCCTAGAAATGGTCTGTTACCATTTTGGGCCTAAAAGATTGCATTTTGTAAGAAACCATTACTGCACTTTGTTAAATGACAGCGTTACTTTTTCAGGCTTTGACTGAACTGAGGTTTTGTTGATGGTGGAAAATATAAGGGTTTGATGGCCAAACATCTGAAAAAGAAGTCAGCTGGCCCACATGCAAAACAGCAGTTATGCCTTAGGTGCTGAACAGTTAAAAAGTCATTCTCTGCCACAGGAAATATTGGTTGGCATAGATAGCTCATTAGCAGGACTGTTACTCAGAGGTGCAAAGAGAGGCTAAGATGATTTATCTACCTACTTGTATATAAATATGTGCATGTGCTTGGATGCGTACATACACAAATAAACATACCAGTTTCACGGCCATCAATTATAAAACCCATAATATACATATAACAAAATAATAATAAACAAATAAACAAAAAGTTGCAATGAATGCTGAAGGCTGCCCAGAGAAGTTGTGGAGTCTCCTTCTCTGGAGATATTCAAAACCCGCCTGGATGCGTTCCTGTCTGCTCTAGGTGAACCTGCTTTGGCAGGGGAGTTGGACTAGATGGTCTCTGAAGGTCCATTCCAACCCCTACCGTTCTGCGATTCTGTGAATGTGACCTGCTAGAGAAAGAGGAAAGGAAAGCAGAAACAAAAACTGAGAGAGTCACAGAAAGGTCAGATCCATTATGTAAATTTTGGACAGAGTGTGTGAGAGAGACGAGATGGAGATTACCTAACCCAGAAAAGCTACTGCTTGTGCAGTAATGAGAGGTGATTAGAATTTGATGGATGTTTTATGATAACACAAAACCAGGAATTCCTCCAAAGGGTACTTTGTACCTATTGAAGTGTGTTGCATTTGGCAGCTTCTTCTGACTTGAGAACTTCTGAACTCTGCTGCTGTAAGTCACAATCAAAAATATGACAATTCTGGAAATCTTTGACCTTCAAAATAGAAGAGCATTTAATTACTATACCTGTAACTGTATAGTCATATCTGCAGTAACAGCTATGGGGCAACCAGACAACAGGTAGATTCCTCTTTCCTCTTTTTCAGAGTAGCGGGAATAGAAGTTTACATTAATCGAGTTTCATTCCTTTTCCCCATAGTAACACATCCTTCCCATAGCTGTCTGTAGCTGCTGAATGAGGAGAGCAGAACAGTTGGCTTGGGTCTTTTCATGGACAGGAATGCCAAATGTTCTCTCTTTATTGCTTCCTAACCCTGAAAGAGGACACGGTGCTCAGTGAATCACTCTTAAGGTCAGCAGCACAGCGTGACTTCAGCTTCATGTAGCATCTTCTCACCTCCCTCTTTCTCCCGGTTTCACCATCTTTCTTACCTCACAGCAGCTAGGTTTTAGTCAGACCACGATCTTCTCATCCTCAGCTGTCTGAGTTTCCTGGTCTTTTGAATTTCTGGATTGCTACTGATTGCACTCACATGAAAGCACTGACATTGCCCTGACTGAAAAAAACTTTCTGTGTGGGCAGCAATAATCATCATGGCTGTTGTTTTCTCCAAGCCCGGAAGCCAGTGTGCATAGCAGTTACTGTAGGGCTGCTAGAATATATGACAAACAAGCTTTTTCCGGTTGTAAAGTGCAGACGATTTCTTTGTATATCGTAAAATATCATATTTGTTAGTCTCTTGATGCACAGATTTGGGCCATAATTGGACCTTTTGCTGAAGAAGAGCGATCCTTCCTCTGGAAGAAAAGAAACTTGTTCCTGTCTTTTTACTTAGCATAAATGCTGTTGATTTGATAGCATTAAATCTCTTCTGTTTATTTGTGCTAAGTGTAAGATTATCTATGAAGTTCAATATGGGAAAAAAGTTAGCTGTCAGTACTCGTTCTCTTTTCCTTAGCTTTGTGCTAAATTATAAAAGAACACCATGGCTTGGACAAACCGCTGGAGTAGGAGGTGATGGAGCCCACAGAGTACAAGTTTCCTAACTCGCTGCAATGACTGTGGTTCACTGAGTCACTGATGAGAAGGGTGTGCTCTGAAACTGAGAGACAATTGAAACAGAGAGGCCTATTATCAAAATTTGATCTTCGGGAGAGATTTCAGGCTGTGGTTTATTGTTATCTCTGTCACTAGAGAATGCACGCAAATTTGGACCACAACTGTACTGTTTACAAAGGTAGCTCAGTCAGTTATCACAGTATTTTCCCCTCCTGGTTTTTATAATGAGTCCCAGTAACTACAGGGCAAACTTCTAACATTGCTACAGGCACAAAGCAATACATGTGGTTTGGGTGAAAATACTAGGAGGGTTGTGTACCACTGTCTGAAAAACTTGACTCAGAAAATGGGTCTTAATAGCTCATTGTAAAAATTAGTGTCAGGTTGAAAGGCTTGCACCGCTTCTGATTGTCCAGGGAACTCTCCTGGGTCTCATGTAATATTTTAATTAATAGCTTAGCAATAATTACTATTTTATTATTCATTAACAGCTTAGCTGAGGGAATAACTTGTGCACTAGGTAAGTGTGCAGGTGATACAAGGTTGAGGAAGACTACAACCAGGATGAATAATTGAGTAAGAATTTGAAGTTTTTTAAAGAATTGTAGCTCAATAGAACAAGTTTCAAGGATACTTTGGGGCAGAAACAACCACGAGCACAAATATAACAGCGGAAATGACTGACCAGGCAGAAATGTACATCCCAATATATGTCAGCAGTGTCATAGAGCTGATTCATGTTCAGATGATGTAATCAGCAGATCCTTTTTTAAAAACTGCTACACGTTTGGATGGCCATCCACATCCTGAATTTGGGTGAGAGCAGTGCTGCTCTGCAAGGGGGGACATGCTGCAAGCCAAGGTGACCCCAGCACAGGCACTGCCTCACTGAGGAGACACAGCCCAGTGCGGGCAGGCAGAGCCAAGTGCCGGTAATGGGACCCAATGACAGCTCCTGCACAGTGAGGGGATGAGCCAGGGTCAGGGGTCACCTGAGGAAGCAGCCAGGAGCAAAAAGTGACATTGACGTTATTTAACAACACAGAAAAAAATCCAAATGTATTGGACAAAACAAGCAAATAATATAATTATCTGTTTAAGAAAACAGGAAAGTCAAACTTTAGAAGTCTAGTAGCATTTTGGTCTCTGCATAAGACACATTCAAGGCTGTTGATTTCTTTCCTAGGGAAATTACTTCCATTCTGTCCTCTCTACCACTTGTATCTATATAAACAACTTCTATATTGGGCTTGCCCAACATAATGGCATCATTACCATCTCTTCTGCACAAAGAATTTTTACATTAGGGTTATAAATTAAGCTCACTTTCACTTTGCTTTTTACTGAAGGCTTTTATTTTTTTTCTTCCAGCCAACCCTCAGTCTTCTAAAGAACTGTACTGCAGGTCTTATTATGAAATTACCTGAAGACTGATGGTTGCCAGTGGCAAAAAAGACCTCTGCTCCTTTGGAAAAAACAAAATGTGTGTTATTTTTCATCTAGACAAAAGCCTTAGGTGCTTGTGGAGGTTGGGCGTTTTTGCTTGTTTGTTGATTGATTTTTATTTAGTACTTACAGATGTTTATATCTAGAATAAACAACTATTTTCTATTAATAAATAGAACATGTGGGTATGTGTACACTGTCACTTCTTAAGTCCCTAACTCCTAATCACCCAAATGGCATCAATGTTAGTTTGTTTAGACTCTGTAAACAAAGAGCAAACCAACCAGTTTCCTCAAGATAAAAGCCAGGTGTGGATTTGAAGGTGATTTGCTGAGAAGGCCATTTCAAATAAGTACAATAGCTTAGACTATACATAGATTGGCATCTTTCTGTCCTATGCAGTATTTTTCAGCAGATCCTTAAGGGCTTACAAGCCCTCATGCCATGTCCAAGAGCATGAAACCTATCCCCGCCTTGGTATTGTGCTATCAAGCTACCATTCCACTGGGTCAGCCCTCACATCAGTTTAGGTATGTTGAACCATGAAACCTCTGAAAAATAGTAATAATGTCTTTCTGTCACAGGGACCTGTGTTAGGTGCTATGCTACTCCAGCCAACCTTAGGCTAGGGAGCAGGTATTTCAGCAATACAGGCATCTTTTCTGTTTAAGATATGCTTTGTTCAGGCTTAAGTTTTTTGTTTGCATTTCAGATTTTTACAATAGCCTAGCGACACTAAGTTTTCTCCTTGGAGAAAGCAGACAAATGTGACCTAGAAAAGACATATCTTTGGATACAGCTACCAAAGAAAGAGAAGTAAAGAGGGCTTTAAGCGTAGAACCTGTTCTTGACTGCCTGTACTGGCAGCAAGTGCCTGTAAATGTGGGGCTATCCAGATGCCCAAGTAACAACAAAGAATGGGAGCTGACAGTTCTCTAGAAAATGACTTGTTCTTTGGTGAAGCAGTTGCACAGTCTCTGGTGAAAAACAGTCTGAGCTGTGTATACATGATATCATTTGATATTCACACTGGAATTCTCTGTCCACTGTAGTCGCCTAAAAACCAAGTGTGTCATCTGCATTTAGTTATGTGATCTTTAATAAGCAGCAACAGCTCTGGGTGTATATCTTCTTTTTTTAAGATGACCTATTAAGCTGTCATCTGTAGCTGTATGACCTATAGCAGATAACACCATCAGGAAAAACAAGCGCTAAAATGGAAAATGACTTTACTTGCTTTCTTTAACATTCACCTGACACTCCAAAAAGCTGCAGCTGGGCCCATGAAACCACACACAGAGTGCAAGTTCACCATGATGGTACACCTTAATTATCTTTTTCTAGTGCAGTTACGTGTCTTCTGTCAATTCTCAGGTAACAAGTCAAGTCTGCTGCTCATTAGCCCCATCCTTGATCTTGTACTGAAAATACTTGTTGGCTCTCCTGGTAGTTTGTTAGACTAATGGTACTCATCTCCTGTTTTATATAGTTAAATGTAAGAAACAAGCAGACCAATTTAGCCTTTTCAGTCAAACTACTAAATCTCTCTAATAGAAGAAAGAAAAGGGGCACATAGCTTGACTGAAACCTCACCTGCTTTTTAATATTAAAAAGCTATATTCAAAAACCATACCAGAAAAGTGTGAATAATATGAATGAAAAATAGATTTACAGTGAGATTCTTTGGGTTTTTTAGACAAAACCTCCCCTTCTTAAGCAGCTGCTGTCTCAATGGTTCACATCACTGATTACATGGAAGATTTCTGTCTAAAGCATGTTTAATTCCAGAAAGGCAGTCATTAATTTCTAACTTCAAAGGTCTGTAAAGCACATCAATCATTAATGACAACTACCAAAAATTCTGATTGTTGCAATAACTTAATCTTTAAAAAGAAAAGAGGATAAATGTGTCTTGCACACTTTCAGGGCTATATAATACAGCATTCTGCCATGAACAGTACTTCTGAATATTTAAACACAGTTTCCTTCGTGGGTACTGGTGGGAAAAGAGGAGAAAGCAAAAGGAAAAGGCTAGGTTGTAAAACCAAGGAGGAGAGGAGGAAAGAAAAGTGGAAGAAGCCGTTTCTCACAAAAGCAGCCCTCAAACTGCAGTGACCAGGCAAGATAATATTGTTTAGGTGCAAAATGTGAAACTTACGTTGACACTTAAAAACTAGAAAATAAAACTGTTAACCAAGGGACGCTGAACCAGAAAGTAGAACTACATAGTTTTGAAAACACATTTTGCCTGCAGCATCAGACTCTTTCTTGTCTTGGGTTGTGAAGAGCTAACCTTGAAGAACAACTGTAACTGATGAAACTGGGGAAATAAAAGTTGTGGGGAACCGCATATTGACAGAAAAAAAATGAAATTTCAAAGGTTAAAATTATTTTTGAATACACCCAAATAGTTTTGCCAGAACAAACTCTGCCAAGACATTATTGAGCACAGAGATCTTCATTTTTTTACAGCAGTAAAGGAAAATAGTTGCAACAAGAATGGAGTATTTTAGTTTCCCTAATAGTAATTAGAAAGCACATTCTAGACTCAGCTTCTTGCTTTTTGGGGGTTTCCCATTTTGCAGCAGTCTTAACCTCATGAAGGACCATGCTCTCTGGTTTTCCTGTTCCTCCTGCACATTTACAGGCCGTTCTCAAACAGGCTTTGAGCCATTTAATGGCAGCAAGAATGGTAGCTTGTCAGGGAACTCCTGAAGATGCAGACGACCTGGTTCAAAGCACCCCTTTCTCTATTTAAGGCCTGAGACGTGATTTGATTAGTAGTTGTGAGGGGAGAGCAGCAAGAAACACTTTGTATCACGAGGGGTGCAGGTACCCACACTTTGAAGTCTATACCCTTCCCCAACACAGGCAGAGCTGACCTCTGCTGGAATAAAAGTGAATAAAAAGAAATGCAAGGGACGCAGCACTCAACATTTTTTGATTTTCATCCAAATGAAGAGAGAAACTTATTTTTGGCAAACTCCTCTTTTCTTTTCAATACTTATATGCAGAAAATCCTATTAAATCTTTCTCAAGAGCTGTTTGTGAAGGCTACCTGATGGAACATATGAAAATCAGGGGGGTAGGAGGGGGGAGAGGAAACAACGCACTAGAAGTAGTGTTACATCCATGTAAATCATGTGCTATAATGGCCCATGTCTGCTATATTTGGACATATCCTGAGGCAAGGATGGAGAAAGAGGAGCATAAGTCCTGGTTCTCTTTGGCAAATGCTTTCTGCTACAGACACACAGAGATGGTTCTCTTCCTCAAAGCACTTGTGTTGTCCGCACTGCTCTAGCCTCACCTGCTTTTTACTGAACGCCCCACGGCAGTCTGTAAGCTGGAAACAATGGCTGTTCGATTCAGAGGGAGAGACAGATCCCTGCCTATGGGCAAAGCCAGAGAAAGATGGTGCACTAGGTTGGGGAGTTTGCGTCCCATCTTTCTAAGTAATATAGCAATGGTGCTGACTGACTTCTTAGGTGTATGGCGAGTCTAAACTGGTGACCTTCTGCACAGTTACAGGACCATTGCAGCATGAATATCAGCCGGTAACAGTTAAAGGGAACTTCCTCTAGTGGTTTAGAAATCACTCATATCTCTCTCTCCATCAGAAAATTCACAAAGAAAAACTTTATACGAAACATATCTGGCAAAATTTGTGATTAAAAGGGACTTAAAAATGCAGAAAGACGAGAAAGCAAATGGTATTTTTCTGACTGGGATGCATCTGTCTGCTGAAATATAACTTCCAGTGTGTACTGTACCAAGAAAGATAGGGGAAAAGTACATATATTTTTACTTCTTTTATAAACCTGTGAGGTACCTCCGTGTAAGTGGCACAGGGATTAAAGTGGGCTCTGTGCTGTTGCATTGAAGTTAAAGGCAGACTGACAGAGATATGTTGAAAATAAATGTAGGACAAAGCTCCATTTAGACAGGAAGAAGCACTGTAAACATCAGAAGCGGATTTAGTTCATCAGAACTTACTTCACTTAGAAATGGAATTCTGACTTTTTTACTGCCTTTTTTTCTTCATAAAAGCAATACTTATTCTGTGTGTGACCAACTCTTCTAAAGTTTCCTTAACTGTTATTGAGAGAACTACTATTCCAATGTCATAATTTTGTGATGCCTTTTCTGAATATTGAGGGCATAGTACATCTGTGACTAGCTCATTTTTACTGTATTATTTTTATTGAGAAAATATTGTGTAGACTTCTTTGGCAGTGCCCCGACATAAAGCTTTGTCTGTTGAGCCCAAACACATTTACCTTCTGGAAACTCATTCATTTAATCTAGAGAAGTGTAGATCATTTGAAAAATGATAAAATTACATGTTCAGCCTGAAAATTAAGCCATTTATGTAAAGAGGATTGGTCTTGTACAGCTGTAGGTATGAGTCACTGACCTAAGAACTCAAAGCATTGTAGGGATATTTAAAATATAAAAATAAAGATTTTAATAAATTGGTGAAGTAATTGAAGAAGACAGGAAATAAGAGACTTGTTCATCCTGACTGAAATGGAAAGCTTCTTTCTATGGTAATGAGAACAGATCATACTCTTTATGTTCCCAGTTTCAAATCTTCTGGACCAACACCTGTCAAGCAAGTGCTATCACTGGATATACTGCCCTTTAAAGAGTTGTAGGAATCAATAAGAGGAAGGATCACAAAGTATTGCTCTTGGTTTCAGTCAGAAAGGCTTTGGCACCCTGTCTCCTTTCTTCAGGTTCTCCTCTTCCTGCCTATAACAGTTGCCAGCTCTTAAAGAGCTGAGCTGCAATAAAGATATATCCTGGAGGCAGACCCTGTGAGCAGAACTGTTCTCCTGAGACCACAGCTACCGCCCAGGCAGGGAGAAAAAGTTTTGAATGGGGGGTGGGGTGAGGAGGAGTAAGGGGAGAAAAACACCTTTCGTCCTTTCTTTGCATCTTCACCTCTTTCTAAAATCTATCCTAAAAGTGAGAATCAGTTTTGCTTCGGTCTCTGTAGTGGAGGGAACAATAGGAGTCTGTTCTCACCTCTCATTCGGTGCCTTCAGAGAGCAGTGTCACACCTGACATTCAGGCTAGAGCCTCATCTACAGCATCTACAGGGGAGCAGCTCATACATTGCAATAAACTGGCTTAGAGTCAATTCAATTTAGATCAAAGTGATGATAATGTGCTAAAGCAAGGAACTAAAGAGGTAATTCAGGTGATGTTTCTGCCTTCTGAAAGGTTATCCAGCTACATACAAACAAACAAAAAACATCAGACTAATTTAGATTCCATGTTACTTCTAAGAACTGAATGCCCAGACCCATTTGTTTTTGTGTGCAAGTGCTTGTCTGGCTTTCAGTCTGTTTTATATGTGTGACTGGAGGAGCCAGTGGGAGGTAGAAGATAGGTTCCTATCAGAACTAAGGAAATGCGTGAACAAATAAATTGAAAAGATAGAAATAATCCCAGTACAGTCTTTGCTTTTCAGATTCTCCTCTGTGATAAGAAGGAGGCTGTACCACAGCCTGTGGCACCACACAATGTGTATGACTATGAAAGCAAAGCCTTATTTGAACAGGCTGTCCTACTGTGAGCTTGCATCCTCTCAGGCACACACAAGAGCCACCACCACCCCTCTTTCCTCGGCGCTGATTACAGCACTATTTGTGAGGGTGTTTTGAAGGCAGGAGGCTTGTCCTGGAGTTTTGGACCACTCTGAGAAATTTCCTTTCTTCATTGCACTGTGCTTGAGGAAATCAAGCTAACAGAGGTACAAAAGCTGCTGCTATCTCTAGCAGCTGTGAGGTTGTGAGGGATCTGCTGGGTCTGGAGTTTCCTCCCCTGCCTGGAGAAATGCTTCATGCCAGTGTCTGTAAGTGGGCTGCAGGGTGGTTCTTCCTTAGCAAGAGGGCAGGAGCTGGGCTGGACTCTGGGACAGTGCTTCCCTGCTTGTCTGCAGCAAGGAAACAGAAAATCTCTTTCTGAGCTGGGGGAAACATTAATGGATTGCAAAAAATCAGCAAGTCTGAACTTGGCATTATGATAAAAGAAGTACTCAAAATGTAAATATACATATTAAACATGATCTTAAAAAGGCTGCTAAATCAAAATGCAATAGACTATGCACAGATGACAAGAGATAGAATAACTACAGGCAAGAGACTGAAACTCTTCTGTTATATCATTTACCTGTTTTGCCCTCATACCACCCTAGTGCTCTCACTAGACCTTTCTGAACCACACAATATACTGCCAGTTCAGTCTTAACGGAGCACTAGCTGGGGACAAGGTACCATGATTAAAACATCACAGAGACTATAACAGAATAAATCAAATCATATAAGTGGTTAATTTTCATAATTTGAAATTACTTCACTTTTATGCAGTCAGAATCACAATCTAGGTTGTTAGCAACTACTTTGGGATATTTCTGGACATATCTTATGAGTGCTAAAAAGGAAGTTAGAGAGCTGGTTTTGTAAGCAGCTTTGTAATACTGAGTCTTGCAATGGGATATAAATAAAAGTAACTTCAAAAGTGATGGTCAATTCCAGGACATCTGATATGCCAAACTATAATCAGAATCAAGGGAAGTAGGTATCACAGAGCTGGTTTGAGGAGGGAAGAAGGGCAAAGATCACATGAAAGAGCTTTCCACCCTACAGGGAGTCTGAGGATGCCCTTTCCTGCAGTATGGCTCTCAAAGCCACTGCTGACCCCTGGCACAGAGGGTTTGGGTTTAACTTCATCCCCTGGCAAAGTGAGGAGCTTTCCCCTGTTTAGCAAAGAATTAGGAAGAAAAATACATTGAAGAGTAACAGGTACTTGAACTCTGCCAGGATGGGCTAGGCATGTGTTGCTCAGGTTGACAGATCTACCTGTGATGAGTTTCCCTGCAGCTTTGAGTTCAGGATTACTCAGTCTGTTGTCTTGGTATGGGAACATGCAAAAGTTTAAAAGACAAGAATTAGCAAATGGTGGTTTGGTCTTAGAGCTCTTCCCTCTCAGCAAGGTGACAGAAGGCTCTCACAGCTGATTCTGCAGACCTTTGCAAGACCTTTCCATCTTCCCTGCATGCAGCAATGTCAACTGATCATTGATTTTCAATATGGCTTTTCATCACTGAAGTGATGAATTGAACTTAATTATCAGGATACCCTGCACTGGTTGGAATTAAAAAAAGTTATGAGTACTTATATCTTAGAGCTTAGTACAGCGACTCCCAGTGAGTTATCTGAGCAGTGAAACTTTTGAAGCTTGCTTTCCTGTAGTTCTTGTCCTTATGAAAGTTTTCAGTCATTCTATTCTCTCATACAGATTCTCTGATGTCTAGTAAGGTGAATATATGCTGTGGCCTTTCCATTAAAAGGGGCTTGCCTTGTGTCTCTTTGGCAGCATGTTTACATCAAACATACGGGGACTTTTGATCTCTCCGCAAATTTAGTTAAAACTGGGCAATGAGTTCAAAAGGAACTCATGGGGACTGACAGACTGCATCATCTTGTATGCGTCATTTCCCAAGGTAACTGGATTAAAAGGCTAGTGGCTGGTTGTGTGGTAGCCTAATTCAAACCTTCCTCTCTTGTCATAAAAAAAAAAAAAAAAAAAGGTGAGAATATTTTTTTAACAATGGTAATTAGCAGAGTTTCAGTCAGAGAGAAACTGACTCCCCAAATTATTTGTTTTATTAATATAGAAGGAGAGTTTTGTGTCCTTGTATGACTACTAGAAGAAATTGTTTATTTTAAGTGCCCTTTCTTATTAATTACTGGTAATTTGCTTTGTCAGGGATTTCCACAGCATGCTGTCTCTTTTGAAATAATTGCAAAATCATTATCTCTTTAAGGTTGTTTTGAGCAACATGATGGAAGCCTCCTATAGCCTGTTTTCCTACTGGAATTTTTATCCTTCTTTATTATCGGCTGTGTTCCCATGACAATTCCTGTACTCATGCATCCCAGAATTAGCTCCTAACACGTTCCAGCCTGATGGTACATCAAGCCCACTCAGTGCTCTGGAAACTACATGCGCGCAATAGGCTCTGAATGTGTGGGGAAAGGAAGGTCTCTAATTTGCATATTGAGGCTACGTGATTGAAACATGGGAGAAGGGATGGACAGAAGGCAGTGGAGGAAGTTGGGGATGCTTGTTTATTTCTTTTTTGTTGTTGTTAGTATTTTTTTTTAAACTGAAATGCTTTATGTCTGTAGGATAACGCATATATAATTAGTATATACTTTAGGTGAACTGGAACGCTTGCTTGAAAATTATTTAGCAATTCATTTTCAGAGTCAGCTTATAAGGAAAGCAGTTCTCTCTATTTTGAGTTAACTTTCCCACAGCTTTCCTTTATTTCCATCTCAGTTTACCTGGAACCTCACTGGTTTCATGGGGTACTTTGGTGTCTTTCTCACTTCAAATGCTGCTGCATAGCTGGGTGCATTCCAGCTGCAGAACTACATGCCTTTCTTAAGATTGCAACAGTCATCTTAGTCAAAACCAGAGTAAATCCTAGTAGAGGCCTACTCAAAAGAAACACCTCTGTGCTCAGTTCTAGCTGACAGAGTAGTCCCGAACCTGATGGTGTATATCCAGCAGGGTCACTAGCTCTGACAGAAGCATCTGGATACTCCACTACTGCAAGATAACTCCGGGCCCATTGACAAAAAAAGCTTCCAGCAGGTACTGTTTTGGCTCCAAATGGTGCTGGTGGTTGGCTAGAAATGCTACCATTGCACTCTCATGTTCTATGGCCAGCAGTTATGTTTTGCAGCAAAGGCACAATGAAGTTCAGCCAGGACTCCTGATAGATCTTGGTGGACAGCCAACACTGCCAGCAGAACATGTTCAACTCTGATACAGCTACCTAGAGACTTGCCAGCTAACTTTACCTGCTGATTGCTGAAGTACACAGATGAAAGCCGTTCTGAGGTTTTCTGGATGTTTTTGCCCCTAGCCTGTTCTCAAAAAGCTGTCCAGACTGGAGAAGTAAAGCTCTTCAACATGACTCCATCTGAGAACAGCCTACCATCTCACCATCTGTCACAACAGCATTTTCTAACATTTTTGTGTCCCTCTTGGCGCTTCTTATCCCTTTTCAAAGTTTGCCCTCTGGCATTCTCCAAATGGCACAGCAGTGTTAAGCAGTGACAAATAGACCTTGGGACACTTGCCTTTATGGAATATCAAAAAGTCTCCTTCCTCCCAGCTAACCACCTTCTTTTCACTCAATATGACAGTACCATGAGGGTTAAAAAAACAAGCTTATTATAATGCAAGCACAGTTCCCAAGATAGCAGGTATAGAAGAAAATGCAATTGAGATAGTAACTGGTTTTACAGTTTGAACGACGCTCTGAGCTTTCAGTTACCTTTACTTTTTACAAGACCTATTACCCAAAGTAAGGTATTTAAAGATGCATACAGATCTTAAGATACTTGGTTTGCATTAATCAGTCTCAGAGCTATTATTGATTTGATTTCAGAAAACTTATTACAAAAGTCTATTTTTGCTATGCAATTTGTGCAGACCTTTAGATGATATAACCCCAAGTTTATAGTACAGATAAAACATTCAAAGGCAAGAGGGTCTCTCTGAGGGTTCACCTATAAAAGCAATATTGACCTCTCATCTTCACAGAACCTCTGCAAGAATCCTTCCAACAGAAACACTGCTGCCTGCTGTGCCAGCTGCCATTGCCATTTCAGCAAGACCCTTTTTGTTCCTTGGTTCACGCTTCCTGATTGTGTCTGTCCCCACCATAAGGATAAACAGCAGAGTTGCACAAAGAGGCTACCACTGTTTTTCTTGTCTTCTCACTAATTTCCCAACAGCCCTTCCACCAATTCAAAACCATGGAGGCACCCTCCAGGTCCCTGGGCCAATGCTGGTCTCCAGGCTGAGCCCAGGGCTCAGCTGGGCTCATCTCATCTCAGACGATAGGAGGGGAATTCCAGGAGTGAGGGAAAAACATTGCATTAGTGTTGTCATGGAGATGAAAATTTGCACAATAACTATTGTGTTCTGTTTCAATGCTTCCCAGTCTCCAATTTTAACTCCTTCCCCCGCTCCACCACCGCTTCAGTTCTGTCCCAGCAACATCCCACCATACCTGCTAGATTTCTGGGTCAGAAACTGGAAAGGGAGTAGTAGAACAGGCAAGAACTTGAAGTCTGGCCAGTGACCAGAAAAGGAGGAGAAAAAAGTGAGGGAAGGTCGTGTGACAGAGGACACACTTAAAGGGAAAAAAAAACCAAAACAAACCAAACACCAAAACCAAAAAACCTAAGGCATATAGTTACCCTCTAACCTTCCTTAGAGAAGTTGTGTCCCTCATGAAGTACAATGCACAAGATGTACACCACTCATCAGTGAATATTGAGAACATCATCTTCCCTCCTGTATGCAACAGCCTCTCCCTTTTCCTCAGCACTGAGAGGAAAAACAAAGCTTCTAGGAAGCAAATACAACATCACACTTTCTTCTGAGAGGAAGAGCAAAAGTTGGAATGAATCTGATAATTTTAAACACAGTTTTCAACATCCAATGTTACATTCAATTAAATGGTTGTGCCATTTCTGATGGGGTTTGTGTTCCAGTGTCCTAAAGCTTGCATTGTTTATGTATGAGTTTTTGTTGACATGAGTTTGATACAATTCTACAAAATGACTGTATACTGCTGTAACCATAATGCCCTCCCCTTCTTCAAAACCAGTACAAAAGGATTAAAAAGGGGTAATAAAGATTCAATTGACATTGTAGGTGAAAATTAGGATGACAAGACATTTCTGATCCACTAGGCTTCACAATTAACCACAGGTGCTAGTGGCTGTATCGCCAGTGTCTCTGAACATAACTGTCACCTGCCAATAACATTGCCTCTTCCTGCCACAGCCATCGTGCAAAACCCAGCAAATGAGCATTGCTCAGCTACCTCTGGCCCTGAAGCAAGCATCACCTCTTACACTCTTCCAAAAACATATTCCTCTGCAGCCACCAAAAGTACAGCTGAATTTTTATTTTGGTTAGCTAGCAAAAGACACCATCAAACAGTTGATTAGAGGAGGATACAATGTGCCTCCCAGGAGAGCAGCAGGTTGCCTAGCCCTGCCCAGGAACCCCTCATAGTTTTCAAAAGACATGTGAACAATACTGCCAGGGAGCAGGGCTTCAGAAGGAGGGAAAGCAGGCTGCAAAAAGGACCTAAAATGCTCCTGGGACAATTCACACTTATGCCATTGTTATATCATAAAATCACAGAACTGTTAGAGTAGAAGGGATCTTAAAGATCATCAGGATCCAACTCCCCTGCCACGGGCAGAGACACCTCCCACTAAACCAGGTTGCTCAAAGCCCCATCAAACCTCACTTTGAACACCCCCAGGGATGGGGCATCCACAACTTCTCTGGGCAACCTGTGCCAGTGTCTCACCATCCTCACAGTAAAGAACTTCATCCTAATATATCATCCAAATCTCCTCTCTTTCAGTTTAAAACCATTACCCCTCATCCCATCATTACACTCCCTGATAAGAAGTCCCTCCCTCTTCTTTCCTGTAGGTCCTCTTTAGGTACTAGAACATTGCTATAATGTTTCTGTGGAATTTTCTCTGGGCTGTACGAACCCAACTCTCTCAGCCTGTCTTCATAGGAGAGGTGCTCCAGCCCTCTGATTGTTTTTGTGGCCTTCCTTTGGACCTGCTTCAACAGGTCCAGGTCCTTCCTGTGCTGAGGACTCCAAAGCTGGACTCAGTACTCCAGATGGGGTCTCACAAGAGCAGAATAAGAGGGTAAATCACCTCCCACTACCTGCTGGCCATGCTTCTTTTAATGAAATCAGGGAATCTTCAGGGTTGGAAAGAACCTCTAGAGATCATCTAGTCTAACTCCCCCACTAAAGCAGGATTGCCTAGAGCATATCACTCACGATGGCATCCAGGCAGGTTTTGAAAATCTCCAGAGAAGGGATCTCCACAACTTCCCTGGGCAGCCCGTTCCAATGCTCTGTCACCCTCACTGTAAAGAAGTTTTTCTCACATTTGAATGAAACTTCCTGTTCCAGCTTGTACCTGATGCCCCTCATCCTGTCACTGGGAACCACTGAAAAGAGTCTGGCTCCATTCTCCTTCAACCAACCCTTTAAGTACTTGTATGCATTCATAAGGTCTCCCCTCAGCCTCCTCTTCTTCAGGCTGAAGAGTCCCAGCTTTCTCAAGCCTTTTGATGCAACCCAGGCTATGCACCCTATATATCTTCCTCCTGCTTCAAAAACGAATACTGATTTTCTGAGCCCAGAAACTGAGCTACTGGAAGTACATTTGGTGCAAGCAGAGCTCACCAAAACTATTCCTAAGGTTTTATCCTCTTTTATCCCAAATGACACGGCAACCAGCTGTTCATGCCACCTGGCTGTGCATGGTACACACAGCCAGCAGCATCCCCGCAGCGCTGACTCTAGGGATCTCGCTGCACCACCTTTCTTCCCTGCTGGCTGACAACAACTTGAAAACAGACATAGTTTGCAAAAGACACGTGAACAATACAGATGACTTTAAGTCTTTCCTGCTCCAGATCCAGCATTTTCCAAGCTACTTACACAATTTCTAACTGAGACTTGACAGGAAAAAACCCCACACCAATTGCTTCCAGCCCCATGATGGGAGACATCACCATGAGACTAATCTTCACTGTTGTGTCAAAGACTCACTGCTGGCCACATTTTAAAGGGCAGTGAGAAATTACTAATTTTGGCTATAAGTTGCTGTGCAAAAATTTTCAAATAAACCCATAATTTTTCATAACATGTCCTTGTAGGCAAGCCTTCAAAAGCAGGAAAATTAATGCTTTCCCTTCAAGATTTTAAAGAGGGAGAGTCTTCATTCATTCATTCATCTCTACAACATATTTCATGGGAGCTTGGGAAAGCCCCAAAGCAGAATAAGGTTCTCAGAGGGTCTCTTAGCCCAACTGTAATTCTACCCTCACTATCTCATTTCTATTCCCAGTTCCCAAGTCCATCCCCGCAAAGGAAAATACCTTCAGACTATAGAAGTCCTGTATCAGTTACTTCTGAAGATTCATTCTGTTATCTTTCAGGTGAAGACCTGGTGCTTTTAATACAGCATCTTTCTCAGAAAAATTAAAACCAGAGATGAAACAGAGACAGAAAAAGTTAGGGAAGTCATACTGAATCAACATTTTGATTTAATACTTCTCCAGTCAACAAAGCATCTGACTACTTTCTTATATGCTTATTATTGAAAGGTTATTTTAATAGCAAATTGTCGGCTTAAACCTGAAATTTAGATGCATTACAGAATGGCTAAAATCTGAAAATACAGGAGTCATGGAAATGCGTGAGGATATTAATAATTTCCCCATTCCCTGAAAGTCTTGTTTCTTTTTATGAAATGTAATAGATAAAATTATTACAAATAACAGTGATCTTCTAAATGACAAAGTTATCAGGAACGGGAGAAGCAGCAGGGTATGAGTTTTGCTCACATGCCAAAAGCAAGTATGTGAAAATGTCATTGCAAAGTTCCAAAATCACAGCCATGAGACTCGCCCAGGAACTACTTAGTTGGGAAAGGGACCTACCTGTTTAACCCTCTAGTGGTGCAGTAACTTTGAGTGCAATTTTTTACCACATTTCCCTGTTACGCTTTTGAAAGGCACGCTGATGAAATCCTTTATTTTGTGAACTTGAAAGAAAGACAAAGGATTACCAAGAAATGTTTTTAGCTATTGTACCCTAACCTTTCTGGACTATTGAGAAGCTTCATCTTTAGGATTATTTATTTATCTTAATCCCTGGATTTTTATGTACCACACTTAGAACATAATTTTTAATAATATTACATACTCATGTTTCTATTCAGGGGTCACTTAATAAATAAAGCACTCGTATGAACACCTGAATTGTTTCAATTCTCAACCCCACTGGAAGTCAATACAACTCAAATACCTAAATTACAAAGATGCTTTTGGAAAATTATATGATAGGCTGGGATCATACTCTCACAATCTATAGATCATTTGCATCCAGATGACCTCACTGAGATATATTTGATTTTGCAAGGATGATTACATTTTATTTTCCAACATCATAAATGGTACTGATCACTCCACCTAATTTTGTTCAGTCATGGTATTAGTTTCATGGTGTGAATCGAATTTGGTCAAATGTCTCAAGAACCTGAGCACTATCTATATTAACAGAGATTTCTATATATACTTTTTTTAGTCCTGAACAAAATATGGTTGGGGTCAAGGCATGGGGAACTTGCACACCCTTAGCAGGGTCCAGTCTGTACTAGCTTCTATGTCATGAAACTGCTCAGATGAATCTCAGTGATGGTCTGTTACATGCAAAGCCATCCTGGGTCTTTGATTCTGATGATAAACATAGCTGGATGACAAACAGTAGAGCTTCTCAAGGTACTTCATCTCACCTATACCAACTTTATTCTACAGGAACCATGCTATTTCCTAGGCCTCTGGTACGAATGCCACCCGACTGTTAGTGAAAATGTCTAAGGTGATGTGAAAAACAGAAAATCAAGGCTGAGTGATATTAGTTTGAATCTTAAACAGGCAAAGTCATGCCATGCCATCCAGCGGAGAGCTGCTAGATGGTGACAACTGCTTTCTCTCTTCCAAGGAGTGCAGTGCACTTAGCAAAAGGAGCTAAGCCTTTTTTGCACAATGGCAGGTAGGGCATAAAGCATTGCTCAGGTCTCTTCGCTGCCATGTAAAAATCACAAATGTTGCAGCAAGTGCTGTGCTTTGATTGCAGTGTTTTTCAAGCCCATTTTCACTTTCCCTTGCGCTTGCTTTTTAGGCTTTGATCACAATGCTGTACAGCTAAAGGCACCTGAGATTGCTAGGCAACAGATGCTGCAAAGGACAGCTTCCCCTCCCCTAGTACCAAGATGGCAAGAGACCTTACAATGCTCAAAGTTGCCTGTTACAAAATATTCAAGGCAAAACCAGCTTAGTGTTATGAAGGCAGTCAGGAGAAAACAAGAAATTACTTTGAAAGTAGGAGTTAAAAATAAATAGCAATAGGAAAAAGAGGCAATTCAAGCAAATGAAAGAGAAACACTATGGGAGGCAACAAAAGGCAACATGAAAATTGTTATTAAAAGTGTGGGAGCAGGTAGAGACTACGAGGGGAAAAAAATAGCAAAACACAGGCACAAAGCAGACTTGAAAACTTGTGTGAAAGAATAAATATATATATTAGTTTACCATCATTCTTATAGAAGTTTATTTACTGCTAAAATTCTGTTTAGTGTTCATTTTATATCAAAAATTATGCCTACCACAAGGAAACTGATCTTATTGTTGTGTTTCTCTTCTGAATTATTGAAGAGAGAATTTTACATCATTTCCACTCAGTCCATAAATGTCATCCATGGAGTAAATGGAAAAGTCTCATTTGACCACTGTTTAGGAGAGAATGTAGAAGCTACATATGCTACACAAATCTTTATAAAACACAAATCGCTATTTCAGCCAGAACAGAACTTGGAAGCCAACATCTCAATGCAATGCTAAGCAAGCAAAGAGGAGGGTGCATCTGTCTAATGAGAGTTTCCTTTAGGCTAGCAAAACCAAGCTGCTAAAGAAACCTGACCTGGAAGTTGTGAAGCATGGTGCAGTGTGGCATTTAGGAAACCTGTTTCCCTCATTTAAATCCTTAATTGCTCTTTTAAATGTGTAAATAGGGTTGCCCAGTAGGATGAACAGTGGCAACAAAAACAGATGCTGAGTACGCAGAAGCAAGAAGAAAGTACTGAGCAACAACAAGCTGAGTGTTAGAGAGGAAGAAATGCCGACATACAGTGAAAATTAGACTTTGCAAAGTGTATTAGAAACAACAGGGGCGCGGGGGGAGGACGGACGGGACGGGAGGGAGGCGGACACAGAACGGAGTTGCTATGCAGCAAGAATGGGGCAGAGATTAAAGGTAATCTAGGTACAACCCAAAAACTAAGTAAATACTCTTCCTCATTTCAATCAGAGGAGATGATGTTGAACATGGAACAAAAGGCACAATGGCTAAAGAGAATCAGGTTATGGAAATTGCTAAGGAGCTTATTTGGTCTTTTGAGACCAAATAATCATCACAGCAGAATTCTGAAAGAACAGGATGCAAAATAGCACATAGAGTAACTAATATTTTCAGTAATTCAACCCAGCCAATCCATTCTTAAACAACTATCAAATTGCACAGAGAATGCTGAGAGACTGTTTGAGCTTGCTAAAATAACAGCAAAGATGAGGATAGGGGTTCTGTCTACAAACATATCATCGAAGTAGAAACCAGTAAGGGGAAAATAATATTTTAGCTAAAGGATAATGCTGACATAAGAACAAACACATCATGAAATCAGAAAAAAAAACCAGTTCTAACCTTCAATACAGTGAGGCTTGGGAACCATCTTCCAACAGGAGTAACTGGCACAGAACTAGTTAGACATGGAGATTGATAGTTTGGAAAATGGATTTTAGTGATAAATTTGCCTGAGGCAGGTGAAAGAGTATACATTCCTGGTCCTTTTTTCTGTAAGTTTCTTTTCAATCAAGTCTCTGTGATTCCTTCATGGGTCCCAGACATCTGACTAGATAGTATTCCAGGATTTAGTTATAATCTTTTGTCTTATTTCTATTTGCACTCATCTTAACTATCATCCTTCTTGTGTACCTCTCACTCCAGCAACAAACAGAGTACACCTATTCCCTCACAAGGCAAAGTTTCCTGTTGGATGTGCTGACATGGCATGGATTGTTCAAGTTCTGCCAGTTGTCTCTTGATCTAAGGGAGGAAATGGAAAGTTGAGCCCAACTTGCTGTAACAGGGTTGGAATCCTTAGAGGGCTCATCCACCACTCGTGTAATCTTAGATTGTGCCCACTCATGTTGCCTGGATGAGAGACATGTTTTATTTCCCCTTATTACACTACTTCGACACCTTAACAGAGTTTCTGCAAAGTTTGTCAATGCTAAAACAAAGTATTGTCAGTATTGAAATATGAGAATAGAAAGAAAAGTACAAGTCTCTTCAGATAATTACCTTTATGTTTTTCAGGTTTGGAGGGCATGTGATATTCCCTCCACAGGTTTAACCAAACTTAAGTATATGTGTTCTTTGTGAACATTTTAGCCAGCTTTTTGCCACTGACACATCACCTTCATAGATCCTTTTTACACTTGATTCAACAAACCCATCTAAAATATCTGACTCATTTCACAAATACACTCTAAATTTTCTTATTAAAAAAACTTGCAATATTCTAAGAGAAAAATGGTTCTGCAAATAAAGAATAATGTTAACTATTCTATTTTTGGAAAATAGGAGTGCAGTGCCAATTAGCCTGCAGCAGTCTGAAGGCAAAATTCCCCATCTCCTACCAGACAAGGTCACTGAAGTTGTGTGTCATGTTGACATAACCTTTTAATGCATATACCCATTTAAAATAATTATTTTGCACGACAAACCATATCTTCTTCTTCTAAGTTCATTTCCACTGTGTAATGGATGGTTTGAAATCCAATTTAATTCATCTTTGTGATGCAATTTTCTTCCATGTTAGTATTTTCAGTGCATATTACATCTTTGCTACTTCTGAATGTATCTTATTAAGTAGCAATTGCAAATATATATATCTCATAAACTTCAATTCTGTAATTTCTCCTTTTAGTCTTCCCTAACTTCGTCATTCGTGAAAGCAAAAGAAAAAATATCTGTGGAACATATATACATTTCAGTTGTACTCCATACTCCAGTCACTGAACAAAGACATTTCATAGCTAACCTGTATTAATTTATTCCTAAATCCAATTCCTTTTTCCACTGAGTCTTCTTAATGTATTTTCCTTTATAACAATTGATATATAGTTATGCAATTCAATTTGAGGCCAGACTTTTTTTTCAAAGCTAAGAATTAAATTTGCTAACATCTTTTTTTCCTCATCCTCAAAACACCAGTTTGAGGTATTTAAGCTATTTGAAACACCTCTACAAACCAGAGTCAAAGAGAGACACCAGAGAACTGGGGATTCTGTTCTTCCTGGAGAATCCACTCCCCTTCCTCCCCAGCTGAAGTATGGAAAGGGTATGGAGGGATGCCCTTGGATGCCCATTGTTACCCTTGGATCCCAAAGGGAGGAGGGTTTGAGGACTGGGTTTAGAGCAAGATTTTTTTTGTTTTTGCAATCTCCAGGTGACATTCTTTCTGCTTATGCAAGACCAGGTGTTTGGTTTTGTGGGTTTTTTTTCAAAAGAAAAAAGATTCAACTTTCAAAAGAAAAATCTTATATAGACTTATTTTTTAAAAAAGCAGATGTATCATAAATCTGGCTACTTCACAGACACTAAATTTCAGAGACTTCTATTAAAGATGTTTTTTCTGCATTTCTGTTTCACAGAAGGGACAAGCTGTTTATCAACATTTTGGATTTTTTAATGTTGCCTTTGAAGAGGTTTTGGACACGACTATCCCATTCTAAACAGATTTAGCTTGATCACGATGAAACCTTCAGGAGAAGGTGTTAGTACCTTCTACTTTCATATAAA
Source organism: Jacana jacana (assembly GCA_013400555.1). Lineage (NCBI taxonomy): Eukaryota > Metazoa > Chordata > Aves > Charadriiformes > Jacanidae > Jacana > Jacana jacana. The sequence continues at coordinate 21,081 of VZTM01024224.1, read as the reverse complement.
CAATAGCTTTGCCTGCAAAGAGGCCATAAAAGCAGCAGGCAGAAACTTTATAAGTTGTTGCATGTCAATTGTTCCCACGTATACATTATTTTCAAGTTAAATTTCTTTTGTTTTCCCCAATGTGCCTTAAATTCTACAAACTCAAGCTGACAATCAAGCAAAGTTCTTCTCATGCATAATTACCTTTAACAAGAATCCTCTGGTCAAACCACTTCCCTAACACTAGAGCATTTTTTTTCCCGTCAGCATTTTTTACACAGCCAATGCAGACCAGAACTAATGCTAATATAGAAGCAAATGTTGACCCTAGTTCACTGTCAGCACTCCTCTACTGGGCACGCACACCAAAGAAACCAGTTAAAACATCAGCTTTAAAGGCAAGCTAGTAGCTATGACTTTGAATACACATAAATAACATACCAAGTAGGCGGTAATTTTACATCAGAGTGGGAGATACTAGATAAAGTCTCTTCTCAGTGCAGCTTTTGAAGTACCTGACACTGAGTGCTGCCGTATTCCATGGTTATTTCATTCTGCCCTTTGCTCTGTACCTGTAGCACCTTCACTTTACCCAACCCCATGAAAAATATTTCCAGGAAAAATAAGTTTGCAGGGCTTGCGAAGAAATAATTAGACAATTAGTTGAGTTGTGGTCTTTAAGAAACAGTGCATATTTTAGTGTCTAAATATCCCATTCCTGTTTCCATCTGCTTTTGGCCTTAGAAAGCTGGAAAGTGTTACATGCATTTTACATAGGTAATAGAATGGCCTGAACACAGATAGGGCATTGCCCATCTGATCCAATAATCAGTTATTTTAAATTGAAAGCAACAAAATGAATGAAAGACTGAAAAATGTATTTTATAGAACACATTTTACCATATGATATTTGCCTAATAGCCAAACCAGTGGGCCAAGCAAATGTTGATTTTCATTTGGAACAGAGGCGGGGAATCTCTGCCATGTCAATATTCAAGTACTCATCAACAGGAGTGAACCGATTTCCCCCCTTTTCTTTGTTCACACGGGGTAACATACAGCAGTACCTGCAATCAATACATACTTTTATTGTATTGCTATCTGCTTTTCATAACAATTAATACAATCATATTACACACTACTGGTTAGAGTAGTGAGGAAACACCCGTTAATTCTGCTTTGATGAAAGACCACTATGCAACATGTTATATCTGCGAGACACATATGTCATACCCAGTCATGTCCAGAAGTCAACCAGCCCTTTATGCCTAAACGATTTCTTTCAGTGGCAGATGAAACTATTTTCCCTACTTCTCCAGATGCATGAATCTTTCAGCTTATTGCCTTTTTGCAGAAGAGGATCAAAGTGAGGATGGTGATAAATATCTCTAACTCTATTCATATCAATGCCTTCAGATATAAAGATGAAGAGCTTTGAATATGTTTGCACAAGGATGCTTACAGCATTACACCAATCTTCAAGGAATAACATACCTTCTAGTGTCAACACTGCAGAAGTTTATAAATAAATATACTCTTAGATAAAACTGCCAGTTAATAGCAAATAATCCTAATGCTAAAATAGTCAAGAGAAGACTGTTTAAAACAGGCAGATTGCTATTTACAGTTGTGTCGGGGGGGCAGTTTGAAAAATGTTTAACTGCTCTTTAGTTAACATTTAAAATATATTCTTCAACATCCTTGCATATCTTTAAATCAGGGTGTTGGGGGTTTTGAGTGGTTTTTTTCCAATTAAAAAATATTTCTTTGCAAATACTTTTACATTCCTACTGTCAAATACAATTATATGTGCCTGTAAACAAAAGACAAATTGTGTACAAAACCTATTACTCTAGCTCACACAGCAGAAACATTAACAAATGAATACATAAATTCTAGTACAAAGTGACTGAACTTTGGGGGAAACTTGTATGTTAGTTATTGTAATACATTATTTGAACAGACTTCTATACTGCGCCATACACTGGGGGGGGATTAGTGCCATCCGTGCATCCAGATCTCAGATAAACAGTCACAACAAAGCTTTTAAGGAAGGTGGTATTGAGGTGGTGGTGTTTTGATTCAGCGTTATCTTCAAATTTATTTAGACCCTCCAAATCCACTGCAGGTCTTTGCTATTTTCTTCTACCCTTTTGCCATATCCTCTAAGAAATGCAAAATCATTTTAAAAATAGATTGTAGTGGAGTGGCTGAACTGATGGGGCAGAAACAGAATGGCATGCAGAACTGGACACAGCTTTATGGCTTAAAGCTAAAGAAAGCGTTAGTTTATTTAGAAAGACAGGAGCAATCAGTAAAACAGAACTGCAATCTTCTCATCAGACCTTCAGCAAACCACTAGATAGCTAGTTCATACCTGAGCAGCAAGCTGTATTGTTTTACAAGCCTTTAACAATTTTGTTAACAGTGTGCATGTACAGGTCACATAGATGCTGAATATGCCTGGGTCTGTATGGATATTTTTTCCCCTCTCCAAAAAAGGTATGCAGACTAAAGCAGCTGAACTGCATAATTATCTTCCAGTGCCCCTTGGACATGATTTAGCTCAGATCTTCAATGAGATCTCCAGGGACGTCAAGACTTCAGTCTTTGGGTTATCTGCTAAGACTCCTAGCAGTGCTATCAATTATTTTGTGAGGTACAGCCTCTGATCCACTGAAATCTGGGGAAAACTAATTTTACATACATTGAAACAGTCATTGTTAGCCTGAGCTGGATTTGAAATGGCAGCAGGAGATACAGAGAATTAGCTTGTCTTCTACTGGCAAGCAGTAAAAAAACAGGAGGTACTACAGAGGATGAATACTTAAATATTCTCCCTGTTTTACCCCATCACCCCTTGCACATGCACACTCTCCATTTAAAGACAGAGCTCAGAGAGAAAGGAGTCAGACAGAGGAAGAAGGCAGCAAAGACACCTCTTTTGTTTGGAAAAGGGAGAATGTCTACAGCACCCATAGGACACGGGCCAATGGCTCTCTGGACCACACAACCCAAAGGGTGCAAGCCAACCCATGTTCAAACTCCTTGTCAACCAGCCCTCCAGAGCAGGCTCAGCCAAGGTCACTTTAGCTGTACAACAAAATAAAAGTAGGGCCAAGGATGATTTCTGGCCCTGAGGCACAGGAGTTTGGGATGACTCCCTTCCCTACAACACACCCGGACATGATTTTTCTGCATGGTTCTGCAGTTTAGAACACCAAAATCACATTAGCGTAGGGTTTAGGCTGCCATGCTGAGGAGTGGCACAAGGACATGGGGGCTGCTGGGGTGGTGCCAGGACTGCCACAAAGCACAGAGCAAGCACAATTTTTTATCACTAACCCACAAGACCACAAGGAAACTCTCTTCCCCTTGTGTCAGGGCTTTCCCTGCTCCTCTTGGCCTCACATATTCAATGAGGAAGACAAAGTAATTTTTGTTTTTAGATACACATAATACATTAATACAGTGCATCAATATGCATAAATAAAAGTCCTCAAGTTTGCATTTTGATGTACACCATTAGCTTAGTTTTCTCTCACGGCATTGCCTGAAGCATGAATTTTAGCACAGCTGTAGAATCTTTGAATTTCCATTGGTTTTTTAAATATAAGCCTTCAGTACACAAATTTTTATTGCAATACTTCTTTGGATATATATCTAAGGAAACCAAGTGAGAAGTTGGTCTAACCTTCCATTAGTATTCACTGTTTTATTAGCCGCTAAATCATCTAGCCTGTACACTATTTCTACTATTACGAGCTGGAAACACAAATTGCAAGATTCTTCTAAAGGGGGAGCAATATTCTTTATACTTCTTCACTTTTGATTTATTACAGGTGGGCTGCAGCACTGTTTTGGTCACTTCTACAAACCTATGGGTCCTGTGACTGTAATTTGGCTTTTAACTTGTCCTAATCGTCACTACAGATAAGGAGAAATATACACGGGGCTAACATTTCAAACTTGCAACCAGAAGTGGTTCTGGGGTTTTTTGTTTTAATACTGTGCTAAAAGAAGTAGTCTTTACCACTCAGGAAGAATGTGGAGTCAGAAAATGAAGCATTCCAGCTGGAAGAATTTAAGATTGGTATTTCTTTTGCTTTGTTTACCACCTACAATAGCTCTAACAACAACAGTAGAAGTGTTAATACATTCAACCAATGTCCAAATGACTTCTACTCCTCTGGTCCTTTTCTCACTCTTCAATAAATGAACCAGGAAAACAAAGACTAGGGAACAGAAAGAAGAAAGCCTGCAAACTGAGTTTAACTTCTCTTGTTCTCATTTAAAAATTAAATTTGCAAAAAACCCATAGTTGTTAACTTACGGTAGTTTCAGGTCTGGCACAGTCTTCTGAGTACTGTACACAGCTCAGGAAAGGTCTGTATCCTGTGTCTAAAGTGCTCACTTGAGACATAGCCCAACTAAATAATGTATATTCTGTATTCTGGTTTATATGTCAAAAAGAAAAAAAAAAGTGTTACTAGGGAACACATGTTTTCCAGGACTGTGGAAACAACAGCAAGTCACACCAACTGGAGACTTCTAGAACAGTTAAAGATCCCCTAAACGACCTCATTTCTAGTGGCTCCTGATTGTGAAGAGCTGCTGCTAAGCACAAGAGCACAAGTAGTCTGTACTCTCTGGTCAGAGCTGTGAAGGTCTACCAATCCCAAGGTAGAACCACAGATATTTGTTTCCCACAGGAGATTCCAGTCTAAGGACATCTAAATAGTATGAGTTAACTAGCACTTCCACTGTCAGCTAAGTTCTGGACTGTACACTTAAGTGCACTATAAAGGCATTGCTCTGTGTCCACAGTCTAAGAAGGAAAAAACTCTAGCTTAGTAGGTGAGATTTACCAAGGGCTATTGCTGATCCACTTCAAAGCACATCAGATTTATCATAGCCAATTTTCAGCCCAGCCAGACATTCACGCAAAAGATAATAATTCATCAACCACATCTTTTCCATAAATCTCTTTCGTTATGAAGTTTTATCCGTTGGTGCCATTGCTTGAGACAAGATTTTCACATGTAACAGAGAAACCTATGCCTGAGCAGGTGATTCTCTGTAGCCAGTGAAGTGAAAAAGATAGAATGCCCTAGTTTATAGCTGGATGCATGTAATGCTTCTGAAANTAATAATTCATCAACCACATCTTTTCCATAAATCTCTTTCGTTATGAAGTTTTATCCGTTGGTGCCATTGCTTGAGACAAGATTTTCACATGTAACAGAGAAACCTATGCCTGAGCAGGTGATTCTCTGTAGCCAGTGAAGTGAAAAAGATAGAATGCCCTAGTTTATAGCTGGATGCATGTAATGCTTCTGAAAAGGAGCAACAAAGCTGGTGAAGGGTCTAGAGCATAAATCTTATGAGGGGAGGCTGATGAAACTGGGGTGGTTTAGCTGGGAGAAAGGATGTTGAAGGGAGACCTTATTGCTCTCTAGAACTACCTGAAAGGAGGCTATAGAGAAGCAGGAGGGTCAGTCTCTTCTCTCAGGACAAGAGGGAACAGCGTCAAGTTGTACCAGGAGAGATTTAGATTGGATGTTAGGAAAAATTTCTTCACTGAAAGGCTTGTCAAACATTGCAACAGGGCAGTGGCTGTGTCACCATACCTGGAGGTATTTAGATGTAGTGTTGAGGGACATGGTTTAGTGATAACGTGGCAGAGTTAAGTTAATGGCTGGTCTCAATGATTTGAAGGGTTTCCTCCAACCTAAATGATCTTAAATGTCTACATTAAACAAAATTAATCTTTTCCCTGGAATTTTTCAGACTACACTGCTGAATTTAATATCATTGGAAGTAGAAATCACATCTCTTCTTTTAAATGGATTAGTTGGAATTGTTGAAAAGTCAGTATTGTGTCACTTGAAATGCTGTGTTAAATTCCCCAAGTAAAGGGACTCTCTAAGAGTAAAAATGTTCAGTCAGATTGAGCTGGCCATGAACACTGAGGGTAGGATAGAGATCTTTATAGCTGATTCACAGAAGATGTATTGATTCTAAACACTTAGGGGAAAAAAAAAAATCAAAGCAAAACACTCATTTCAGGGAAGTGTAATAAAAAATATAAACACTGTGCTGACCATAAAGGATGTCTGGCTGTTGTTGGATGTGAAAAGCTTTTAAATTTTACAATGCATTCTCTTCCAGATGTAAAGATTGCTCACCATGCTGCTGCCTGCAATTTTTTAGCTTCTAGCCTACAAGATTAATTAGCTGTTCATCAACCAACATGCAAATAAGGCATACTGCAAGAAAGATTATATTGCTGTTATAATAGCTTTTAAATAACAGGTTTCTGGCATTTGATATTTGTTGGATCCCATCTATTGATTGCTTAGCCTCAGTGCTAATGAGCAAATAGTCTCTACTTATATTACCCTTTCAAAATTTCCTACAAGAAATTCTTGCCACACAAAGCAATTCTTACACAGCATTTC
>VZTM01024224.1:0-10505 GCA_013400555.1 Jacana jacana | reverse complement strand
TGAAACTGAAAGTTTGGAAAGAAAAAAAAAAAAAAAGAAGTGTTTTTGTGCTTATCAGCATGAAAATTGGGATCAACCTTCCAGACAAAGCAGCCAGGACAAGTAACTTGCACTGTTTTAAAACAGTTTAATCACTTTAGGCAAGGATTTATGTACCTAAGAATTGCAGCAGACAGAAAACTAAGTCTATGCTACAAGTCCTTGAATCACTGGTGCAATGGTATGAGCAAAAAGTTTACTTGGATGACACCCAGATTGTATATAAACCATCTGTTAAACCTATTAAGCCATCGGGATTTCTTTTGGTTACCTGCCAAGAACAAGAAAGTTCTTTCTGCCTATAACACATTGTTTTCCAAGCTTTTCCTTCCCTTCCTCTAAATCCTGTGAGGTTAAGTCTAGAGTGTTTTTCAGCATTGGTTTTATCATCCCAAAGCTGGCCCCATCAATCGGCTGCACCTAGAGACAGGCTGCAAGCACCAATTGCCAGCTTGCCTACTAACAGCCAATTCCCTTAGCTAGGGCAGCAAGTCCTCTCCGCTTCCCTTAGGCTAAGCCAAACCACCTCAAGCCAAGCTGAAAAAAGCCAAAAGAAAAAAAAAAAATAATAAAAAAAGAACAAAACCTGAGACCTTAACTTTAGCAAGAGACGAAGAGATACATTTTAGGACCTCAGGACATTTCTCACATCATATTACCTATTACTGCAAGTACTTCAGACATTTACAATACTGTTATTTGTCTGTGGCTTATGTGATTTTACTACATATCAGTGATATTTGTAACAGCATTGTCAAGCAATTTGTTCCTGGACTAAAAAAAAACAGGTAGAGTAGGTGTTTTGCAGACCTTCTAAATCAGACACCTGTGGTCAAATAGCCTGTGCATGCAGGAAGCTGGAATAATTTTCCAAACCATTAATAATACTTAAAAGATATTTAGTTCTGTAAAAGAAATAACTGTAGATGTGAAGCATGCTTAGATAAGTGCTCTGAAACAGCAGTTGAATTCTTCTGAAGTTGATAATGTTTACCATAGGCAGGAACACTTTTCAAGCTGTTTGAAATAATTGGCAGCACTCCCTACAAAACTTACTCTGAGAATTAGATTGCTGAAACACAGAAAAATACCCAAATCAATTTCCTAATACTCTTCCAGCCCAGAGTCAAATTTTAACACCTCCCCCTTGACCAGCACTTCTGGCTGACAACTCCAGAGACTAGCCTTTCTACTTATGATAATGCATTCAAATACTTACTGTACAGAAAAATCCCAGAGTATTTCTTGCTTCCCACTGCAAGATTGCTTACAGGCCTTGGCCTCTCCCCTGCTTAATTTTGAACACTTTGTCTTCCCCCCATGGCTTCCAAAGCCCACTAGTTCTCTGACCTCCCCTCCCAGCCCACCATAAACAGGGACCAAATTGATTCAGCTGGGGCTGATTTACACTATCAGGCTGATAGTGTAAAGTTATAGTTAACTGAGTCAATCATACAGGGCAGGAGGAAAGACATTCAGAATGCCACTTAATGGGGCTATTAATCATTAGAATTGTTTTTACTGAACAAAACATGCTACAAAATCAGTAGGTAGTAATGGTAACTATTATCATTTTTTGAATCTGCAGTGACAAGGCAGTATGACCTAACTGCAGCTTTCCTGTAGTTCTGTTATTGTAGATGTCACAGCTGTGATTTTCAAGAGTAGCCTTGGTGGTTTGGACATGCTGCTGACAAAAATATGTGAACTGTGAGTTTAGTGTCATAGCCAGCATTAAAGATTAATTCATTCCTCTGCTTTTGGTTGTTAAGATCTAAGATCTCTACTTTTAGTTTCATGTCATCACAATGCTTGCTGGAAGAGAAAGGGAATCTTGGGGATTAATGCAGGACAATTCCTTCTCAAAACAGGAATAGACCAAAAATGAAACCACTCTGCCATATATATTCAGGAGTGAATTCTACAGAAGAGCAGAATTGGTATGCAGATTGAAAAAACTGGAGGGGGAGGGAAGAAAAAGCTATATCCCTTATTTAATAATGTATTTTCACTCCAGTTTTCACAAGTGGTATCTCCTCTAGCTATGCATTGCTTCTGAAATGGTTTAAAATGTGCAGTGCAAGTTCTAGGTGTGGGAGTTACAATATAAGCTATCAAGGAAAACAATATATAGATAGATACACACAAATCAAAGCAGAGGAAGATGACCTATTTAATCATTTACATAGGACTGTAGTACATTATGAGATCTCATAAATACCAATCCCTGTAACACCAGAGATTAGTTTTCCTCACAGAATAGTATCTTTAGAGGCAATCGTATACCAATTAGTATTAATTAAGATCATAAAAGATGAAGTGTCGTTCAGGAAGCAACTCTTGACGGTGAGAAATGGTGTAATATCAAGTCTATAAAGCATCTGTCTGCTTAATGGGTTGAATCACTGTCACGTCTAAGCACCTTAAAATCCACCCTGCCAGGTAGGAGGCTATCAGAATCCACAGTCTGTTGGATCCTGCAGATACTCTCAACCCATTTTTCATACTTTCTAGGAGATTAGCAACGGAACCCGAAACAACAGTGTTGAAGAAACTGCTGTAAGAATTTGGACCATGTTAGGCAATGAATTTCCTCTTTCTATATGTTAATGGTCACCTTTGAGTCAGATCACATAATTGATGGTTACATTAAGGAAGGAGATTAAGCAGAATCTTTGTTAGGGGAATTTGAGCCATCAGCAGCCCTGAAGCTAACATCCAGCTAGGAAAAAATTGCTGACAATGAATGTCACAGCCCTGAGTCCAGCCAGCCAAACCCCTCGAAGCAAAAGGCTGCTGAGTGCGCTGATGCACTCTGTGTCCTGACAGCAAGTCTAACCTTTCTCTGAATAGAAGGGCAGGTCATGGATGGGAGAGCAAGGTACAGGAGATAGTTGGTTTCTATATGTACATATATTCGAATGGGGTGAGAAGATGAATCAGTTTATTTAGAGAAGAGATTACTAAAGAGGTTTGAACAGAATGCACAGGAGGAAAAAAGCTAATTATGCAGGGTAAAAAATAGGAGGAAATAAAAAGATTCCAGTGTCAATCCCATTAATTTGTTGGGGGAGCCAACAGGTTAGACACACACTATGTGGAAAGCAGTAAGGAATAGGAGAAGGAAGGACAATAAGAACATGAAGCAGCAATAGCTAATGGGTTAAGTTTCTGTGAAAACAAGTGTAAGGAGTGAGATGCATTTGCAAAAGTCCCTGTCATGGTCTAAATGGGTGTGGGAGGAGGCTAGAGGCCATTCACATAGGCAAAATCTGATAACAAATACAGATTCTATTGTCCCAAGGTGCTGAAACCCAATCCTAAAGAAAGCACACTTTTACAGAGATAGTCTTATAATAATTTTTCCTCTTCAAACCTTGAACCCCTCAAAGAAATTTAGGAAGAAACTTAAAATCATGCTAGTAAACACTCATATCATTAAAAGGTGACCTTTAAAATAGATGTCACTTTAGTTTCTTTTCACTTGCTAAATTCAAGAAAAAATGTGAAACAGAATATATAATGCTGGAGAGAAAGAGCTCTTCACTCAAAGGTCATTTAAACCAGGATTTTTTTCAAAGATGTAAAGCCTCTCTGGTATTATGTATTCCCAGCCACTCAGCAGGGTGTCCGCAGTGAGATACCTATTTTATTAACAGATATCCCTCCAGACTATGCCAATACCTGAAACATTGAAAAATACTTATTTATGGTCTTATATTTCACAATGATCACAAGGAAAAGCTTTTCCTGTTTTGCAGGTCTTAGGCAACAAATTTCATCCAGTTTTGTAAGGAGCTCTCTCCTGCAGATGCTCTAGTGAAGCTGCAGAGCAGAGTAACAAATACTAGGCCTTATTCACAGCCATGTAATCCTGTTGACTCCGGAGGAGAAAGCGACAAATGCAGTGGAGATCAAAAGTACTTAGCAGTAGAGGCCCAGAGCCCTCGAGACAAATGAACAGCAGAAGAAATGTTCTGATGCATGAAACAGCCAAAAAAAACCCGACAGAAATTAGGTAAAGCCAAAAGTCTGACAGAGTTTGGGTTTTGGCATTAATGAAGAGGTTAAACAGTCACAAGAAATCTTGTTAAACATCTGTTCCTTGTGTTCCCTGCTGTTGCATCCAAATGTTATTTAAATTCTATCCTTTCCTTAATTAGTTTTCAAGTTACAGTATCATATCAGCCTTGCAGTCAGTATATTGCTTCTCCTTTTATTCAACCCAGGAGAAACTCTGCTATTATTGAGAGCTGGCTACTCTTGATGCTTCAATCATTCACTCGTATACAAATATATGCATATATATATATATATGTATATATAATGATCCTTACAATCTTGACAATCTATAGTAGCTGGATACTTCTTTAACAGACTATTCCAGTTCTTGTGAATGACGAGGATTTTTATCCAGATATTTGAAGGCACACAATAAAATAGTATTTACTTAAAATACTCAAAACATAAGCCCCCTGTAAAAAAAAAAAAAAAAAAGTCAGCTGTTTCTTGTCTTCTGCTAAAAAGCACAGGAGAAAAAGAGGCTCCAGTGATCTCAAGATGCTAGATGCTAAAAGTGACCAGGTCACTTAAAGCAAGCGTCACATCTTTTACTGTAAACATAAGGGAAAGCTGTAGCTTTTGGCATGCTCAGTTTTTGAGGGGCAAGCATTAAGTCAGTGTGGACACGGAAGATAGGAAGGAGCACAGAGATGAAAAGTGAAGCCCTAGGTAATTGTCTTTGGCTTTTGTCTCCTCCCTCCTGCTTTTCTCCCTCACCTTTCCTGTTTTCCCTTCATTTTTTCTCTCTCCACTGCTAGCAGCCTCCCTTGAAACTCTGCTCTTAGTGGCAGAATCCAGCATTCACCCCCGCTTTCACCTACCCTCCTCCCAATCCTTCCTGCATGGCTGAAGCCAGCTACTCTATTTGATCATCAACCCTTTCCTTAACCTGCTGTGCAAGCCTGTTAGGAGGCAAAAATAAACAATTATTTAAACTCTGTTGCCTAGCTCCTTAACTGTAATCCTTGCCTGAAGTGCAGCCTAAACCAGAGTGTACTGCCATCTTCCTCCTGAAAAAGCACCCATATGCCAGTGGGTTTTGTCAGCAGAAGTCCTAAAGGTCCTGCAGCAACTGGTAGTAAATCTTAGTCTTCAGATCAGCATGAGCTATAGGCATTCATTAAGTTGGCATTACAAGTTATATGCTCAGCTTCCAAGTCTGCCAGTACTGGAGACCCATAAATCCTAATTGGCTGCCCCAGCAGTGCAGTCACACTGTGCAGGGAGTCACTGTTCTCCTTCCTATTTCCTGTGCAACAACCAGAATAGTGAAAGTAACTTTCCCCACCCTATCTTCCTCCCCACACCATCACTATCCTTCTCTCTTGCCTCCCCCTCCTGTATCTCAGCCAGACCTGACCCTCACCCTTGGGATCAAAGATTTCAACTTTGTCTCCAGCACTGACAAACCTTGAGCATATTCTGCCTCGGGTATCACTGCTTCCAGTACTAACTGAGGCATTAGCCGCTACAGAGATATTTCCCACAGCAGAAATTGTTCCTGGCACTAGTTTTCATTTAGCCATGTGGGTCCTGTGGTATTTACAAACAAACCTACCTCCTCAGGCTCTTAAATAATAAACCCAATACTAGCATTAGCATTAGTATCCTCAGTAACATGCATAGCAGCCCGTGGCTAGTTATGAGCCACCTTTCTCATCTCCACTATTCCTCATCCAAATTCTTCTGTAGAGTCCTCCCTAACCTGAAGGTTATGTTTAAGCTGAGGGCTAGCAAGATCCCCCTGTCCAGCACTCTTCCACTGCTGCATCACCGGACCTTCTTTGCTGTGCCTCTTGCCCAAGCAGAGTAGCTTGAGAAGAATAAGCCCAGTCGGGTAGGAGAGGATATTGGTTCACCTCATCCCTTCCTAGGAAAATAAGGCCTGCCACAGGCACATTTTGGCTGGTCGGCTTCATGTTACAGTCCTCACAAGCACATCAGACGCTACTGGAGATGGAGATGACAGCACTTGCTAGGAGCAGTCCCAGAGCAGTCTCAGTCTTTACAGGAACCACCCTGGGGCCAGTGTCAGACCTCTTTTGCATCGCATGATGAAAAGTACAGTGACAGCAACTATCAGGTCGCGCATTTCTGAAAACACACACCCAGGCATCCAAGCCTTGACAGGTGCTACAGTGGCTAAAAGAAGCTGCAAACAATAGGGCCTGTCTTAAAGCCCTAGGATCATTCCTCTTTAAATTTCCTGACTTAGTAGATTTGCAAATAGTTAGACTGCTAATCTGAAATGTGACACACGAAGGGGAAACAAACAGTACTCCATTAGCATTTTCCTCCTGACCAGCCAGGCTCATAGTCCTTCCTTAACACTACATCAGGATAACACAACATTTGTTAGACCTCATGACTTCTGGCTTAAGAAGTACCACACTCCAATGCTGGAAACTCTTTTAAGAGGTGGTGGAAAGGTGTTCAAGAAAGAGAAGCATTACTTGTGACTAACAAGTAAGCAGCTGTGTCTGTAGAAGCCAAGGGGGTGCATATGAGCCTGAGGTTTAAGAGAGGCAAATAATGAGGTGAAACACTTCCTTGCCTTTTCATTATACATCTGGTTTTCTTAAAGTTGATTTTTTTTTTCTGCAGGAATCTGATTATGAAACTGTGAGATGTTTTGCATATTGCCCTCGTACCTCATAGCTTTTATCTGAAATTTTGCAGCATCCAGTCTTGGCTTCAAAATCATGATCTGTCTATAAAGAATAGTGGAAAATGTATAGTGGGGTAAGTGCAATAGAATTCTCATAAAAAAAGAAAACAGAAAATATGCTCTTACTCCCCAGTAAAATGCTCTATGGGCACTTACATATTTTCAGTATAAAACTGATTTAGTTAATCTTCTGCAGGAACACTATGTACTTAAAATCAATTGCATTTTTTTTCTATTTGAAAATGTTCAGATTTTGAAGACTGGTTTTCCTGCTACCTGTACATTCCTGTAATTTGTGATGTAAAGGGATACTCATGACAAGGAAAAATTTGTTTTCCATGTGCTGGAAAGGAGTAAAAAGTCCCAGTTAATTATGGTAGCTTTGCCTACCATTGAAAATGCATGCCTCATTCAAGCCTTTTGTCCTCCTTTGCCCCCACCTTGCTTACCTAATGTTTTATTTATTATTAATATATGGCAGGAAATGTCATGTCATTAGCATTGTATTTGTCTGCTTTGAAGAACATCTACCACTTTGTGACAGATTATATGCATTCTTCCATTAACAAATCAACAGATTTACTCTCCTCTCTTAAAAAAGCTTTAACCCATTGTTACTACTTATAGCATGTAGCTTCTTCAAGGCAGATATTTAAATATTAGTAAGTTTTAGGTCCTAAAATTTTCTATTAAGGTGAAAGAATTTCCGCTGGTCCTGTATTCGTATCAGTGTCTCCCTCCTCCTCCCTTTCCTTATTGTTCGATGCTCAGTTTCTCAGATGTGTTATACATGGTAAATTGGTGAGGTATATCTTGAAATTCCCAACTTTTCTGTAATATACATCTGCTCCAGAGAACTGTCAAGCCTAAAAAGTTCAGCTGCAAATGCGTCAGCCTGAACCTAAAAAGTACAGATTGGAGGCAGTGACTCATTAGTTCATGATGGAGTAGCTTTGAACAGTCAACTATTTCTTACATTAAATAGATCTGGGAGAAAAAGTTAGGTGGGTGGGGTCTGTTTTGGGGGTGGGGGGGTTGCTTATGTGTAGATTCCATTCCACATTAGCCTCTGGTTTTGTATAAAATTAGGTAAATCTGGTTTCTTCACAGTGGGGAACATCTTCAGAAAATTTATTTAATAAACTCCCTGGTCTATCATTCATTTTTTTCTTGGAATTTGCCAAGACAGGCTAAGGTGCATAGGTACGCCACCCAGATGCCTTCTTTTCTCAGAAAGAAAAGAGAAAATTTCTCTGCAGAGACTGATGTGTGTGTGTGTGTGCACTTACTTAAGCAAGGAGAAACTGGATGAGGTGCAAGTGATCATCCTTAACGTTAAAAAGTTATCTGGTTTCTGATCCATACTGAAAGAGCATATTGGAAAATCTGAAATTTTTCCACAGAGAATGGATCACAGATAGTGCAGCTATCTTGGCTGTCACAGGTGAGGTGGCTCACAGCAACTGGAGCAAATGAGAAGTAAGGTAGTTTTCACTCAAAGAAAATGGCTAGCCATCAAGAATTTGTGGCCTGTAGTTGGAGGTTGCAGAGATGAATGTGTCTGAGAATATATAATAGCAGCAATGGTCTGTGATTTACACTGGAATACAGTAATTACCATGCAGGATCAGATTTGTACCTCATCTTTAATCAAAACCAGGCAGAATACTAAGGTGGCCACCATGGGTTGGAGAAGAATAAGGAAGAAGAGGGTATTTTATATATTTGGCACTAGAAACTGAACTTCATGTTTTTTGAGCTACAACACATAATTTTTTTTTTTAACTAAACCATACTGTGAAGCATGGACACTTTTAATGGATAGAAAGATGTGCTTTAGTACGTGGCTAGGTGAAAGACCTTGGAAAGCTTGTCCTTGAAAATATTTTAATTCAGGCAAAATCCAGGCATCTTTACCTAAAGCTGTAGTCTCTCTATTGGACAAATTTTCTGTCCCCAATATAAAAGAAAGTTGCCTGTTTCTCACTTCACTGTCTATTAGAGAGAAACACAATTACTTTTGTGCAGCTTTCAGGTACAAAGTAAAAATAACCATTGAACCATATTTTCAAAATTCCTTGGTTTCAATAACATTAGCAATTAATTTCATCATAAAAGAAGTCCTACTTTTCCCTTATTTAATTCCAAACCTCTCTGCAATGTTCTCAGAAACATTAACAAGAAAATGCCTTTTGTACAGAAAGGTAAAAAGTGATTTATCACAGCATATAAAAACAATGTGTTTGAGATGTAAGCTCAGCCGGGTTGCTGGCTAATTTTTGTAAACTGCTGCAGCTTTTGCATATGGCTTCAGATCAGAGTCCTGAAATGAAACATAATTTAGCAGAATGAAGAGTAATTCTTTGGCTGCACATCACCATTAAATAAATCTGTTTCAAAAGTTACCTCTGAAAGTGGCATCCTTTGGAGCTGTATTAATGAGGACCCCACAAACACCAGTCAATTTTGAAACGATTGAGCAGAGGTTGAGATTCTTAGATTGCCCAAATCTTATATTCCTTTTACAATAGTACTTGCCCTTACAAGTATCCATTTTCTGTTAAGCTGTATCGGTTGCAGAGGTGATTCTTTCTGGTACATTCTTGTAACTTTGAGGAAACTCTGATGAGAAATTGCTTTGGCTGAGAGGGAGCTTTCACTCCAGTCACATCCTGCTATCCTTCTCCTCCCTGCACCTCCCTAGCACCAGCTCTTGAAGTCTGCTCTAATGCCAACCCAGCATTGCTGAAAAACAGATCAAACAATGATAGAAATATTCCACGCCTAGGCTGCTGAAGCTATCTGGCTTCAAAAAACTTAAGAAAAAAACTTAAGAAAGCAATCCAGACTAGTGAAAGATAACAGAAACAGTTCCCAAGATCACTTATGCTAGGTATAAGGCTGTTTATTTGCATTTTTTGTTAACTTCTTTCCTCTACTTAAACAATTTACTGAGGAATGATCCATACAGAGAAGCACAATGGCCTTGCTTATTTTGTCTTATCTCCATAGATGTCAACACATCAAAGAAGTTAGTGCTAATATAAAGTGCCCTTCCAAGTAGTTCATGGGCTCACATGGGAGCTTTTAAGTTCTTTATGATAATACATTTATCTTTATGAGAGCAAGTTCTCTCAGTCACGGTTAACCAACGCCTGGGATCCTAAACAGTTATAAACGTGTACCCATTATTTTGATTTGTGTTTCATAATTGAAGTAAAAGAGGGGGAAATGCACGCTGACATAACATTGTTCTATTGCTACTTAAGTTACGTAATTCCTTAAATTTACTACTGAAATTCCTACCTGCTGTTGACATTAAGTAACAGCAATATTTGCAGGTAGGGCTTCTGTACATTACCATTACTATTTCTACACTCAGAGGAAGCACTTGTATGATATATGTGAGGATAGATACAATGACAGCACTCAGAATTTTACAGTATAATAGAAACAAAAATTTCTTGTGGAAGGGGAAAATACAATTCCACGACTGCACTCTGGCTTTTTTGGGGAGTTTAGAAGTGATTCCTGTTTGCAACTGCTACTTCTCTTGTGTTTTTATGAACCAACTAACTGTGTAGTCCTCATGGTGAACATGGATCTTTAGGAGCAACGTACAACAGAAAAATCAGTCTTTCTGCAGAAAAGTTGGTCTTTCATCATGTTCAATGAAGAACAATTTTCCCTTGCTGTAAGATGAGGACAGCTGTGAAAGCCAGACTAACTTCATGGA
>VZTM01024221.1:60809-84484 GCA_013400555.1 Jacana jacana | reverse complement strand
AATAACCTACTTAGAAAGTTTTCTTCATTGCTGGCACCTGATTGATACAACACAGGTAGTCAGTGTGCTGAATTCAAACCAGCAGAAACAGGTTTGGAACTGCATGGTTTAAACTCAAAGAAACTTTAGAATTTTGCTTGCTCAATGGAGAACACACACACTCCTGGAATCACACCNAAAAAAACAACAAAAAAACCCCAGGAAAAAACCCCCACACCGGTGTGTCAAATCCTATGTAAAAATAATATTGAACTATGCAACATACTGGGCTTCTGATTTCTGACACCTTTTTTTTGTTTGTTTGTTTGTTTAGCAGTTTCTGATTGTTTGATGTTCCTCAGGTTGTTCACATTTCAAAATTTGTACATAAGTAATGCTTTAGTTCCACTATGTCAGAAAAAAATACATACATTGACTGTAGATTTTGATGTTAGATACAAACCAGAGGCTGAAAGAAAGAATCAACCTGAAAAGTCACTTCTAATTACTGTCTAGAAATTCCTGGAATACATTTCTGAAATAAATGGTTTAATGAAGTGCAGTTCTGAGGGACAGACTCGTCATGTATGCTGCAGTAGAATGCTTCAAGCTTGTGCAGCTGAAAGGCCTTAGAGCATATTCAAAGGACCACTCACTGGTGATGTCAGTAAACTATTTTTAAATTCAAAGCCAAAGGCAATAATAATATCTAACTATATAAAGAACTTTGGCAAACTAAGCCTTCTGTACCGATTAAGCCCCAGCAATCAAACATTGTTTTATGTTACCTTAGAAAAGAATGTGACATGCTAGGAATTTCTCCTTTGTGCCAGGTTTACGTAATACTGTCTGTCCCCTGATATTCTGCTTTAATGAAAAAGCTGTACAAAATATTTTTGAAATATTCATCCCTTTAAAATAAACATTTTTAAAGTACAAACTTGCATAAAGGCAATAAAATACTTGTCTGTCTGTGTCACCTCTGCCTTGATAGCCCACCGGTGAGTTAATGGTCCTGTACTTTGATGGCAGGTTGGGGTACACAAGTTGGAGCAACACAATGGCTCCGAGTGAGACTGGATAGTCGCCTTTCTTCTCAGACCAGATGTTACTGCATGGGTTTTACTTACCCTGTTACGAGTTTTCACAACAGAAAGAAAGCATCGTGCAACACTCTTCCTACACAGAACTTGACCAACCCTGCAATGGATGGATGCTAAAGTTACTTTGCACAGTTTTCTTGATGAACTGGTAAACTCAGCAGTTCATAAATTAATATCTGATTCTCCCAGCCTTAAATCTAACCAAAATCTGGTGAGAGTTACAAGTAAAAGTCACCAACAAAATGGCTATTGACCATTGTTTGTTTGAAAGACTGGTCTCAGTTTTAGCTATTCACCAAAGACTGAAGATACATAAAGCACCCATGAGTCAAAAACAGTTTTACTTTTTAAATGAAAACATTGATGATGATGATGACTTCAGTCAGTACAGGATCTTGGTGGTGAGTCTGTGGTTGTGGTTTAGATCTCATGCTAAAGGTAAAGCTGGATGAAGTCTGAAGTCATTACTTGCAACTCAAGCTACTGAGTTTTAAAACTCATTAGTTATCATGGACTACTTAAGACTCAGATTACTTTGATTACTGCGTAAATCATTACTTAAGGCAAACAGCTTCTTCCTATTTGAATATAGCATATTTTTATTTTATCTGGCAGAGACTGAACTACGGAAAAGAACTCACAGTGTTTAAAAAAATACTTTTGGTAACTCTGTATGTATCGCTGAACTCTGATATTACCGTAGCAGTGTAACAAAAATAGAAATGAAAAAAGTTATAGAAAATTGTTATACTTTGTTTCTCAAATCTTGTCTATTATTAATCTTAATGATTTAAAACAGTAATAAAGATTACTCATATATATCAAACTTTATTAATTTTTAAGGGAGACTTGCATTACTGTACAATATTAGACTTCAATTGTGAGTTCTATTGACCTCAGAGGAGTTGTAAGAGTTTACTTTTAGGCATAAAATCATAAATTAGAAAAAAAATAAAATTAGATTATGAATCAGATTTAAAAGTGCACAAAGAGCATGCTTTATTTATTTTTTTCTTTTATATTGCAGAAGATATCTTATTTACTTTTTATTGGTTGTTTCAGCCAGAACTCCAAAATCACTGAATATTCCTCAGTGTGCCTTTGTTATCAAATTTAGGAACATGTTGCTCAGCCACCAGGAAGAAGAGGATTCTTTTAAAAAGTAAATTCAACAGCAGTAAGTAGGCTCCCCTTTTATATTTTTGGGAAATTTACCAATTTTACTATTATATGCTAATTATTTTGAATAAAAGGTATAAGAATAAGTTTGCTATGCTGTTTTGTGTGCATCCACTTAGGTAGTGGAGTACCAAATTGATTACACGGAAATGGGATTAGATAAGAAATTTTATTCTAAATCTAGAAGATGGGCTTCTCCCAACATTCGGCAATTCAGGGACAAGTTTGAATCCATCTATGCGATTTTATATGTCTTTTTCAAGGTTTATAGCATTATAGCAGCTATTCTGTATCACAATGGGCAGCTCAGGCATTCCTTTAAGGAGAAATAATGAGACACATACTGTAGTTTCGTTTGTAATAATACATAGATAAATTATTCAAAGCAAATAATAATAGGAATAACTATATTGGCATTTTTTGCAATAAAATAATTTTAATGTGAGAAATACCTGAAATGTACAGAGCAATCAACAACTTTTAAATTTTGAATGTTTATACAAGCAAGTTTTCCAGAGTACTCTAAAAACTGAGCTTCGTGTACTTTGTAAATGAGAAAATAGGGTATTGCCTCAAGTGAAAAAAACAAACCTAAGGGAGTGTCACCTAAAAGGGAAGATCTTTTTGAAGTCCTTGAAAGACAGTGAGTGTAAGAAGCTTCTGAAACATTGCCCTGTGCCCCTTTATTTTATATCCATTCCATTAATTGATTTAAACCACGTGAGCAGAAGAAAGTCATCTCTTCTCAAAGACTGCATCCCCAATTTCCTTGGCCTCTGGACCTGCAACAGTTTAAGTTTCCCCAGGAAACTTGTCCTTTGCCCTGAATTGTATGAGAATGTGCATTTCACACATTTTTCCCTTTTGTCAGGATTTGCATTATGAGATTTCAGCTTTAAAATGCTGTTTTCTCAATAGATGATATTGCACTGCTTTCCTATTAAATCTTTAGTTAGAAGCCAAACAAACACCACTGGACTTTACAAGCTCTATTCACACCTAAGCTAAATAAAACTCTAGCACTTCTCCTGGGCATTTTTTGTCTTCCTGAACTCTCTTACATTTTCTTAAATTATCTCAGACCAAATTCCGTGCCTAGAAACAAAAACAAATACAAAGATAATCTCATGATATAGCTGAAGTTAAGGTGAAGACGAATAGAGGTGAGAATCAGAAATAGAGAGGTTTAAAACACACTCAACAAGAATGCAGTTTTTCTTCTAGTAATAGATCATTCCATTCATGAGAATCAGCTGAAATGAATATTTTTCACTGTAAAGAGCACTTGAAATTTACACATAATTGAAAAGTCATGTTTTGTATGGAACCAAGTAATTTGAAAGTTACTGAATCGGAAAATCCTGTAGAGGAACACATATGGGAATCTAGGACCTGAAAAACTTTAGAGGCAAGAGCTGTCAGCTTAACAGATACTCTTCCTAAGAGGATGTTTTTGAATGAGAAAGGATGTGTCAAAGCTTAGTAGTTAGACGACTTTCTACTGATGGTATTTTGATTTTTAGCTTATATTTCACTCAGGAATGCATTTTCTTCCAAGCATTTGTTCTTCAAGATATGTCCGAAAGTCAGTTAAAGGAAACAATATTTAGATTGACAGGCAATTTACACTTGAATTTTCAGCCTTCCTAGCACAAGTTTACTGGCTTAGCATGAGAGCTGTAATTTAAATTATATGAATATTGGAGTTAGCAATTGCTTAAGAAAACCTCAGAATTATAGAACAGTTAGAATTGGAAGGCACCTTGAAGATCATAGAATTCCTGCCCACCTGCCATGGGCAGGGACACCTCCCACTAGAGCAGGTTGCTCAAAGCCCCATCCAGCTCGGCCCTAAATGCTTCCAGGGATGGGGCATCCACAGCTTCCCAGGGCAACCTGTTCCAGTGTCTCACCACCCTCACAGCAAAGAATTCCTTTCTAGTATCTAATTTAAATCTCCCGTCTTCCAGTTTAAAGCCTGTTACCCCCTGTCCTGTCACAGAATCACAGAATCACATCAGGGATTGGAAGGGACTTTATCTAGTCCAATCCTCTTGCCGGAGCAGGAACACCTAGATCAGATCACTGAGGAACAAGTCCAGGTGAGTTTTGAAAGTCTCCAGAGAAGGAGACTCCACAACCTGCCTGGGCAGCCTGTTCCAGTGTTCAGTCACTCTCACTGTGAAGAAATTTTTCCTCGTATTTAACTGGAATCTCCTATGTTCCAGCTTGCATCCATTACCCCTTGTCCTATCATTGGATGTTACTGAGAAGAGCCTGGCTCCATCCTCCTGTCACTCACCCTTTACATATTTATAAACATTTATAAACATATTTATATATATGAAACTACTTCAAGCTTTCTAGATGGAGGACATGGGCAGTCCAAACAAGATATGCACTGCTAATGGGCAGAACATGTGTGATTTGACTTTATTTAAATGAATAAACATTTCTATTCTTTGAAACCCTTACAGACTTTGTCCCTTCTCCCCTTCTCCCCCCTATTCCTCCACTCCTTCCCCACTACAGACAGTAGGATGAGGTCAGATGTACCGGACAATCAACACAACACAGATCTTAAAAGGACTGCAGCTCTTTAATAATCCAAGCATCTGAACCAAGTGCTCTTATGTCACAACTTCACTTCATCCTGTTACAGTAATTGTAAATCCAATGGCCTTTGAGCATATTTAGGTTCCTATTTTCCTAATCTGACTGGGTTTTTAATTTCAGATGAGAACTGTACAGGGCAAAGGAATATTCCATGACGTGTTTGTACAGTGCCCCATGCAATGGGTTTCTCTGGGTGCTGAAGAAATAATAAGCAAATAATAAGCAAACCGATATTCTAGACTTCTATTTCTGAATTTATCACGACTACCAGCAACAGATCCCATTCAGTACTGGGGAAAACAAACAAACAAACATGTATTTCCCTTTTTCACATTTTCCAAGCAAAGGGTTTGAACTTCCTTTCAAATATCTTTGATCTCNATGTATTTCCCTTTTTCACATTTTCCAAGCAAAGGGTTTGAACTTCCTTTCAAATATCTTTGATCTCTTTTTCATTAAATTTTTGATATCAATATGTAATGCTACAGAAAAATTCTTTCTGCTTCCCCCATCATGTCAACAGCCTTAGTCCCAGAGCAAAAGTCACTTTTTGCAGAATGCCAACGTTCAGAGCCTCACATTCCAATGAAGGCTTTCTGATCCTGTTCTGATTGAAGTCAAATGGCAAAACTGTCCCTGAATTCAGTCACTACACTTCCTTACAAAAAGTCCCTTTCCATCTCTCCTGTAAGCTCCCTTCAGACACTGGAAGGCTGCTCTGAGGTCTCCCCAGAGCCTTCTCTTCTCCAGGCTGAACAAGCCCAGCTCCCTCAGCCGGTCTTCACAGGAGAGCTGCTCCATCCCTCTGATGATTTTCATGGCCCTCTGCTTGACCCGTTCCAACAGGTCTATATCCTTTCTATGTTGAGGACTCCAGAGCTGAACACAGTACCCCAGGTGGGGTATCACAAGCGCAAAGTAGAGGGATAGAATCACCTCCTGCAACCCACTGGCCACGCTTCTTTTGATGCAGCCCAGGATGCAACTGGCCTTCTGGGCTGTCAGTGGACACTGCCAGCTCATGTCGAGCTTCTCATCTACCATCACTCCCAAGTCCTCCTCAGGGCTGCTCTCCAGCCATTCTCCACTCAACCTGTATTTGTGCTTGGGATTGCCATGTCTCAGATGCAGAACCTTGAACTTGGCTTATTTGAACTTGCAATTTGCACTAGCCCACCTCTCAAGCCTGTCCAAGTCCCTCTGGATGGCATCCCTTCCCTCCAGTATGTCCACCGTGCCACTGAGTTTGTTGTCATTGGCAAACTTGCTGAGGGTGCACTCTATCCCACTGTCCATGTCTCTGACAAAGATGTTAAATAGCACTGGTCCCCTAAACAACCCCTGAAGGACACCACTCATTACCAGCTGCCACTTGGACATTGAGCAGTTGACCACAACCCTTTGAGTGTGGCCATCCAGTCAGTTCCTTATCCAGAGAGTGGTCCATCCATCAAATCTATGTCTTTCCATTTTTGAGACCAGGATATCATGCAGGGCAGTGTCAAACGCTTGCCATAAGTCCAAGTAGATAACGTCTTTACTCTGCCCTTGTCCACCGAGATTGTGGCAGTATTGTAAAAGGCCACCAAATTTGTCAGGCACGATTTGCCCTTGGTGAAGCCATGTTGGCTGTCTCCAATCACCTCCTTGTTTTCCACGTGTCTTAGCAGAGATTCCAGGAGCATCTGCTCCATGATCTTGCCAGGCACAGATGTGAGACTGACCAGCCTATAGTTCCCTGGGGCTTATTTTTTTCCTTTTTTGAATAAATTCTCTTCCTACTCCCCTGCTCTCCCCCAAATTATCTGCTTTATCACTGATCTTTTAGTAATGATGACGTCCTCAGATTGTTTCTCTTTTGGTAAACTAACAGCATCAGTCATCAGTAAAAGTAATCTCATTTTAATTTTTATAAATGGATAACTAATGCAGTAGGGCACAACGCCTATTTTATACTAATGTAGAAATCAGATCAGAAAAAAAGTAATGCTTAGAATGCATTCAACAAATATCTGATAAGACATGAAAGCAGTTATAAACATGATTTTATTATTGCATATGATGCTATTTGTAGTGCTGGTAGCTTATATAGAATTTTCAATTTGTAGAACTTTGTGCATTAAAATGGATAACCAAAATCTGCATGTTCTGTGCAGTTTGCTTGCTTTATATTTCTCTTTCAAATTTCAATAATCAGTTCTACACCAGTTATTCTAAAAGGCTATTTTTGACATTGATCTAATCGCAGCCAGACATCCTTTAACTTGTTATTCTTTAACTCTATTTTTATGTTAAAGCAAGTAGGAATCAGATCAAAATAGTCTTTGAGTTATTTACTTAGGATATAATTTTAAATAATCTTTGGGAATTAAGATACTAAACTCACTTTATAAAGACTAATTTAACTCCCTTTTGGCCTTTGAAAATGACCTACCTTTTACAAAATTTAGTAATATTAAAAAAACAACAACCCACTACGTTCCTCAGCAAATAAAGAACTCATAATTTGTATATGGAAATCACTGCATCAGCACTAAACTGCTGTCATGTTAAAAGATGCAGGACAAGACAAATCATGAGGCACTTCATTAGATTAGGTATGAGCAAGTTATCCAGCCCTCCATCATCAGGTGTGTAGGGATGGGAAACCATAATCCTTTTTCACACTGAAACACTAAAAAACTCTACTTTTAGCAGAAGAGTCTTTCTTTACTGTCTTCATTCTATTTGCCCTTCCCAGGGGCTGGGTATTAGGTTCCTTGTAATGCCTCCATGGAGATTTCTTACAGGAGACCCTTATGATCTGTTCATGCATTCTAGCACAAGTGTTTTATATACCTTTTGCAAGAATACCCAACCAACCCGTATAACTATGTTCAAACTGAAGTTTTATTGCATGTTTATATTTCTTTTCTAATATTTTGCAGATGTCACAGGCTGCAAGACAGGGATACCTGGATTCACTCTCTGAGTGAAAAGCAAAATTATCTGTGAATGATACTCCTTTCTTTATTTGTTTGACTTGCTTTTTGGTCACACTTTTCAAGAGGAGAAAGCCTCTCAGAATAAACTCACCTACTTCTGCCAAAGTATTTTGAAAACACACTCTTACGTCTTGCTTTGGGACAGTGCCTGAAGTTTTCCTCTTCCCAACATTGCACTGTCCGAGCTAAGGAAGTCGATTTTCTACCTTACTGGGAAAGCCAGATTAATTTTTCCTTCTCAGTGTGATACGGCAAACCAGAATGTAAATCTGGAATGTTTATTTGCCATAATATGCCTTTGATTTTACTTCTAATTGAGAACGTTGCACCATTAGAAATCTGGGCAGTCCTGAACTTGTAATGCTGTTATGCAGTTTTTCACTGCTGTGACCTTTAATGTAGCAGAACGGGTTAATCTTCTTTATCTATATTTTTATGTTTCTGAACATAAATATATATAAAAATCTGTATTTTTTTCCTCAGATCTTACTTCATAGATTTCAAAAAGGAATATAAATACAAACGGGAAACATAAATACATAAAAGATGTAAAAATGCATGTTTCTGTTTTGAGTAGTTCATATTAAGCCATTTGACTGCTCTTTGCACAGGTTAAGATGTGCTGACATAAATTATCCGAACCTTTATTATTTGCAATTAACAGGAACAGCTTTAATTAATATATAGAATAAAATTTGTCAGGAGATACTCTTATTTACTCCCTCTTGTACCATGTAGAAGTATAGAAAGAATAAAGGGGATAAGAGCCTAATTGAGAAGTAATCCTAATTGCAAACTGTGGCATTAACAGCTCATGAGAATTGTAATGTCAACAGACTGTACTGTCTTTTTACTACAGTCAGACGTCTTAGTAGTACCCTAAAATAACAGAGACTGAAATTTGTGAAGCTACTTTATCCTGATAATCAGACCTGTGGCTACAAGAAATAAATATTTAGGTTATGACCAGACTGGTTTTTGGAGTCAGTGTTATTCAGTAATTGTTTCAGAGAGAGTTTAACTCTAAGTTTTATGCTTTAATATATTAGAACTACTAGTTTGTGATTGTTTCTTAATCCAATTCCACTGAGATTTTACCTGACTAAAGCATGGGAAGGCAAGCTTTCCTAGGAAGGAAAGGGGGTAGCTTTTCTGTGCACAGCCTGAGGAATGATCTTTACTGCTGAATTGTTTTGAAGGAAAGTAGAATGAGGTGGGAGCAGTAAGATTAACACAGTAAAGCATGCAAGAGCTTAGAGAATGCTGCAAGCAATGGGGATATCATAAAGAGTACAGGGAGAACATTAAGATGCTTCTACAAGCTTATGTGTAAATATATACTAGACCACTCAGAAGCTTTGACATCTCTCTAAGCCGGATTACAAAACATTGTAATTATTTTTGAAGGTACAGCTTCTACCATAATCACCTCCTCATTGAGTTCTACAGGTTCCTGTATGTTGCATAAAACAATGATGGTTATGTTGTCATGCAATCAGTTTTATTTTTTTCCCTATCCATGTTTGAGAGGGAAACACAGGAGCAGGTGTCAGAATAAACCAATACGATAAAGAAGACTCTAAGATTCATCTCAGAAACAGCCACTGATACTATGAGTATCTCAGATTTTCTTTACAACAGTGGTATCTACAGAAGTGAGGGTGAGGGCACGGTCACAGGAATAGACAGATCAGGCACCCCTTCTGTGCTGCACCTGCTCAGGCTTCCAGAAAGCAGTGTGGTCAGAATAAGAATATTTCACTGGGCAGCCTAAAGCACCCCTGCTACTGAAAGAGAGGTTTTATCATTTCCTGACCAAAGCCCACTGTTACTATTTAAAATTACCTAGCTCTTGCTTCTTGTCAGTCAAGTTGTTTGAGAACATCTTTTCTTAGATTATTCTTCCTCTTCCCACGCCGCAGTTTCCCTTGCAGGAACTGGTTAGGTATATCCATTTTGCCTGCCTGACTCACTCTCCCATCAAGACTGGCACATCTCAGCCTCCTTTGTTAATGTTTCTGGGATCACACCATTGGGAGGCTGCAATTTCATCCACTGGTGTGTCTGTCACACGGCTCATTCAGATCTGGCCTCCTGTTGTGAAACTTCTCCAGCTGAAAGACATGCTTTTAAATCTTATTTTAGAGTGGAAGACAGGGTTCTGAAAAACAAGATAATCCATTTATACTGGCATCAGTATGGTATACGGACACATGCTGTTTCCTGCAACTGAGTCTGGACTTACATATTTAAAAATCTGACAAACAGCTTCAGCAGGATACAGAAGTGAAGAATTTATATAGAAGTTGTAGAGGACTTGAATTAAAAGATAAAGCAGGTTGGCAAATGGGCCAGTTCTTTAATATTCCTCATGCACAGCTATCTCTATTTTTTAAAAAAGCAGCAGATTAGATCATAGCAGCCGAGCAGAACTATTCGCTCCCTGTAACTACTTTTTTTCTGATAACATTAGGAGACCTACATGAGGTACTGCCTTATCAATAAACTGATAGTATGTGGATCAGTTCAGTAGTATTTATTAAGAACTGTACTTAATTTAAATGGAAAGATTCTTTTCCTGGTAAAGTGGCAGGAGAATTTAATTATAATAATAGGCTTATTAAACTGACAGAAATATTACTAAACTATGAATTAATGCTTTCAGCTGCATGCAAGAACATCTTTTCTAAATGAATTAAATTTGCTTCTAATAGTCATCCAAGTAGTCATAAAAGGACTAAACCACCCTTTTTCTTTTCTCTTGTGTCCTTTCTCTAATAAGTCCATACATTGTTAGCCAGCCTTAGTGCCTATAGATTTCTAGATGAAGATTCTAAAGCGCACTGGAAATTCAGAGTCCTGTTTTCTGAGAATAAATACAAGGACAAATAATGGAAATATTACTTCAGTAACTACAAAAATAGGTAGTTTGTGGTGTATACCTAGCTATGCTGTGCTGTAGCACAATGGTTCGGGAGAAATACTCTCCAACTGTTCTCGGAGAGCAGAATTCTCCCATTTCATCACCCTGTACTTCATTGTGTAGAGCTAGAAGAGCCAGATTCTGAGTTGTTATCTTATGCTAAAACATGACACAGTTCCTAAATTAGAAGCCTAATCAGTTCAATATGCCACACTGAAACTGATTTGCTGAAAGTCCCTTTTACTCAGGTCATCAGAAACTCTTATTATAACTTCATTGCTTTTTAATTTTATTACTGCACTGCACTGAAAAGATGATAATCTTCCTCTTGGTTTGATCTGTCAACTGTACTTGCTGAATTCCTGCCTGTCTCCCATATCTTAATTAAAAGCTCACTGTCCTTCTACTGGAAGTCCTACATAAATGTTCTGCTTATATTTATCTTCACATTATTTCTACTAGCTTATTCCTCCTTCTTTTCTCAGTCATCTCTCTTTAGTGTTTTCTATTTTATTGCCTTCTGGATCTTAGCCTTTTGATTTATACTCTTCCTTGTGTTTGACATCACAGTTAACACAAACCATGGCCAGAAATTTTGACAGAATTTGCAGTAAAAATACAATTACCCCTGATCAAAAAGTGCTCTCCACCTGTTCAGAGAGGTTGTATGGGAATTCCATGGAGAAATTTCTTTGCTATGCAGAAAGAAGCAGAACAGCACCCACAGCAGATCCAATGTAAACAGTGTTTTAATAGTGTATCATTAATTTAATAATTGTAAACAATAGTGTTTTAATACACATGGTACAGTTTGAATTATACACACCTGTTAGAAACAGCCTCTGGTTATGTGAGGTTCTGTGTTAGAATTAATATTTTAGAGCTTTTAGTAAAATTATGACTTTTAACTTAATGTTCTTGACCAATGTAAACAGATTTTTAAATAATAAAGGTTAAGTTCCAGTCTAAGCATTGCTTGTTAGTACTACCTATGACATTTACACCGTTTGAGAACATCCCAATAATGTGAGTTGTTAAAAAATTACACTGAAAAAGTGCTTATATACTTAATCTAGTCATGAAATTTATTCTGACCATCTGAATGAAATTAATAACAATTGCTCTCTCTATGTATACATATCTAGTAGAATAGCTGAAGTCTGCAAATATGAGTCTTTGAGTAATCACTGCTGGGACTAATAAGTTTCCGTAAGCAAATACACCCTTCTGGAAATCATGTCAGATCAGATGTAGTGACTGATAGTCATAAATGGCCTTATCTTTCATTAACTGCATCAGAACCCATTTATGAGACTAATGTATACTACATCTTCTGAGAATAAGTTTCAAAATGCAGATTATACTTTTCTTTGAAAAAGTCACTTTCATTTTTCAAACCTCATCCCTAATAACTTTGTTGTGTGTTCAATTGGCCTTGCATTATAACTCATACTGATTAATCATTGCTTGCTTATGTACTTTACATTATTAAGTAATATATGGGCATGTTATTTTCACAATATGGTTCCACAATTCAGGCTGAGCAGTCCTGTTCTACTTAAATAAGGAGTTGTTTTGTACAAGTCCAGATTATGCTGTTTTTTAGACTTCTAACATTACACATGTATTTTAGAGATCAGTGAACCGAAGTTGTACACTGGTATAGTGATATTATTGCATAATAATTTCAAACACACTAGCATTTTTTCAAGTGCTGCTAATCACTGAGTGGATGTTTTCGGACAGCAACTTCCAGCAACTCCCAGATCCTTCTTAGTTATAAGCCAGCAGTGTGCCCAGGTGGCCAAGAAGGCCATGGCATCCTGGCTTGCATAAAGCATAGTGTGACCAGCAGAAGTAGGGAGGTGATTGTCCCCCTGGACTCAGCACTGGTGAGGCCGCACCTTGAGTATTGTGTCCAGTTCTGGGCACCTCAACACAAGAGAGATATCGAGGTGCTGGAGCGAGTACAGAGGAGGGCAACGAAACTGGTAAAAGGCCTGGAGAACAAGGCTTATGAGGATCGATTGAGGGAGTTGGGGTTGTTTAGTTTGAGGAAGAGGAGGCTGAGGGGAGACCTCATCACTCTCTACAACTGCTTGAAAGGGCATTGTAGAGAGGTTGGTGCTGGTCTCTTCTCACGGGCAATTAGCAATAGAACAAGAGGGAATGGCTGCAAGCTGCAGCAGGGTAGGTTTAGGCTGGACATTAGGAAAAAGTTTTTCACAGAGAGAGTGGTCAGTCAGTGGAATCAGCTGCCCATGGAGGTGGTGGAGTCACCCTCCCTTACTGTGCTTAAGAGTAGATTGGATGTTGTGTTGAGGGATATGGTGTAGGGGAGAACTTGTAGAGTAGGGCTGATGGTTGGACTTGATGATCCCAAGGGTCTCTTCCAACCTATATGATTCTATGATTCTATCTAATTTTGAGTGTATCTCTCTATCTATCTATGCACACATGTATTGATATTTACACCTTTAGGGTTGCAATATTTTACAGATACACACATGTCAGTCACTTGGATCTGTGACATTCTTTGCAAGGCTTTGATGGCAGCCCTAAAACTTGATATTCCGAATGATCTTCCATCAGCAAGTTGTCATTAATGTAAAAGCTAATGCTTCTAACAACAAAGACATAAGACAGTGATGTGCTGTCAGTAATATAAGACAGTGAAGAAGATGAAGTGCTTTCTTCCTTTTAAATTTTCTTTTTTTTTCTAACTACACAGAAATCCA
Source organism: Jacana jacana (assembly GCA_013400555.1). Taxonomy (NCBI): domain Eukaryota; kingdom Metazoa; phylum Chordata; class Aves; order Charadriiformes; family Jacanidae; genus Jacana; species Jacana jacana. The sequence continues at coordinate 70,962 of VZTM01024221.1, read as the reverse complement.
TTTGCTGGAGTCCAACCAGAAAATATTTTTTTCTATTCTCCTTCATAAAAGAAACATAGAGGTCTCCAAATACTGGTTAAGGAACGTTTAATGGAGTCCTGTGAACTGGTATTTTCTTGTGTTTTCAGTTCCAGTTATCAAACTGACAGTTTAGGAGGACTTAAAACTAAGAGACTTACACATCACATCCTTAAACAGCCCTAACCATGAAGAGTAGATAATATTTAATACGTAATGTCTGAGGCATAGCTGATAAAGGACAAATTATATGCAAAACTGTGTTTACAGCAGCCAAGATTTTGAATTTCCAGTAAACTCAAGATGTTATCTATAAAGGCAAGGAAATTATGCTAAATAGGACAAGCAGCAAATAAATTTGCAAGCAGAGAAGGGCATAGTAAATTTACAGATATTTGCAAAGTGTTTATCCTAAGATAAAAATTAAAACTAAATTGTCTCACCAAAGGGAAAAAAAAAAAGCAAAACCAACCAAAAAAAAGCTTTTCCAAACATAAGTTCTGTAACAACAATCAGATAAAAAGTAGCAAGGACATACTCTTAATGTCTGGGCTGAGGTGCCATTCGCTGCTTCCAAAACTTCCTCAGGTGACCTTTTCACAGCAAGGTAAGTTGATGTAGCTGATTTTTTGTCCATAAGTACACAAAACTCACAATCTTATCCACTGGTTTTGCTGTGAGGAGTCTTTTAGTAGCAAACAGCTGGGTAGGGGCAGCACCTTAAGTCGACATGATCTAGATAACATGAAATGTGAGTGAGATCCTGATTTGACAGCAGAAGTCTATCAACTGGATCAGTCCATGTTGGTGGCATCACTCTTCCCTTAAAACAAAGGAGATGCAGGGGATGTGGCAAGATTGGCAATAGCCAAATAAAAGTAATCTAAAGCAAAAGGTGTGATCTGCTAAGGCCTGGTGTCACCACAAGCATGCGATTGTAAGTGCATGAATACATGTACATAGTCCAGCTTATCCTCCGTTTTGTGAAATCACTGTTGCTTCAGTGAATGGATAGTCGCCCACTGGGTTAATAAAAAGAATGCATCAGGCACCGAACTATATTAAGTGGAATCAGTGGAGAAGAAAAAAATGGAAGCATTTTACATAAATGTCTGCAAATTTAGAAGAATGCAAGAAGAAAGTTCTGTGATGAATTGCCTCTTGAAAGCCAAGAAAATAAAATGCATGTTGCCAGAATCACAAGTTGCAAGTCCTTAATTTATTTTTAAAAATTATCTTGTTTATATTACAAACATCACAAAATATGAAATGCAGCCATCCTCTAAGAATATTCAAATGAGCCCATTTTCTAATCATGTGCACCTTTAGTTGGCTAGAAATAGCAGCTTTTGGATGGATTTACGAACTAAGTTTCAACTACTTCACTGAAAATGCTAGACCCAAACAGCTGAAGCAGAAGTTGAAGATGAGGTTCTGCACGCTCCCTGCAAATACATCTGGAGGACTGACAGGCCAACAGTCTAAAGTATTTCCTTTGAACCCGATGAGCACAGTATGCTTCAAGGAACACATGCCATGACATGGTTTTATACAAGTTGAAGCCTTTTAATTGCACACAAAATCAATTGGAAAATTAACTGCAGAGTAAAGGCATTGCTAAGTTAATTGCAGAGTAAAGTGCAGCTTGACTAGTTAAGTACCAGCTCAGCCCTTCTCCTAAGCTGGATCTGTGAAGAGCCTGTGACCTTTGCTTTCCTGGGGCTCTTCCTTGGCTAAGATAAAAGCTCAGATGTATAAATACAGGTGGGGAGCAGCTCTCATTCTGCAATGCCTGAACAAAGGCTCCTCTCCTTTCCCTCTCCCTCTCCTTTCCTCTCCCCCTCCCACTCCCTCTCCTGCCATCCACAACCAGTAAAGAGGAAAAATGACTCAGCAGTTAGAGGCTATAATTTTTTCTGCAGTTCATGACTGGTAACAATAAACAACGTCCCTTGAGGCTTGCCTATGGGCCCAGGGAGACAGTAGCCTAGAGCACTGGGACACAGTTATTTCACCCATTGCAGCAAACTGAAAGGCACAGAAACATTGCTGCCACCAGTTCTCCTATTTCATTATCTAATGAGCTGAAGATACCTCCTCTTCACACCACCCCCCTCCACCCGCTCCCCTCTTCCCTTTTCCAACACATACACACTTCCCCGCTTTGGCCCTGGGAACTGCATGGTTTGTCTCCCAGTTCTACAAGAGATGTCTTTAAAAGATCCACAGCATGAAACAACGGTTAACAAAGGTGATTGAGGGACTGGAGCATCTGCCTTATGAGGAAAGGCTGAGAGAGCTGGGACTCTTTAGCCTGGAGAAGAGAAGGCTGAGGGGAGACCTTATTAATGCTTACAAGTATCTAAAGGGTGGGTTGAAGGAGGATGGACCTGGACTCTTCTCAGTGGTTCCCAGTGACAGGATGAGGAGCAATGGGCACAAGCTGGAACACAGGAAGTTCCATTCAAATATGAGGAAAAACTTCCTGGTGAGGATGACAGAGCACTAGAACAGGGAGGTTGGGGAGTCTCTTTCTCTGAAGAAGACGGTCCCCTTCTTGGGAGATTTTCAAGACCCCTTGGATGCAGTCCTGAGTAATGTGCTCTGGGCAACCCTGCTTTAGCAGGGGAGTTGGACTAGATGATCTCTGCAGGTCCCTTCCAACTCTGACAATTCTGTGAAAAATGCTAGGTCATGGGAAATAACTAATGTATTTCTAAGCATAATTTATTTCATTACTAGTTTATCGGTTCCTACATAAAGAGCAAAACTTAAGATCATTAGGAGTTACGAACACAAACTGAAAACACAGGGTGGTGTCAGGCTGCCCCAGTGACAGAGTACCAGGACTAACGCAGGTCCCATTTCCTTTGAGTCTTATTTCAAAAAGGCCCTTTGCTGCAATAAGAGGCACAAGACTGTTCAGGGTTTACTTTAAAGAGAAAATATGTTTTAGATTTATACCGAATGTTTTGTGATAAGCATGAAAAATGTTAGAACCATCACTTCAGCTGCATCAGCTAAAATGCAACACTCCACAGGCATTATCAGCATTATATATAGGTAAAGAAAAGTGACATCCATTAGTCATCAGCAATTATGGAATACAGCATTAAACTTCAGTCTTCTATTTGAAAGCAAGGCCAACATTTAAAAAAAGACACTAATTGCTAGCATGCACCGTCTTGACTGTCATTTTATTTTTATGCCAGATGCAAGAAAGCTCAAGGATTGGGTCAGACTGTTGAACTAGCATTTAATCAACCTTGAATATTAGTTGAAAAAGAAAACTATGATATAGATAAAATATAAACATGTGTATCAGGACAAAAAAATGCCAGTTTTCCCTGTTTACATTTGAAGATAATGGGATTAATGTCTTTAAATTATTTTTCCAGATAGCAATCATTTTTACAAAGAATATGAAGGAATATAAATCTGGAAGGAGGGCAGTGAATCTTAAGAAATCAATTGCTAATGAACATGGGAAAACGATTGAACAGGTAGGGGAAATAAAGAAACAGCTGACAGTGAGTTCCCTGGTTCCCAACACTGCACAAAACTCTTACTTGGAAACTCCCAGCCTCCCTATATTTTTAAGGCTGATTTGCCTTAAAGTATTACCAGAGAAAAATTCTTCGAGCAAGTTCAAATACATTCTTAGAAGTTATTAAACAGACACAAACATAAAACTGAAAGTATAGTTTTCTCCAGGAAATTGTGTTTTTCCACTTTGGTCCTACTTTTGTTTTTTTCCATCTGTTATTTATAGACAAAAAGAAAATCAAAACACCTACTCCACTCCTCAAAAAATATATTAGAAATACTCTGGACCAGTTCTTACACTGACATAAAAATATGCTGACATAAACAAGGCCATGATAAATTATATAAGCTGTAGAATTTTCTTTTATTAAACTCAGTTGCTGCCAAACTGTTTTGTATAAATAGCTCTATAAACAGATATCTGTTAATCCAGCATTTTAAGATGAAAGAAGTACCAGTGTAACTTCAAACTTGAAACTTCAAGAACAAGAAAATCTCAGCAATGAGTGGAATATTTATTCAATATATTCCAAGTGAACTTCGTAAGAAAATATTTTGGAATAAATACATATTTAAACCATAAATCCTGATGAATTACCACAAGGGATTTTTCACAGAAAAGAGCTGCAAGATGTAGTTTTGGTTTTTTTTGCTTTTTTTTGGGTTTTTTTTTTTGCTGTTGACAAGGCAAATCCAAGAGGATAGCTGCTAAGAAGGCATTTCATAAAGGTCGTGCTTGAACCTTCACAGACTAGAATTTTAATGAACACCCTAGCAGTCAGCAATTAAATTTGCCCATCTGATAGTTACACAATATGGACTAGAGAATTGCATCAAAGTACACAGGTACCACAATTGCTATGGGTCAGGAGTTCAGTTTTTTAGTTTGTTTCAGAATGCCAATGACCTTATACAGAAACTAGGATATGTAATGATGCTCCTGCCCTGGAAGATTCAGCTGTTCCCTGTAATCATATCCAGTAGATGGATCCTGGTCCCATACCAGACATTAACTTAAGAGCATCCTTCAGGAAAGATAACAGAAGCTTAATATCATACTAGAAAAGACTCTTCAGTTAAAGGAAATGGAAACACATGGTAGCAGTCTAAACCTAAAACCTGAATGCACCTCAACTGCCAAGGTTTCATGCCAGCTGCAATTTTCTTGCACAACCAGTCAGCTCATATGGGATGGATGTGGCAAATCACAGAATCATAGAATCATTTAGGTTGGAAGAGACCCTTGGGATCATCAAGTCCAACCATCAGCCCTACTCTACAAGTTCTCCCCTACACTAGATCCCTCAACACCACATCTAATCTACTCTTAAACACAGTCAGGGAGGGTGACTCCACCCCCTCCCTGGGCAGCTGATTCGAGTGCCTGAACACTCTTTCTGTGAAAAACTTTTTCCTAATATCCAGCCTAAACCTACCCTGCTGCAGCTTGCAGCCATTCCCTCTTGTTCTGTCTCTAGTTGCCCGTGAGAAGAGACCAGCACCAACCTCTCTACAATGCCCTTTCAAGCAGTTGTAGAGAGTGATGAGGTCTCCCCTCAGCCTCCTCTTCCTCAAACTAAACAATCCCAACTCCCTCAATCGATCCTCATAAGCCTTATTCTCCAGGCCTCTCACCAGCTTCATTGCCCTCCTCTGTACTCGCTCCAGCACCTCGATATGTCTCTTGTGCTGAGGCGCCCAGAACTGGACACAATACTCAAGGTGCGGCCTCACCAGTGCTGAGTCCAGGGGGACAATCACCTCCCTACTTCTGCTGGTCACACTATGCTTTATGCAAGCCAGGATGCCCTTGGCCTTCTTGGCCACCTGGGCACACTGCTGGCTCATGTTCAACTGCCTGTCAATCAGCACCCCCAGGTCCTTTTCTGCCAGGCAGCTCTCCAGCCACACTGCCCCAAGCCTGTAGCGATGCATGGGGTTGTTGTGGCCCAAGTGCAGGACGTGGCGCTTGGCCTCGTTGAAGGCCATGCCATTAACATTGGCCCATCTATCTAGTCTGTCCATGCTCTGCCCTCAAGCAGATCAACACTCATTCTGCATTTTCAGATTTATCTTAAACCACAACAAATAACAAACACAGCAAGCAAAACATCTGAACTGAGGCACTTGAAACCAGGAATGGCCAGGACAAGTTTTTCTAATACTTGCTAATCTGTCATAACATTTCCACTACTGCACTAGTAGCCAGCTTGTCCTATCACTGTAAATTATAGGCTAAAAATCTGAAAAACCCAAGGACATGTTCACACAGGATATTCACAGCAGCAGATAAAACAGAGCTTCAGAGTACTGCAGGAGGAGACAAGGCCTATGGCACTTCACTCTAGTGTAGGATGGGAAACAGCTGGCCAAAATTAGGGGTAAACTAGGTCCCACAGTGACTGGGCTTGAGGTATCCTGCTTTGTTTACTCCTCGCCCAGCGGGGTATGCAGATTACCAAGGTGAGTTGATGCAGGTGGACCATCCATTGCATGACAGCCCCTCTGCATTGACTCTTCAGTGAGTACAGTGGCTTGTCCATCTGTGGAAGATGACTGGGAGATACCATTCTCGGTTTCTGCTCTGCAATACACCAAACCTTGTAACGTCACACAGCTTCATCTGATCCCCTGTTCCTTTTTCCTCCCAGAATTTTGCTCTGTGAGACAAGTTGTCTTTGGTTTTCTGATGCTTAGCTCAATTTTTAATCATGCCGTGGAGTGTTGTATCTTTTCATTCTGACCTTTGCTTCTGGTTGCTCCTGGTCTCCCTTGAAGGCGGTCTATGGATCTCTGAGGCCTGAAATACCTATTGTGCAATATGGATCTTATACATTCCTTTAAAGCTATTTTTTGCCCAGGTTGCAGTGGTGTGAACAGACTAGTTCACTGTCTCAGGGAGGTTCTCTTTGAGAACATTCTGAGAGTTCTGGTTGAACATTTCCCAACCATTTTTTCCAGACTGAGGCCCTTAGCATAAACAACTGAGGAGTGTACCTCGCTGAATCGCATAGACTGTACTTGACCAAATGTGGAAGTTGACCTACAGGTAGTAGTAAACTAAACAGATGATGATCCTTCCTGAGCAATTGCATTGGTACATCACAGTGGGTTGGTGCTGTAATCACACTATCATTATAAATATTGTATTGCACTGTAATTATTTTAGCAAAATAGTAAGTTACAAGACTTTTGTCCTTAACTGTGGGAAATAAGAGACAATCTGTCACTGGTCAGCAATGACATTATAAACTAAAGAGTACAGCACCCTTGTTCCTTCAGTCTTACTTAACCAGATGACGGAGTCAGTGTTAACACAACTGCAACCAGTGACAGAGAAATAAGAACTAATACTGCCTGGGAAAGAACTGACATAGAAACACATATCTCTAAAGTAGAGGAGACTGAGAACACCGTCTTTTGGTTTTGCCAACTTTTGTTGTATATTCCAGGAATACAGAAGTTTTTGTGATTCTTAAGACAAGGGGAAACAGATCCATGGAAATTATAAATGTTTGATTTAAATCAAGTTACTTCTAAAACACATGAACATTTCCTTGTCTGAGACAGTAAAATAAAGGCTTGGTAAGTCACGAATCTGCCAAGAAGAAATTGTGTCTGACCTGGTTATTGAAAAGAAAACTGGCCAATTTTCTTGCCAATACCGGGTATTATGGTGGTACACATCACGTATCTTGACCAGTACAATGGTAACAGCTGTTAGATAAAAACTGGGAGAATGCAGTCTAAATAAAACCACCGTGAGAGAGGGAAATTGTGCTCAAAGGAGTAATCGATTGTTCCCTGTCAAGAGTGGAAAGTATTACCTTAGATTCCAAAGAGTAAGTAAAGGCCAGTATGGTGCAGCATTTTCATAAACTTTGTACAGGAATTAGAGAGTACATCTATTAAATTTGCAGATGACAGCTGGCTGGAAAATGCTGCCAACTTGGAGGACATGGTTAACATACAGAGCAAAATTAAAGTGCCTCAGGAGGGGGAAAAACCTGTCAGACACCAAGTTCTGACACTTGGGTAGAAATAAACAATACAGGATGGGAAAACTGGGCTAAGTAAGTTCTAAGATCAATTCTGATAAACAGTAGACAAAGAAGGGTGGAATGGAGACAGGAGATATGACTGCAATCTGAATATGCGAACAATATAAAGCCATGATGGCAAGAAGGGTCATACTATGATGTGTAACCACAAACAGAGCTTGCAAGGTGGATGGAAGAAAAGTGCTCACTCCTGCTGTTCTTGGTTTTTCTAAGACTGTAGGCTGACTGCTCTGTCAAGTTTTTCCAGACAGATCTAGTCCCCTTGCTCGGGAAAGAGCAAGAAAACTGATGAGAACATGCCACACAAGGGAAGATTGCAGAAGCTGGGGTTATCTAATATACTCAAAAAACCCCAAAAGACTAAGGGAGGTTCAGACACCATGCACTGCATGTAGAAAGCTTAGCTGCCACGAGAATGAAAATAAACAGTTCTCCACATTAGTGGTGGCCACGGAACAGCAGACATAACATCCCTCACAGGGAATTTCCTTTTGGATATTAGGGTTTTCTAGCAGAGCAGGTAGTTGGAAGCTAGTTACTTTGCCTAAAAACGTGAAATATACTTCATTTATTCTTTTAAAGAAAAAAGTAGACAACAGCTAAATTTACATTTAGATGACCTTGTATTGGGTAGAACAACAATTGGGTAGTTTTAGCATGATGCTTCAATGTAATAGAAAAGAAAGTAGGTATGCAGAAAATGCCCAAAGTTTTGGAAACAAACTTTGAACCCCATACTTTGCTCATATTCCAACACAGAAACGTAATGTTTACTGGCAACCAAACAAATAGTTTAGCAACAAACACAAGTGATTTACTTGACAGCACCATTTCGTTTCTCTCTCCTTCACAAGATAATGTCTTCATGTAAACTCATTACTTAAAGAACAGTGCTTCTCAATAAAAAAATGCTTCACATCTTCATGTGCATCAGTTCCATAGTCCAAGACAGATTTTCTATTCAAGTCAGTAAGGCAAAATGTTATAATAAAGTAAAATAGCTTGTAAATCCATACAAAATTACAGATTAAGAATTAAAATCCCTTTAACCACCATCCCAACAGTGAACATGCAATTTATGATGACAGGAAATTTAGTACCTGAATGAGAAAAAACAGTAATTAGTAAGTATAAAATCATTTAGCTTTATTTAATAAAATCCTCTGATATTCTTACTGTTCCAAGGAATGCAGAAACAAACATTTCCAGATTTTCTTTCCTGGCAAATGGGAACATTTAGCAAAGGTTATTTTTTTCACTTGCCTGAAGCAAGTTAGGATAAATGTTGGGCATACATTTTGAAAATTATTATATATTGCATCTGACAATATTAAACAGTAGCACCATCTACTGGTCCAGAAGATCCTTTCAAACTTTAGAAAAAGCTGTAGAGAGTGATCCAGCCAAAATGATGCAGAATGCTACTGAGAGTAAGATGTAGTTTTTCAGTCCCTGGATAGGCAAAGGGAGAGAAAAAGAAAAATATAATGTTGTCATTATAGATGTCACTTCACACACAAACCAATCAAGAACTAGGATTTAATTTTATGACTAAAGTAATAAATGAAATGGCAAATTTTGTACCATTTTATTTCATATAATATTTGTAACATATTTGATGTTCAAAACAGTCAAATAAAAGGAATCTATGATGCCATATAGTTAGTAAGATATTCACAAAGCTAATTCAGCAATTTTTAAGTGTTTTTAAAGGCCTTTGTCTATTGTAAGCAGGAAGCACTTATGCAGAGACTATTCTAGAATGTATGAAAAGGATGAAAGATTTGGTGATTCATAAAGATTTGGATAATGAACATGATGGTCTTCCCATGAGGTGCATCATTAATCTGCAGTGGGAAAGAGCAAGAACTTCTAGTTCCTAATCCAAGGATGCCTAACGCGTTTTACACAGTCACCAAAAATACTGGAAAGACAATATGTAATGGCAGAGTAGCTAAGGGAACCTGTGGATTACACTGCTAGCATTCAATGCTTCAAATTCCAGAAAAATAATGTCCGCCATATATGTTAACATCCAGTAGAATAAATTAGCCTTTTCTAGGCAATCACTGCCATATCAGTTTAGTATCTCTACATTACGCTGTAATTAGGAAAGACAAATAACCTGTGTCTCATCTTTTGGCCCTTTGGTGAACCTGACCCTAAGTCTAATCTACTTGTTGGTGTGATTATTAGGACTACTATTCACTACCCTGCCCCCACTGAAAGAACTGGCTCAAATAAAGATTGTTCTCAGGCTGTGCTTGGCATCCTGCTTCCTGGCCCTGCTACAGCCTTCGTTTACTCCCACAGCTGTTCATACAGTTATGGAATGCAAATTTTCATTCTGGTAAAAATTGTTCACAGTTCATCTTTCTTGGAAAACTTAGTATTGCATGATATTACTTTCAATTTCATAACACAGTACTTGTAGGGAGGAGAAATCTAAGAGATACAACCGTAGACCAAGGCATGCTGTTCCTAGAGCTAGAGACAAGCAAGAGAGACTAGGTAAGAGACCTAATAAA
>VZTM01024221.1:49816-59897 GCA_013400555.1 Jacana jacana | reverse complement strand
CCACCTCTGCATCACCATATAGTACTCTGGCAAGAGAGTAAAGGCAAAGGTTATTTTTACCTAGAGATGGAATTTACGCAGATTCTGGAAATTAACAGTGCTTTATAGGGAAGGTATCATAAATAGGAATAAACCAGACAAAATGGACCGATCTATTTTCCCCTCATTTGCATAAGAACATTATTTTCAGCAATACGTTTCTGTTCTGTTTGTTCAAGTGCTGTAAAAGAAAAAAATACTTGACTTAATCAAGAAAAATGATGCTAGAGAATAAAAATCACAAATGAAAACACCCAGAACAAAAGGCATTTGCTGGGGAGAAAGCACAAAATGTTTCTTGTTTTAATCACTTCAGTTTACTATTTAATATTGATAGAGTTCTGATTACAGACCTTTAGCTTTTACATAACCAAAAGACTCACTCTATCAATCCTTTGGGTTACTTATGCTTGGCATTGACCAAGATGGTGCTTGTCACAGTCATGTGTGTTCCCAAAACTAGCACACACAAGCAAAAGAGGCAATGTGTACTCTCAATTAAAGTGCTCTACGCATAATTTCAACTTAATTCCAAAAATGAGAGGGAAAAAACACCCTTCATTTTTAATTCTAGGCACAGATTAGGATTTTTTATATATATACTTACTGCCGTAATTATTGGAAAGCTGACCACGGCACTGAGATAGTGATTGGCTATGAACCAGCAGCAACTGGCTATTGCCCAAAGCACACCAGAAACAAAGCCTAGAAAAATAAATCCCAATCAAAAACATAGACAGCAAGGTATGGGCAGCAATTTGTGGAACATTTACATTTATAGCACAATAGAGCAACTGTATGTATGTATTTTAGTAAGATAACTACTTTAACAAGCTGACTCTGACAATCTAAACCAAAGTTCAAGGGATAAAATCTTCAACTAAACTAAAGTAGCAAATTAATTAAAGTTCACAACTTTCTGGGCAATGTGCTCTCCGCTCTGGCACAGTCAGTTTTTGAAAATCCACAACATGCCATGTTGTTTTGTTATAGTTTCTAATTAGAATAAAGTTTGTCATTGTTTCCTAACTTTAAGTAACCCAATTGTTGTCATCTTTCAAAAGAGACAAAAAGTCAAATGAAGAGACTTTAAAGGCAAACTTGAATTCCAACAAAAAGCTTTTACTACAAAACTTTCAGGAGAACTGACTGAAATTAACAGTTAATTTAAAAAACAGTCATACCTGGTAATATGGCTTGGGGATAAACATTAGGTTTATTTTTTCTGACTGCACAGTAGATCAAAAAGTAGATGGTACTTGTGAGAAATATTCCACTGAAGTGTGCAAAAACATAATCTAAATCTGAAAGAGAAATTACAAAACTGTATCAGTCTAAACCATCAGTTATTAATTTCAACTAAATTTATTTCACTGATAGCACTCAGATAAAACCACATAAGGTGCTACTGCTAACACATCAAATCCAGACGTGATTGTGATGAGCTCAGCTCCCAGTCTGACCGTGGATGGATCCAGTCAATGACACATATATTAAACATGAATTAACTGCTGTGTTGACCCTAACATTTATTACAAGCTTTTATGCATTTCTGAATTGTTTGGGGTTTTTTTTTTTGAGGGGGGTGTTCAGATTTCTATTAGTCAAACTACTGAGTTAAGTTATTAAAACCCTAAGAAAATCCTCAGATGAGGCTATAAAAGTGGGGTGGGTTTTGATGTTGTTTTTTTTTAGATAATTACATCCATTCCTGACAATCTACATTTGTATTCCTGTATGTAGCCTTGCTTCTCTTCTGTACATTTAAAGGCAAGACAACTGCACATACTCCCTGTAATCTAAAGAAAGCACACTTTTGTCCTTTTTTATGTTGAAAAACTTATCACAATTTTGATCACTCTAATTATTAACAATAGTAGATCCTTTATGGACTTTGTATGTGATAGAGTATTTCCAACATGGTAAAGCAGAAACATGTAGCAAGGCGATCTCTGTCTCCTTGGAGATGTAAAACAGGAAAGGCAGCCATAGCAGCAAGGTCTGTTTTGTTTAGCTGGGCAATAAGTAGCAGTATTCAAGAGAAATTTTATGTGACATAGTAAACAGATCCTCAATGGCAACATTGCTCAGTCGGCGACACTTAGCTCAAGCTGCTGCAGGTATTGTATGACAGACTATGCACTAAACCTTAACTAAAAATGTTTCTGGGTAAATGTTGTTTGCAATTGACAATTAGGTTTACATTAAAAGGTTTCCTTTTAAAAACCACTAGGTTTTAATTACTTATGTTGTTACATATATCTTCTGCTCAGTAGTTATGATGAACCTACTCCTCAGACTTTACTGGTGTACTAATAAAGCAACTGGTATGGCTTGTGCACGTGTTTATCTCACGATCCAGGCATATGATCTTTGTAATTTGAGAGTGCTAGTATTTAATGCCTTCTGACACACAGCTATGAGTTAAATACAGTATCCTTTGGGATATTTCTCACTGTTCTTTTAATAGTGTAATTCACTGCTGAGACAAAGGGAGTGCCGGTACTGTGATTATGAGAACATATAACATAGTGCAGAATTGAGACATTGTCACAGTATATTTTCAGGCATATCAAGAACTTCACTCTATGACTTTTGAAAAGCAGCAGAATACAATATCCTGATGAAATAAAGTAGAAGTGATCTATTAGTCTTTACCAAATTGACTTGCTCCTGTGTATATAGATTCATTTCTTCTTCCATGGTCCTTGATGTAAAGTACTGGTACAAAGCTGGAACCGTATAGTATTCCAGCTACTACAGCCAGGCTACATCCTCTTTAAAAAGAGAAAAAAACAGAGAAAATAGCCCAGTGTTAATTAGGGAAGTAGACAATACATTTGAGAAGTCCAGTACTGCAATTAAGATTGTGTATTATGTGAAAATTGCTATCAATGCTATAAAAATAATACATTCTAGCACATTTTTATTTTCTTGTATAGACATGATTCAACACAGTAACTTAGTTTTCCTATACTTTGTGGCCAAGTAACAGAGAATTCTTGCCCCAAAAGCCTGCAGACTAGATAAAGACAAGAACAATCAACTAATTAGGATTTCTTAGAAGAGGAATGAGGACAAACCAAACAAAAATATAATTAAAATGTTCCACCCTCAGCTTCACTGTTGCAGCCTATGTATTCTTAAAATTACCCCCAGGTTCATTGCTTCTATAGTCCCCTTCTCCACCTCTAGAACCTTGTGTTCTCAGCTGTCTCACACTGCCCATGCTGGGCCTCTGTAAGCCGCTGCTTCCACCCTGGAGCACTTCTGCTATCTCCTTACCATACTGCCATTCCTTGTCCAGGTGTATTCACTTGGAAACCACACCTGGAAGCATACCCATAGCATAGGCTCCTTCTATGCTGGAGTGCTGATCACCCAGGTGATAAAAAAGCAGCTTTGTACTTAGTTACTATTTACTTTGGCAAATGTTCTTTTGTAGCAGTAACTAATACTTAATGAGTAAGGTAAAGCACACTCAACAGTGCAAAGGAAATAACCTAACCAACAGTGCAGCTATTCATATATAGATATGCACACTAAACTAGTATTTTGAAAACTGTTATTTATGAGCCCATGACTGCACTAGGAAAACCACAGGACACAAATTCTGCTCTGTGTTCTACTACTTCCTCTGGCTACTTGAGCCTAAACCAGTAAAAGAACTGTTAATAACTTACATGAGTCTCTTTTTCGCTGGAGAAAGTCTGTTCACCCATGAGTCATCAGAAGTATCTTCAGAAACATTAATAGACTTTGAAAACACAAAAGTTTTCATGTAAGGTTAATTTAATTTGATTTAAAAAACATTTCAGACATTGTATTAAACAGAACAGTTTTGCTTTAAAAAAATAAAATGAAAATATAAGGAGAAAAAAAAATTACAGAACTACTCTGAAGAAAGTAGAATTTTTTTTTTTTACTTTATTATTTTTCATTGGATATACCTACCTCAAAGTCTACAAGTACGAGTCTGGATATGAACTTTCAGTTTACTACATAATAGTGCACTCACTAGCATTTTTTTTCTAACCTACATCCAGGTAGATCTGACTTTCAGAACTTGTCCCTCATTAAATTTGATCAAGGATTTAATCTATAGATTTTATTTATAATGGGGTTTTGCCTTTTCTTCATAGCTTTGGTGTTACTGTCATAATATTAGAATTATTTGGAAATGGGGACATTAACATCCCTGTCTGCAGCACAGAGAAACTGCACTGTCCTTTTGTTCTAATCCTGCAACCAGACTGTCTTCTGTTATTTGGTCTGGTAGACTAGAACCTCTAGTGAGCAATGAGCACGGCTAGAAGACTCTGAGGGGCTCTCTGTCCAGGAAGCAACTGAGCCCTGAGCTATAAGAGTAAGGTACAATGTGAGTAGCAGCCCATTGCTCTCCAGATTTTGTTGCACACTCTGGGCTCCTGAAGGAGCGACAGCTGATCTGGCACCCCTCGTTGGTCTCCCAACACGTGCCACAGATGATGCTGAGAATCAGCAACTCTTGACAGTCTCCTGGCTCCATACGTGACAAAAATCTGGTGGATAAGAGTTATACACCGTTGCCTTTCAGCTAAGCATCTTTCTAGTTTTAAAGTTAAGTTTAATTAAAATTGCTTCAACTTATCAGATAGGAAAATACACTCTGTCTTTCATATAATCTCTCATCATGAAAAAGTACTTCTAAGACTTCATGCTGACAATTAAGAACACCTGGGAAAAACCTCTTCCATTGCTCATATTTGACTGGATGTACAAGATCCACAAATTAAATACAATCAATGCATACTGATGTATTTTTTATTTTTATGTATTATGTAGTCTACCACAAATCCTAGCAAATCTGGTTGACACTAAGCAATTTTTTTGTCTCTTTTTAAATGGATATATACTTTCACTGCTGTAAAATAACTGTAGAGTACTTACACTTTCTCTCAGTAAAGGCGTGCTTTCTAAGGAAGGTGAAGAACTCTGGACTTCAGTTTTTATAAAAAGAAATATGACAGCACTCAGAAGAGAAAAATACACCAGTAAATACCATGTCAGCTCATAAGGACATAATGTTTCGTGTTCAGAGACAAAAGTTATATTTGGAGGAGTACTACTTTATTGTTATTATTGCCCTTGAGTCACTTTAATATATTTTAAAAATGCAATTGCTTTTAACAGTCTTAACAAACAACTACAGAGAAAGTAAATAAATTGCTCTGTGTCATTTTACAGATCTCTCTTCTATCTTAATGGGATTGAAATGTCTCCTTTTTACAGTGTGTAAGTTACAACCATGTTAACAGTTGCTTTAGTTAACAGTGCCCTCTTGTACTAAACTACACATTCAGTGGAACATCTGCATGAACATTCTATACGGAGAAACTTAAATCTGCACAGAATTGGTTCTGTGCTCAAGGGAAAAAGTTAATTTTTAGTTTTCTGACACATGTGAGGGAATACTGCTCATATAAGGCCTCACACATTAAGTGGAAGAAGGGATATTATTGCTCAGTGGTGCTCCAGTGCACTAAGTGAACAAAATGAAGAAAGGGTAACATTATTAGTACCCCCAGCTCCAAGCAATCAGGTAAATACGTGCAACCAGAACTGGCAGGATCTGGTTTTCATTTTTATGGAAGATATTTCAATGATTTAGGGATTCTTGCTCATAATTGTAGACAATGTCTCCCTTCAAAGAATGATTCATCTCCTACTGAAGGAAAAAGGATAGGCATAAAAGGATGCAGCTTCCTCCAGAGGCACTAGACAAACACATAGAGGCTCCACATAGGAGGCTAAAATGACATACATGCTCTGAACTCTGCAGAGCAACACACAGAGGCTCTGTGCAGCTTGCCAGGAAAACACGTTTGGTCACGATCTTTTTCCCCGTTGATCACTTCTCCGTGATATCTCAGACACAGGCAGGAAGCAGGTGGCAAGCTGAATTAATTCATCAGGCAGAAATAGCAGTACTGCTACTATTCTGTGAGTTCCTCAAGATCACATGGTACATGTAAAGGTGATGGGTAAAAAGCTGCAGATTCTTAAGAAAGGACTGGAGCAAAATTAATGAATCTAAGGCAGCAGCTGTTTCCTGGCAATCAAGAATGGCTCCATCGTCTCCGTGTACCCTTCTTTTCCTAAAGGCAGTACGTGCATTTGCTGCTTAGCACGCTGATGGTAAGCTTCCTGCCCCTAGGATTCAGGGCCACCGTTATGTTCCTAGAAAGACCTTCCTGGCCCTCCTGTTGGAAAGCAAGAATACTGCTACACAACAGAGATCCTCTCTCCTCTGTGTTTCGACCAAAACGTACACCCATACAAATAATAAACAAAAAAAATAATGTAGAAGTCCTTCTGAAGATCCAAAAGGAAGCCACTATTGGGAAGTTTGGAGTGTGGCTTATGAGTATAAGACAGGGAGCTATTAAGGACAGGAAATGATGAAAAGCCTCTGGACTTTGCAAAGCCTCTCTGCTTTGCAATTCTTGGAAGGGGTCCTGTGGCATATTCTACAGTTAAGAGGAAGGATTTGTACCCCTGACTGAGCAAAGGCACACAAGAAATGTCAGAGGTTTTCTCGGCAAGATTCTGCTAGCCAGTTTAAATTTGGGAAAAGTGAACTATTTGAATAACCTAGCTGGGAAACAGTGCATCACTGCTTTGCCTTGAATATGCCTACCAGCATAAAAATATATTTCTGTGTTTATGAATAACCATTTCATCACTGCACTGGATATCATATCTGTTTCTATTCTGAAATACAGCACTGAGCAGCTAGGTATGGGTAGCTCATGAATTCTGCAGTAAACCAGTTTGAAAAAAAATACATTCACCCTCTAGTTAAATTTCCCTTGTGGTTATTAAACATATATTTTAAATTTATTATAAGAATAAATTTTTACCTTAATAGTGAAAGTCCAGCCCCAATGTAGTTTAAGAGTGGTCTCGATACCTCTTCTGGGTCAATTCCAAACCAACCAAACCTGGAATATTTAACCAGTTTCACTTAGTTGCACTGACTGCATACAAATAGTTAAATTACAACCCAGACTTGGAAATCTTTACTTATGCAAATAATTCTGCTTAAGTTTATATTTGGATTATGGGATCACTGCTTCAGTTGACTTGTAAAAAGCTACATCTACTTCACAAAAGAATAATATTTAAACTTATTTAATTTACATTATTAATATGGGTATTTAAAAATTGGAATTTTATTTAAATTATTTTATCAGCCCATGCTGTAGAAGAAAAAATACAAACAGTGTACTAGTTTTACATTAACAAATACATTATTTATTCATTCAATTATGTTAGTGAACATCACTGGGTATTCTTTGTATCGAGACATAGGAAACAAAAAAAGATAAAATGATTAGTCTGAGTGCTCTCTACTGAGAGGGAAAAAGACCTTACATATATAAATCCTCTTTATTGGTGATAGTGCTTTTGCTGCAGTCATTAATGAAGAATTGACAGGATTAATTACCTGGGACTTAAGACTTGGAGATACTCACCTTGAACTTGCCCAACCTGTCAGCAAATTGAAAGATGCCCATATCAAAAGACCAAGAGCTAAGCCAATAGTTTTAACGATAGGGACAACTGTAACATTGCCTGAAATACAAAAAAAAAATAAAATAAATTGAAATCAGTTAAAAAACTAGACTGTGATCTTGTATATTTTTTGCTGTAGACTCTGTAACTGTTCAGAAGACAAAAAAATTTTGGCAATTAGAAGGTGGTAGGAAATAGTATTTTAAAAAAATATATACATTAAACAGGAATTTTTCTCTCAATACCATTAAAAAGGGTAATTTTAGTGTGAATTTGCTGTGTGAATCAGCACAATAATATAAGCACATAATATTTTAAAAAAAAGCAAAATAATATTTTCTATAAAGGTATAGCTACTTTAATACCGAGACTCAAAAAAGCAAATACTGATACCTTATCCATGGACAAGTTTTTATCACTGCTTTTTAATGAAAAGTTAGAATTTCTTTGCGTTTCAAGAAACAGAATCTCTTTATCCTTACCTGTAGCCCACACAAAACCCCCAACCATAGCCAGGGGCCAAAACCGGGGGCAATTCTGGATTAAGTTGACCACCAAAGAAACTATCCATATGGAGGCAGAGAGAACCCATTGGAAGAACATGCCTATGGAAAAATCAAATGAACACAACAGAGAACTTTTAGAATACTAAATGTGAAACCCTTGATATATTACGTTTTTGATAAAATAGTACAGAAAAAGTGAAAGGTGGCCACCTCCACGGTGATTTTCAGAGAACCATGTTACAACATACTCAAAAGATTTATTTTAGGGTGGGGATGTTATAATTCAGTCAACCATTTCCTTACCATGCATTCCTCATACGCAGCTGCAAAAGATACTTTACTGGATAAAGTTTACACAAGCCCCAATTCTCAAACACATGAAGATTTTGACAGGCTTCTGACAAAGAGGATATTCATTTACCATAACCTTCTCCCACCACCCTAATCGCTTGCACAGATGACTGCACAGGACAAAACTTCAAAGCTTAGGGCTCAGTCTTTTCCACCAATCCAGGACACTGAGGAAGAGAAAAACTTTGGACAGATCTCTTCCACTTCTGTAAATTCTCTAGGGTCAACTAGGCAGACCAGTTAACTTTATGCCAGCTGAGCTAAGACTTTTGCTTTGAAGTCCAGCCTTGTCTTGTTAGGGCACAAAGAAGAGAGGTTATATCCAGCCTGTAATGCCGATAGTACTGTTGGAGTACAGTAACGGCAGACTTATTCAGCTGGGGATCTGGTACTTAACTACACTTCATATAAACATGCAAATACAACACGAACCTGGTACAGTAAAGTGATAAAATCTCAACTAGGAAACAGAAGCAATTGTTTCCTCTTACCAAGTCACCAGATGAAAGGATTAAAATTTCAGGTTTTGATTGTTTCTATGTCAGGTCCACAAATAAAAGGCCATACTCCAAAGTCCATCAACTTTTACAGTATAAAAACCACTGTATGTATGCGAGAATCCTCACAAGGGTAGAAGAAAGGACATTTCACTTGTCATTGTGAAATGCTCATGAAATGACATCATCACTGTCACACTGCATAAGACCACATGAAAAGGCTCTTCTAAAGATTTGCCACATTCTGAACCAATATATTATTGCTTTATACTCTAACAGTAGCAAAGAAAATTAAAACATGCCCTATGGATTAAGGCTGTGATGATATTATAGCTCTAGCTATAGAAACCCCCACATTTGCTGGCAAAATATTGTTTCTATTAGCAAAAATACCCAAACCAACAAATGAATATAAATCAGTTTACCATCACCAGTATCAAATTTCTTAACAGGCACAAAGTTTGTCCCAAATAGGAGGACAGCTACTGTGGAAGAGGTAAAGCCAATAGCTAGATCTGTTCCATTGCTGGTGTTAAAGGCACTGGAAACTTTCCCGATGTTCATCTTTGTTTTGAAGGTGCCTCTTTTTGTCGGGTTGTTTTGCCACAAGTTCTGATAGAATCTGAAATCAGAGAGTGGAATTAAACATATGGAGTATTAAGTAATGCCAACCTAGTTCAGAAATTTGAAACTTAAAGAACTCTACCTATCAATCTCTCAAAAACTGGAAAAAACGGCAAATCATACTGTAGAATCCCATGAAAAGCTGCCATAAATTGTGAATAAATAACTTAAGAACAGATATACAAAAAAAATAATAAATTACTATTATGTGTTTCATAATCAGCTTCACAGAACAGCATGTCCAAAAACATACAACAATGTGAACGTAGAGATGTACTCAGAGGGGGCTTGAATCTGTGAGGCCTATGGGAAGCCCTGATGCTTTAGGGAGATGCTCTATCAGAATATCCCACTAAGTTGGGTGGGAGTGTTGATCTGCTTGAGGACAGGGATGCTCTACAGAGGGACTGGGACAGACTAGATAGATGGGCCAATGTTAATGGCATGGCCTTCAACGAGGCCAAGTTCCACGTCCTGCACTTGGGCCACAACAACCCCATGCATCGC
>VZTM01024221.1:8724-33469 GCA_013400555.1 Jacana jacana | reverse complement strand
ACCAGCACCCCCAGGTCCTTTTCTGCCAGGCAGCTCTCCAGCCACACTGCCCCAAGCCTGTAGCGATGCATGGGGTTGTTGTGACCCAAATGCAGGACCTGGCACTTGGCCTCATTGAAGGCCATGCCATTAACATTGGCCCATCTATCCAGTCTATCCAAGTCCCTCTGTAGAGCATCCCTGCCCTCAAGCAGATCAACACTCCCACCCAACTTGGTGTCATCTGCAAACTCAGTAATAGTCTTTTCTATATCCCTATCGACATCATCAATGAAGATATTAAAAAGGAAAGGCCCCAATACTGAGCCCTGAGGAACACCACTTAAATCCAGCTGGCGGCTGGTCACAACTCCATTGAGCACCACCCTTTGGGATCGTCCTTCCAGCCAGTGCTGGATCCAGCAGATCGTACGCTCATCCAGGCCATGAGCAGCCAGTTTTTCCATGAGAATGTGGTGGGGGACAGTGTCAAATGCTTTGCTAAGATCCAGAAATATTATATGCACTGTCTTCCCCCCATCCAACAATTGGGTTATCTTATCATAGAAGGAGATAGAGATGGAGCATTCACATTAACAGCTTTTACCTTGCCATTGGCACTGATACTCATTTTCTATATGCTATTCTCTGGCTGATTTGCCTCTGGAGAAGGTGCTGTGGATCTCATTTCCTTCATACAAGTTTCTGAAAGCTTCTTTTCACATGCATCCCTGGCTCCAGTAGCATGTGGAAGAGAAATGGACAGTTTAGGCTGCATTTAACTATGAGACAAATTGTGCAATAGTGTGAACTTTAGGTTCATTGACCTTCAAGATGAATAATAAATCAATTTTAAAGTTTTACATGTGTTCCAACACTTGCTATTTAGTAAATAACAGCTGTGCAGTTACATGGTTTCTCCACTCTGCACCAAGATGGTATATATTCTGGTCTTCTGTCTATACTCAAAAGATAGAAATGATTCCTCTGTTTTAATGTGTGTATGAACTAAAGTCAGTCCTGGGTCTTTAACAGCTTAAGGCAGCACCAGCATTGAATCAGCAATGCAGAGGAAAGTTCCACTTCCCTGAGATAGATATGTCTGTTACTCAATATTGGGTGAAATTTATTTATCATTTCTTATACTAGGAAAGCTCATTAAAGTTTTTTTGCTAAGGTTTCTTTCCTCTAAGTAGTCCAAACACTTGGATTCATCAAAGCCAATGCCCCTGATTTTCAGGGAAGAACAGAATATTCTTTACACAAAACTAAAGAATTTGGCCAAAATAGCTGCTGTATAAAATAGATGTCATACCTTGAAAGTAATTTTTTACCCAGATATTTATTCATGCTAAATTCACTTTCTAGCATTCTCATGTATTGTTTGAGCTGCGAAATCATATATTCTAGGTCTAAAATACTAAAGGTAACAAAATAAATCCACTTTGAGTAGTGTTTGATTTGTAGAATTTCTGTGCTGTTTAGAAAAAGTACTTTAACACAAGTTTTCAGCAGTTCACTGGAATCAGAGGGAAGTTTTATCATTGAACCACAGTGTCACCATAGGCTCTTACTCTACCTATAAACTTTTTAATAGTCTGGATTAGTATAGGATTTCATACATTAATCTCTATCTCTTGCTTTAAACAGAGAAAGCTTTCTGTACACTGAAGGCCTTTATGTCTCTGCCTCTTCCCTTCCTGTGGTGGCTGGTTTTAGAAGTGGAATAAGACCACATTAATATGAAGTTTCTAGTCCCTGGCCATTTTTCCTGCTGCATCTGTCAAATAGAGTAATTATTGATGCTTAGGCAATGCCTAAAGAATGCTGAAGTGAGACTGACAGCATTGCTTATACTTATGATCTGTTCTTCCTTTTTCAGATGGTCAAGCCTGTCCTGTTATTCTCTGGGATTCCTCACTGAGTCCAACAGATAACAACACCCATTCCTCAGTGAAATTAACCTGGGGGCAGTATCAGCAGCTATTGAAGCAGAAATGTTGGCAAAATGGTAAAGTTCCCAAAGCTGAGTGGGGCTGTACCGAAATCCATCATCATGAGTGGTCCAAGATGGCACTCTTTGATTTTCTTCTGCAGGTAAAATGGCTACAAAATGTAACTATCTGCCTCAAAAATCATATGAGCACAAATAGGACTCCTAGGAAAGTAATTTTAGTTTATTTCTTTTTAAAATAGGAAAGATGTATTTGCACAGTTTGAGCTCATTTCTGGTTGTTTCTTATGATAAAAGAAATATTTAAAATGAAATTTACAATCAGGGAAAGATCAGTAATTTAACTGATTCATTTCCTAAAAGAGGAAGCAAAGGCTTTTGTCTTCACCTTTTTACTTGACCTTGAGGCAGGCATACTGTTTCTCCTTCACTCCTTGTTTCTGCAAGCATAGATCTTGACTACATTCAGAACTGTCAATCTGGTTGGTTTTCTTTTAGTTTGTGGTACTTCCTGCACCTCTTCTGCCCCCAAAGGTAGTTTGAGTGCTTCTGGTCAGCTGAAATCTGGATCAAGATAACGATTGTAGTGGTTAATTTTCCTTCTTTTTAAAACTACCCAGTCACTCAGTCAGGAAAGAACAGAGCAGCAACTGATGAATATTATGGCTGCTGTTTTTCATTTATTGCATGTAATCATTACTTCTCCAAATAATACCAAACTAGGGCTCTACCCAGTGGTACCCTTGTGTGGTTACAGTTATGGCCATTATGTAGTAGACTATTAATATACTCTGTATTAATAAGAACTGGACTGAACTGAACTACCTGGTCAGAAGCTAATTTTATAGCTTTCTGAGATATGGCACTACTTCCAATTGTCCTTACCTGCCAGATAGGCTGAACCTCCTGCAGCACTTATTGGTTTATTTTAAACTGCAACAAGAACTAGTTTTATGCACTGTGTTGGTTGTTCATATAATTCAGCTTTTCATGGAGTCAAATTTCTTGAAATATAAAAATCATGGCTTGGCTCATGCATTGCCTATCCTTGTTTCCTTGGGGTTACATTTTTGGAGTCTTGTTAAACAGAACATTCGCTTCTCTAAAAATAGATTATCACTTGTCCAATGACTCCATCTTTAGTCCCATTATGAGCAAGTAATTCTTTGAAACTAGTATAAAGTTCTATGTGGATTATTTTAATGCTAAACATAGTAATGTCCCATAGTAATAGTACATATTGTGTCAGAGTTAATGTTTTCATGCCATTGTCTTGTTGTACAGTTAAAAAAATTCTCTTGAGTTCTATGTTAATTTCTAACTTTAAGGTCTTCTAAGACAAAATTATTATTCATAATAAAACTCTTATTAGCCAGAAGGAGCAGTCAGTTAAAATAAGATGCAACAGGATTGAATTTACATAACTCTTATAGTAGTAGCTATTATCAAAATAATTTACATCTTCAGTTATACCAGGCAAGAACATGCATACCAGAAAGTAAGTGAAAGTGGGTCTTATGGTTTTTAAAGATTAAAATGTTGTTATCTGGGTACTCAGACTTAACTTTAAAGTTTATCAGCAACAGAACACAAAGCCCTTAAAACAAAAAATGCCAAGAAGGGGTTTCGAGTTAAAAAAAAATCTGTGCTTCATGAATCATTCAGAAATAAAGAATAATGGTGAAAAGTATTCTCTATTAAATGTAACTTCCTTCAGAAGAATGGGTTTAGGGCCCATAACACGTGTTCCTAATCTCCAGGTTCAAGTGCTATAAAAGATAGGAGCAGACTGAAAAATGCTTATGGCTGACCTTCACTTGCCTTCTGCAAGAACTCAAATAGAATAAGGACATTAAATGTAAACTGGCTTCTTTAGTTCTGGGGTTTTGGACCTCTTATGTACATAAATATATCTGACAAAAACCAATGCTAAATTACTAAGATTGCAGCATCAATGTCAGAGTGTCCCATCATTCTATCTTAATACTGGAATGATGCAAGATATTTTGAAGAGGCTGTCTGTAAGAATATGATTTCCTCATCTATTTAATGCATGTGATGAAATTTGGTGCTGATGAATTAGGGCTATATATCAAAGGATTCTGTCTAGAAGCACCATCCCTCACTTTAGTAAAACCTTTAGATGAGCTGAAAGAGACCCCATGAGCTAGAACACTTCAAGAGGGACTTTAGCACCTGCAGAGGCCAAATCCTGTTCATGAACAGAGAAAGAAGAAAAGGTCTTTCCTTAGGATTTTCTCATTTGAAAACAAACACTGCCACCAAAACTGGTGACAAGAGTAATACATACTTGAGAAAAAGCAGAACAGCTCTCAGACTTACATTTGATGAGCAAAATTAGAAGGCCTTTTCAACATACAACATAGTTTACTATGAGAAGTTTAACAGTTCATTTCACTGGGGTATCACAAACATAAAATTGTAGGTATAGAACGCTTATATGAACATTGATGCTTTTCAGCTTAAAGCAGTTTGAAGAGTTAACAATACACAACAGACAGGGACAGAAAATTATTTACCTTTAATAAGCTACTCATTGAGTCTTAGATGCACCAGACCAGAGTTCCAAACAGTAACAGCTGTCAGCAGGAGAAGGGCTGCTTGCTGGAGAAATGAGCTGAAGCCAAGGGTAACCCCATGGCAAGCAGGACAGGCAGGGCCAACAGCAGGAGAAGCAGCCCAGCAGGAAGCAGCACCAAACACAGACAAGGCAGCAAGCCAGCTTCAAGGGCAATGAGCAGGAATCCCAAGCAGCAATCCAGGAGCAACAGGCAGCAGGAAAAGGAGCAGATACCCCTTCCACAAGGAAGGCTCAGAGAGGGACTGAGGCCAGGCTTGAGCTTAAATAGGGCTCCTGGGCCCATGAGCAGAGGGAGTGTGTGTGGAGGTCCAAGGTGAAGGTGCTTAGGGCAATTAAGGCTTCTATGCACTCAGGGCCCTGACAATGTTGTGTATTTCCTCTTATCTTGTCAACAGGGGTGGAAGCACTTTCAAGGAGTGATTTATCTGTCCCATATTAGATAGTTATCCTAAAATGGCATCCTTTGCTCTGGGGGTTCCTTGTTCGTGTCATTTTTTATGAAAGAGAACATAAATGACTAAGTCAGAAGAGATACTTAACATTTACACCACTAAAGTTAGACCAGATGTGTTCCTTCCAGCTAAGAGCTGTGCAATGAATAGGCGAGATATTGTTCCTTCCAGCTAAGAGCTGTGCAATGAATAGGCGAGAGATATATATATATATATATATATATATCATAGCCCAGCCCATCATGTCATTAAGTCATGTCATATACCAGAGTGCAATTCTGGGAGGCTGCTCTGTGATTATAAATGCACTCTTCATTCTTGCATTTTGTAGCTTCTGTTCGTTTGCTGTTCCCTTTAATAATATCTTCAATTATTTAGCACACTATTAGTCAAATAGGTTGCACAAAATGGAGACCCTCTGTGTGTGTCAGGCTCTGCTATTTCTATTGTTCTCCAGCAGAGAAAATGTAAAAAATTACAGCCTTCTGGAAAAAATGGAGTTGTATTCACCATCTTATTATTTCAGTTACACAGTGGTATTGTTCCATTATTTTCAAAGAATTTCTACTGACATAACAAATTGTAGCTATAAAATGGATGAAATACACAGTCTGGGAAATAGCTTCTAACAGTACATGAAGTATGGGGGCCAGGTCTTCAATGCCATTTCACTGCTGTCTTTAATTACACTTGTCCTGAGCTTGCTTTCCTGTCAGCTGTGTTAGTGAGCAGTGTCTTATAGTGACACTTTGCCCCAAATATCTTGGTATTTTCACTTGGCACTCTGCTGTACTTTGTTTTAGATCTATAATCGACTAGACAGAAACTGCTGTGGATTCAAACCTCTCAAGGAAGACTCCTGCATGCAGCGAGGATTGAAGCTGAAATGTAGTGATCAGGATTCCGTTGACCTGACACACATAGTTCAGAGAAGGCATGACCGAAGGCACTTGGTCTTTATAGACAATAAGGGTTTCTTTGACAGAAACGAGGACAATCTTGACTTCAAAATACTGCAAGGAATCAATGAGTAAGTTTGAAGTTCTTAATTTTGTAAAAAGATTAATAATTTCTTTCCAATTTGAGCATGAGACACTAAGTTACTGGAATAGGTACCATCAGCCCAAGGCATTCACAGAATGTGTCTAAAAATGTATGAGCAATCCCACTGCTGTAAAAGATCCAATTAGCATGCATAGGATTAGGCATGCGCAGACTTCCTTTGCTGAGTTGCAGTCTATATTCATAGAATTGATTGCTAAACCACAACATCAATGTAGCAATTCAGAGTGAGGGCAAAGCTGATGAATTTCTTTGTGCTTTTCCAGATTCCCTGAATCTGCAGTTTCAGTGCTGAGGAGCCAACGTTTACGTGAGAAGTTGCTTCAGTCTTTGTTCCTTGACAAAATATACTGGGAGAGCCAAGGAGGCAGAAAAGGAATTGAAAAGCTTATTGATGTAATAGAAAGGAGGTCCAAAATTCTTCTGACTTATATAAATGCACATGGAGCCAAAGTATTGCCCATGAATGAATGAAGTAGTCTTGTTTCTTTCTAAGAGATAGTCTTTAAGAAATCTGTATGAGGAAAAACCTGTCAGTAAAATTGGCTTATTTCAGAGGTTTATTTAATTTTTTTTTTTACAAACTTTCATGTTTATTTTTAAGTAAAAAATCTTACAGTGTTTAAAAGTATCATTCAAATATCAATACAGTGCAGTCTCTTCTATGTCACCAATGGGACAAAATGAAAAATTACCAAATGGTACAATAAATAATGTAGTAATATGTAGGTACAACGAACACTCCTTCTGTTAAACTGTTTGGAAATTAGCAGCAGGATTTTCAGTGTATTAGGCTGGATTACTCCCTTACTTCCCTCATTCAAGACAGTAAAAGCTTTACTGAAAATTGAAACGGTTACAGAGAGTCATTGCATCTACCTGTTGAAACATACCTCGGACAGGAGTCTTTTTGATTATGAATACTGAAACGCAAACATTTCCAAAGGCTTATTTTGTTTTGTTTTCTTTTGATCTTTTGAAATCTGAAGTCTAAATCCAGTTCCTTTAAATGCGGCGATGCTTGTACTGGACATGAAGGAAATTTAAAAACAGAGTGAGGAGAACATGGCTTTATCAATATTAATTAACTTGACAAATACAGTTTTTACCTGTGCAGTATGTAGTACAATTTATCATGAATCACTCGTTACAATGTACTATTTTCAGTACAGCTTCTTTTGATGTGTGGGTGGATGATATTTAATGTCCCTTTCCAACTCTGTTCTATGATTCTATGATCTGATATTTTGTGTCTGTTAATTAACTGGACGTTACTCATAGATTCGTCCTTTATTACCATGGTTTTTAAAAACAAAATTCAGCTTTAGCTTTGTGTGAATATGCTGCTAAATAAGTGTACATGTTTTATTTTTTCCAACATTCTGGACAAAATTCTTTTAGAATATTATCAAAAAACAGACCTACTAAAGACGTGAGTGTCGTTAAACTCAGCACAGAAAACGTTGGTGCTGTGTGCTCAGCTCTAGCTAGTGGTTCAGGCTTCAGTTTTCCATTAAGACTGAATGACTGCAGGGTGAAGATTCTAGCCGACATCTCGCCCTAAGTGTTCCCACAGGTAGGGATGCTGGAGAAGGTTGGATAAGGACTTTAGATTCTTAGCTTTCATCTGTTCTAGATTTCAAATATCAGCTGATATAGTCTATCATGACTCTTAGCCATCTTTCTGCAGAAAGAACTATTATCTTCTTGCCACAAGATAATGGTAGAATTGAGTACTTTCATAGCTACTCCCTCTTTCTGTATAATAAAAAAATACAGGGTGTTTAAAATACTTTTGAAAGTGCTTGTGAAATGGTATCATTTGTCAGTATGAGAGACTAAAATGTTTTATATCTATGTGAATGTGAATTTAATGTTTTAAATAATCACAATTCCACTGCAGCTAAACCAGATTTTCTTAGTATCAGAACAGCTATTAACAGTAATTGCATTACTAGAAGAAATAGATCTCATTATAGGCAGAGTTAAAGACACTTCATAAAATTTTAAGAGCTTGGCCATCTAAATAATCTTTTATATTATTCTGTCAGCAAAGGGCAGATAAATTTGTAAAAACGTTCTTCTGCAGGTAAAGTAGTTACCAAATGCAACTATCTGCCTCAAAAGTCATATGTTTGAGGACACGTTTTAGAGTGCCTTGGACCTTTTCATACAACCAAAGTGGAGTTTTATAGGATTTTAATATTATCTCTTTCTTAAAATATTTTAACTTATTAGCCAGGTAATTTCCATCACAGAAACAAAAGCTATTAGTGTAGATCACGCTGAGAACAGAGCCTAGAGAAAGAATTAATCCTCTGGATCCATTTTATATGGGAATTCTATTGCAGTAAATTCCACTCTTTGGTGACTTCTATGATCAATTTGGCTCCTTTTCTAGTCTATCTCACAGCATTATACTTGCTAGATACCTGTTCAAGTGGATTGTCCCTCACTGCTGGGACTGAGAGACAGGCACAACACTCAGCTGCGCTACACTTAGAAGAGGGACAAGCGGAGAGACAAGAGTGTACCTGAGTGTTCCCACGGGAACTCTGTATTCTGGCTTTTCCTTTTCTATCTTTAGACTGCACATCCTGATGCCAAGTCCTTGCTTCACGTTGCTTAGTTGTTGTTTTTTCCAGCACTGACTCATTACCCAAGGAGAGAAAGAAATCAGAAGTCAGGATTTCAGGATTATTTTGTTTTTAATCTTTACAGGTTAGGTAATTTATTTTTATGATGATAACTTGATGCATTCTTCTCCGTTTCTTTTGAACATGGACTAGTGCTTCCTTGAGCACAATACATGCTTTTTTATTTGCTTGGCAGTTCAGTGCCAGCTCTTAGAGCTGCAACATAATTGCCAACTAGTAAGTAATTGCCCTAAAGCTGACCTGGAGCCATTTCTCCCAGTAGTCCTTCAAGATGTCCAAATTGCCATGATGCTGTACAGTACTTAAAAATTGGACCAAGCATGAAAAGTGTAGGTGTAAAGAGCAGATCTTCTGCAGACTTATCCTGTAAACAAATGTCCTTAGCAAATGAAGGGTGTTTTTTACTAAGTGTTTTTGGTGGCAGATCAAGTTGTCATTAGACCTAATCTGTAGAGTGAAACAATATGTAGACTTAAGTAGAAAGCAGAAGGGGAAGGATAGCTGTTTCTCCCTGAGCTCTCCAGTATGGACTAGACAGCTACACAGAGGCACTGTCTTGGAACTGCTGCAGGGATCAGTGAGTCTGGAGCCAGTGGTCAAGGCAGACTGAGCTGTGCTCTTGCTGCCCACATTACACTTTTCAAGGGCAAATTAATTATTCTTTCTCTGAAATTCTGAATTTGGGTCTGGGGCAGGGCATTCTGCATCCTGCTCTCATAACAGTGCCTTGGCACTGCTCTATGCATAGCTGGTGGCCTTGTTTTCTATGGTTGTGCTAACATGCCATCTTTCTTACACATACAAATGCTCTTGTAATCTTCAGGGCAGCCAGGAGAGGTTTGTGAGACTGGGAACTGGGATGGGACTGTAAATTGCTTGTAATTCTCTACCATTGAAACAAACTCCGGAAAGTGCCTTTTCTCTGTAATGTTTATCCTGTTGCTGTACACCTGGTACTTGAATCTAGTATTGTTAATAATACAAAGTATGATTGCAGTAGTGCTTATGAGTACATACTAGCCAAGTTCTGGTTTTTGTTTTTTGGTTTTTTTTTGTTTTTTTTTTTTTTTTAAATTAAGAATTCTGTACTTTTTGAACACATTTGCGTAAAATGCTCCAGGAACAAATACAAAAGAAGCACTTGGCAGAGCTTTTTTATTTGCTGCTACTGCATTCAGGATATCTGCTCTCCTTTAAGTAACAGGAGTAAAGTTGATTGGGAAATCAGTCCACTTCTTTTTAAAACAGCGTGACATTGCCACTGACATTCCTGCACTGTAATCTAAGTAATATTAACCTATAGGAAAAAAAAAAAACCCAAAGAAGCCTTACTGTATCTGTGGTGGTGATCTAGAGAAAGCCAAGAAACTGTGTTTTAGTCATCTTTGCTGGGCTGTCTTCCATTTATGGGCATATGGGATCAGAGGAAGATTCATGTTGCACATTACTGGGAAGGGTGTAACCAACAGCAACAGTCCAAAACCTGTGGGTGGGAGAAGACGATGATGTCATTCTTGAATCTGCCTGAAAGCCAGAACCACATGAAATGGAATTGCAAAGAAAGTCAAGAGTGTTTGCTGGTTTCCTAACATTAGAAGACAGAGCTTTAAATAAGTAGCACAGGCACACATGCCTTAAAACTCCTCAGAAGCCTGCCAGCAAGTTAATAATCTGAAATGATTCAGAAGCTGAAAACATGAAAACTTTTGTGGAGCACTATGAGAGCAGTTGCTTTCCTCTTTTTTTTTTGTGTGTGTGTATTCTATAATGCACTATATTGAAAACAGATAAATTCCATGGTTTCAGAAGAGCAAATGCAGATTTAGGGTACATTAAGGGACAAGCTTCCAGTAGCAATTCTGGGAACACTTTCATGCGTGTGTCTGTATGCAAAAGACCTATGTATATATACCTTGGCTTGTTTCTACAACACAGTAAGTTTGGCTAATAAAGAGTTGTTTATAGAATTTGCTGTTTACATGTAGAATTGTATTTGTGAGTGTAAATCCAGTTTTGGGTATACACAAGTTGAAGTTTAAAAAAACCACTATTATGGATGAAACTTTTGTTCTCAAAGGATTAACTCTCCCCTTGCCAACACATTTATATATTATCTTAAAAGTTTTCTACTTACAATTGCAGAGAAAAACAGCAGTGTATTTGTATCTGAGCTAAACTGCCAGAGTTTTATCGATTCAGATGCTTTTACTGAGTTTTATATTAGATATTTAATCTCCATTTTCTTTTGGAATTTGTGCATTTTAAAAGTCAATTTATTTGTCCTTTTATTAGTAACAGCAAAAATGTTATTACAAGTAATGAATTGTTTGAATCTCTGCTGCTATTGTCATGTAATATCCAGGAATATATAAAATAAAGTAGCATATTCCATCAGATTTTAAGTTCAGATCTCTAAGTTGCAATAACAAAACTGTAACATGTATTAATGTAACGTGGATCATTAGATCCTCTTTAGAAAAAACTAAGGCCAGAAACTGCATCTTCAGAGAACACTTTGAACCAGATTATGATGCTTTTCCCGTGGAAGCTGTTTACTCACAGACTTGTAACTCTTTCTGACTAAGCTGGTTTGCTGTAGCTGTGGAGCTTCTGGTTACTGCAGCTTTAGTGTTTACTGCATTCTTTACCCATTCTGGCAGCGCCTACTTACACAAACGTTGAGCAGAAAAGTCCATGCCCATTTATGATGCCAGAAGTATTGGTCCATGACTGGTAAAGTTTATAATAGACCATAAGCAAGTACAGGAATAGGAGAAAGAGACTGGACTGTACATGGAATAGAGAATCACATGGAGTTAAAGTAGCCAAGATCTATACCCATTCTCTATCTCAGGCAACTCTTTCCTTCTTATTTGTTTGTCACTCTCCTAAGGTCTCCTTGTGACCTTAGGATTCACTTCTCCGGTCTCTGAGAATATGGATTAACTGATCTGACTTAAACTGTTTTATCTGGAAATAGGATGATTCAGTAAAATAGTGAATTTACACAAATGTATCTGAGAGAAATTAGACTGAAGTACACAGTAATGAGCAAAAATTAATAATGTTTTTAATAAAACAAATGAAATTACTTTGTGTGGGAAAAAGAATGTTTAAAAATGTTTCAACATCTCTATGTTTCCCAATAGTATCTCTTGGATCATGGAAAAGATGTAAACCTCAGAGACCAAAGGTTCTTAGGCATGCGAGCTCTCCAAACAACTATCGGTGAGATCCAGGGAGGCTCTACAAGTTTTTCTGAAAACTATCAGCCTCTTCCATCTGTGTTTCTGTGTGAAGCCCCCAGCTAGCCAAATAAAAGTGCTTGAAAAAACCAACACCAACAAAACCCAGTGCAGCAGTGTCTTCTTTTACATGAAATATTTCTGAATTATATTATTAAAAAATAATTTTCCATCATATATGGAGAATGCTTTATTTACAGATTGAAATCTGATTAAAAACTGGCAAGCAAAAGGTAGAACTTTTCATAATGGAATTCAGTCAAGCAATTGGGTCCTCCAACAATGGTTATATCGTCTTCATCACTGGGATAGAGAAGAAAGCGAACAGTGAAATTTCCAAGGTTTCAAACGATAGTAAGATTTTTTGCAAAGTCATATGACAGACTTATAGTGAAAGACTCTAGAAGAACCTAATGAAACTGAGTAGGTCAAACCTTGCAAATGAGCTTCAGTATGGATTAGTGCAAAGGCTTTACTTTGTCGCTATTTAAAACCTTAGGGAGGTTTCAAATCTCGGACTGTATGTGCAGCCTGGTCTCCACATCACAAGAAGTATGAGCTGAAGTTAGAGTCAGTAGAGAGAAGCTATCTTGTAAGGAGAGATTTCTTCAGTTTAAAGATGAGAAAGCTGTAGGGGATGATAATTTAAGTTTACAAAATCACAAAGCTGATGGATGAGGTGAATGCAGAAAGGGTTATTCAGCAAAGCCTGCAATACCAGAAGTGTGGAGCACTCAGTGAAACTAGTACCTCTTTTAAGCAGCTACAAGAAAGTTCTTCACACAGCAGATAGTGAGCTTTTGGAACTTGCTGTCATGAGGAACTGTGGAAACAGATATTATCAGAAAATTCAAAGGGGATGAGGCAAATTCAGGGACAGCAAGTTTTTATATGAGCTTTATAGAAATAATCAGGCAAGCTTTTGTCCTCTAACATTCCTAATAAAACAAATCTAGATGTTGAGGAATACAGGGGAAAGGGGCTACAGATTGACTCAGGTTTATGTGCTCACATCACTTTGCCACTATCTAAATTGTTCTGGGGTACATTGGGTACACACTACTGGGCTAGGTGGCCCACTGGAGTGACCCAAAAAGGAATTCCATTTATTCTTGTATTTGAAGGCTATTCAGCCAGCAGCAATGTTGTGAGGTGTTCAGGCCTTTTTCCTATTTATAAGACAATATAAAATTATCTTTATTTGCAAGGATGGAGGTGCTTGGGAGTTGTGAGTTTGATCTGTCTTCAGTGAAAAAAAGAAAGCAAGCAAATGACAACCTTCTAATGCCAGAGGATGGTTTTGCAAAAGCAATTCCATGGATTTTGTTCTTTTGGAAAAGAAGAAGTGCACACAAAGTGCAGAAACCTTTTCTCTTCTCTGTGATGCATTGTTCTATCTGTATTTCTTACCGATCTACCAATGACATTATTTAACTGAATCAGATCTTGAAATAGGTGGCTTGAATTGAACTGAATTGTGAACTGAATTTGTTCAGTCCCAGTTGTTATTTCCTCTTTAGTCTTCTGTGGTACGTTTACTTCTTATTTAATCATTTGGTTCCAGCATTGACTGTTCAGGAACTTTATCTGTATTTCCTTCAATGGAAAAGCTGGCATGGCATTCTATGGAGGTCTGTTAAGCTGCACAAGCATGCCTTATCAGAGGTATTCTTCAGCTAGCTATGTGAAACACTTTAAGATTTGGATGGAATTTATTAACCGTTAAGAAAAATAACACCAGTGTGAAAGCCGGACTTATGAAGTGTAAGGACTATGTCTGACAGATGGTAAAATCTGGCAGTCCATTGAGCTGCTCTGTTCTGGGAATTCTAAAACAACCGCAGGTCGTACATCTTAATTTTCAGATATATATGGTTATATGACATGCCTAAGACAGGGTCTTTGCTGGTCAGCTGTTTTTTCTGACCTCAGATCTTCTGAAAAAGAAATATGCAGTCAAAAAGTTTAAATGAGAAATGACTGAGAATACTCTGAAGGCAGATGTGGCATAGTTGCAGTAGACGTGGGGAACTGGTGATACCCAAACAGAAGTTAGAGCTACCTTATAAGACCATCATGCTGAAGGAAGATAAAAGGATTTGTCCTGTTAAACATGACAAGACCCAGCTTTAAAAATCTCACTGTAAGGGGAGTATCTGAGGAATTTTATCTTAGATATGATGCTCAGTCCCACAGGGCTGTAACATGCCTGCCAAAACTGCCTTTCGCTCATTCTGCTACCTTTTTCATGGTCACATGGACAATTCCACCATCACAGCTGTCACTGGCATATAACATGAATATTACTGAACTTAGACAGCTCTCTAAGTTCAGCTCTCTAAGTTTTAATACCCAGGATATACCTAAGTCTTGCTGATTCTTTTTATGTAATGAGTTTAACCTTTTCTCCCTCTGGGGCTGAGCCATTTAAATGGAAAAAAACTGCCAACAACACCTGCAGCTTTTATTTTCCTTCTGATCCTTCCAAGATGCAAGTTTCTTTTACAGCTGATAAGTACCCTTTGTTTCTCTCTTGGTGATCTACACAAATGTGAAGTATGAGCACCGATTTTCTCTCAGATTTCAAATACCAAAAACCCATCTTTTTTTTCTTACCAGATCTTTTTCTTCCATATAATATTCCTGTTATAACAGGTATCACTGCTATGACCCAGAATTGCTGTTACTATACATAAATAACTTGAGAGAACCTTGTAATTTATTTCATGTATACCATAATTAGAGTGTATCTAGCTGAACTCTTGAGAGAATGGCAGAGAGAGAGAGTGATGAGAAATCCTAGAAATCTGTTGCGTGTTTTTGAAGTGTCTGATGTGAGAGAATCTGAGACGTGCTATCACATAGGTAATCCACAAATTACTGCTGGCTCCACTGCACTGTTGTGGAGGGCCTCAGCTAGCTCCTTTTGCTGTGGGTTCCTTTTGTAGTCATTCAGTTCTTGTTGCACTTTTAACTAGGAGACTTCCATTGTTGGACCGTTAGCTGAGCAGGCTTTGTAATAAAAGGGAAAGGGAAATAAAAGATCCCTATTATATGCACTAAAACAGCAGTGTGTGCTTAATAATCAGACATGAAAAAGTAATGTTATGAGACAATATTGTTTTGTTCCAGTGCTATTCTGCCTTTTTCTGGCCTTCTGCAGAGATGCTCAGCAGACTTGATGTCGCCCCCACACTGAGTGCCCTGCCAGCTGCCTGAGCATTTGCTTTCCAACCTTGCTTTCTAACCCAGGTATGAGGCTCTTTCTGTCCAGCTGCAGGAGTCACTGCACTTGGGATTGCATATAGGGCCCAGGTTGACTCACAGGATTTATAAGTGTTGGGAGGTGCTTACAGTACCTGCTGCTAGAGGGAGTGCAAAAATACCATCAAACCCTCCACTTCTCGTTGCACTTGAATGCTTGCTTGGCTGTATCAGCATGAACTAAGCCAACAAGGCAATTCATGCGACAGAGGCGTTGATGTATTCTGAGAGCCACAATAGGTCAAAGAACAAAAGACATTAAATCCCCATTAAAATCACAGCTTTCCACTTCATTTTGCTTTGTGTGCTCATATGTTTAAACTTGAACTTGAAATGCTAGTTTGCAAGTAGCTATAATGTGCAAACACAGCTTTTGTCAACTTGTTAGTGTTTGTGTTCTGAAGCAAGAGATCTGAATGGCAAAGAACAACGGATTAAAGCTTAGGCAGTGTCAACACCATACTGGGAAAGAGCTCTTACACTCTATCACACTCTTATCTGAGTGATAATCTGAGTGGCCATGGAGAGCTGACATGTATTTTTTGTTACACTGTTGCCTTAGTGCTAAGATTTCTTTGATTTTCTACTGTCACCTTTACCACCCAGTATAGATATCCTCCAGCTTTCACAATTGCTGCCTTTTCTGCTAAGAAAACAGAACTTATATGTGTTTCAGTACTTCTTGGCACCATGCCTCCAACATATAGCTTAGGGTCAAGTTTTCAGCCTGTTCACTTTCCCTGACTAAGTATAGGTAAGAATGTAATTAGCAAGGAAAGATAAATAATTTTTCCTCTTTAGTGGGGGAGAAATCCTGCCAAAAACTTGTAAATATGCCTGGGAAGGAGGGGCAGAAAGTCATCAGAGAAAAGCATACTTTTTTTTTTTTCCCTTTGCAAAAAACAACCTGTGGGGCTCTATATCATAGCTTTTCTACTTTTTAAGGATGCGATGAATGTTTAAGAAAATGAAAAGAATTTCCTCGAACAAAATTTTTTATAAGCTACTGCCCTCCCTGCCACTCTGTGATGACAAAAGCCTGGAAAAGTCCTGCACTTTGGATGACTTCCACTGTGGGATCTGGATAAAGGGAGCCTCACTTTCTCACGTAGCTAGCTCTAATCTTCTCTCACCTAGACTCCATCCCTGGAGCCTCAAGCAGCCTCTAGTCTTGGAGCTGCAATAGGACTGTGTTGCAACACAGTGTATGGTTAGTTTTGCTGGATCATATCCCACTCTTGCGTGCGCTTCAGCTCCATAACAAAGTTATTATTGATATTAATGGAAGCAAAGGTTGTATCCAATAAAGCTCAAACCTGAACCACCAGTTCCAGGGAAGCTTCTGCACTTGCACATCATATTCTCAAGTTTTGTTTCCCATTTCTCACTTGGCATTGCAAAAATCTGTTCAAGCATTCTGGACTGAAATGAAACATTTATTATGCGACTCTGGTATTTTTCAGTGGAGGAAAATAAATCTTTCCTACTTGCAGAAATTTCTGTAAACATAAGCCTTTGCTCTTCATATTGAAAGGTGCTTAGAATCTAATGGAACTAATATGTTTTTTCCTTGGGATGATGGACATAGTAGAGACCACAACTTGATTCCTCTCTGCATTTCAGAGATCTGCTGTGACCTGAGAAGTTTTCTAGTGAATTTTCTGAATGCCAGTTGGAATTGGTTCCAAAGAAGAACTTCAGAAATACCCCTTTCAGAAAACTATTGTTGTAATGGTTCCTTCAAAACTCTCCTCTGTAGAGGGGTGGCTTACCTACATTCAAATATTATTTGGCTGCACAGGGTTTCAGTCCAGGTACTTTTCAATTCACAAGTGTGCTCTAACCATTAGGATCCTTTGGAAAAAGGCCACTTTGGCCAATATTGCAAGTTTTAATTCCCAATGGAAATAGGTGATTTCCATTCTGTGTGTAGACATCCAGCTTTCAGCATTTCCTTCTGGCTAGGACAAGAGATTGTCCAGTCAGTGTACTATGTTTTGTGGCATGTCCCTCACATCATGAATCACAGGCAAAGAAGGGGCTAGCAATATAATTCAGAAAAAAAAAGAAAGCTAATGAAAGATTAGGTAATGTGAAGTTGTAGTTAGGTTCTCTCTCAATTTACCCAGCTCCTCCCTAAATACTAATAAAGTTTAATTACACCCCTGGGCTTGATTTCACAAAAACGGAAACTTCAAATTATCTATGTTAGTTTTTTATGTATTCCTAAACGGTTTCTGATTCTGATTTATACTGGTGTTTTTTATATAGAGAATTCTTTACAGTAACTTTAGTGTAAGGCTCTTCAGCATGTTTGATGAGCCCAAAATGTATTCTATACTTGCTAAAATACGTAAGAACTTCAGAAACACAGTAGATTACAGTGACTTGCAGGTTGGACAGGGTGTGACACATCTTTCCATTAATTCCAGATGCAAAATCTACTTTCAGACACATCCTGTGAATGCTCTCCAAGGGTCTTGCACAAACACCAGCAAATGAACAGTAGATACTGTTATCTGTACATAGAATCATAGAATAATTTTGGTAGGAAGAGACCCTTGGGATCATTGAGTCAAACCATCTGCCCTACTCTACAAGTTCTCCCCCACACCATATCCCCCAACACCACATCTGATCCACTCTTAAACACATTCAGGAAACATGAATTATTAATTTGGGATTCATATTATATTAACAGTACTTGTCATTTAATAAACAAGCAAAGCTTCATTCCATACATTTTTCAAACACAATTCAGAGTTGTTTTTCACTTAAATTAGTTTAACAACCTCCTGTGTAGAAGGATATGATAGATTAGAAATTGCCAATGTGATTCATGAGGAAGGACGTTAGTGCTTTCTGGCAAATGATTCACCTTTGAAATAATACAAATGTGTAATATCATGAATTTTTGTCTGAGGAAAGCTCTCTACTCGTTCAGGTTTCATAATCCATTTGAAAGCTGCTAAACTGTACACATGACATTTTACATAATTCTACAGTTTTGAGGTGCAAAGTAATATGGATTAAGTACAGCACAATATTTAAGTCTTAAAGAAAAGATCTTAAAATAAGTTCAGCTCAGACTGCATTTCCAGCTAAAACAGCATGTCTAAATTGTTTATATGCTGCCATTTTATCTAAAGGTCATTCCTCATTTAAAATCTGGAAGAACATTCCCTGGAGACCTCATGGCAGCAGTCCCAGGGAATATGGGAGCTGTTAGCTCAGGCTTGTGATACTGATGATATATGCTCACCCGAGAGTTAGGCTAATCTGTGCTTGCCAGCATAGTGCATTAGATCTCTGATTTCCAAATGTAGAGCACTGACTCTGGTGCTGCCTCCTCATAGTACCTTTCCCGGGCTTGTTCATATCGTTTATTTGATCTCTTTGTCATTGATGACATAGTCTATCTTGTCACATCAAATAAAGTACAAAATTGTACAATCAAACAGTTCTTCAATCAGACATTCATTACTTACCATTTTAGATATATTTTAGTGAAACAGTTGGACTTCTCACTTTGTGAGGGTGATATAGGTATATATATAGTTTTTTTTTTAAACTGTAACCGAAAATTTTGCAAAATCTAAAGTTACTATGTGAAAAATATTTCCTAAAATTCTGAGTTATGGCTGACTTTGGATCAGATAACAGCTTTGAAAACCAATCAATTGGGTCATGACAACAGCCCCATGTATGACAATACAGCTTCAAAACACCTTTAAAACTATCATCAAAGAGTGTCCAGGTGAATACTCACTATTTCTGAAGGTGAAATGCAATTAGACAGCTTTAAATTACTTGTGAAAATATGAAAATATTTCAATTTATTCTCTGAAAGATGTGAAGCAATTATTATTTTTCATCAAAGGGATTTAATCCTTAACTAGGTCATCCTGGTTCAAAGCCAAGTTCTGGAACAGGTGACACTTGCCAGCTCGTTGTCTTGGGCCGGAGGTGTTGGCTTGTGAAGCAAAGCACCCAAGGGACCAGAAGGTTGTTAGTGAAGCCCTGTGCGCTTCTGCTGACTCTTATTAACACACATTTACTTTTACTCTCCTACTTTTCTGTGGGATTCTTCTCCTGTATCTCTATAGGCAGCTGCTTTCTTGTAGTGATTATTTCTATTGCAGCTCTGAGAGCATCCACATGTGCATTTCAGGAGTTGGTAATACCAGTGTTAAGGTTGAACATCAGAGTTGTAGGCATTTTGTCTATTAGATTGTTTATCTACAGCTACACAGAAGTGCCTCCTTTAAAATGGGCCTGTTTCCTGGAGCTTTGATATAGTTGGGAATTTCAAACATATAAAATTTCTCATAAATCCAAAACATGTCAGGTTCATAAAAGAACAGTTTTGAAATGTGATGGACGCAGAAGCCAGAGCACTCTAAAAATCGTATGTACTTAAATGTTTTTTATTTGAGTTTTGGAAACACTCCTTAACTTGGAAGCATTCAAATTAGGAAAGTTATGTTTCTACAAAACATTAACAGAAAGACCTGGTTGGATTGTGGGAATGGGTGATCAGTGCATGTACAAGTCCTCAGGTCTCTCTTCCACTTAAATTAAATGTTTTTTGACTGCACACCACAGAGAGATTACTTCTAAAAGTAAGCCTTGGTATAGAATCAAAGCCTGATGTAGCTTGGACATCTCTGTTTAGGGAACACAGTAGCTTTGCTTCTGTTTCAGGATTTGCAAAAGCAACGTGATGATGCTACAAACTGGTCTTGCATACCAGAAAACCATGTAAATAATTGGGTTTAATAGTTCTCCAACACAGTACAGGAGAATATTAGGAAATTTTGAGTCTGTTTTGCATACTACTGTACAAGCAAGTACTGCCCTGGAATCAGAATGGGTGAAAAACACACAATGGATGGTAAGTAATAGCATTTTTGAGGCCTCCTCTGCTTTCCCAAATACTTTTCAACAAAGTTTTTTGGTGAACTCTGAAATAGTAAATTAATTAGGTTTCACAACAAATTGAGCTTTTTTATGTTTCCTCTAGATCAGGTCAGGGAAAGCTCAATTGCTTCTATTTTCGGCAGAACGCAGGCAAATTTAATAGACAGGGACAAAATGTCACCAGAATCTATTAAAGAAAAAAAGGCTGCTTTGTGCAAGCCCAGCTGCTTGGAACTGTGCCAGTACATATCCTATAGGAATTAATCTTGGTTTTGGGGGAGGATGGTGTCTAAATTACGGTAAGACACAATTTTCCATTTCTGAGGCTTGCTTAGTACACAACACTGTCTTAATGGAGCGCAGCGAGTCAAGTCAGCCACTGGAAAATGAATACCATAAAGCAGCTCCTTGAAAACTTTTGCTCGCCTTGGCAGAATCAGTAAAGCTTCTCCTGAACCTCTCGCTCTTTTGGAAAGTGAAGGAGACAGTGAATGCAAGATTTCATAATTCTGCTGAACAATTTAGTCTAAATGGAGAGACATTGTGGGACAGTAAGTGTTCGTTTGTGAGACAATGCTAGACCCAAAATCTTCATGCAGAAGGACATTCATACCATCTGTGTAACCATCCTGCCTCACAGGAACTGGGAAACAATTGTCTTTTTTAGGATGAGGGTGATGTGTGGGATTGTTTATCTAGGCTGGGCTGTTTGTCATAGAGTCATAAGAGTTAGCACAAAAATGGAACCAAGGAGAAAAGATAAGAGCAAGATTACCAATATTTCAATACAACTTGGCTGAACTCATTGTGTTGAAAGGCAGGTCCTTGATACTAGCCATAAGGAAAGAATTGCTTTTCTAAGAATAGGGAAAATGGTGAGGAGGAACACTGGAAGATTAGATTGTCCCCAGCCATTTATTTCAGGGGCCTACAGGAGCAGAGGCTGGCTCCAGGGTTCCTTGATCCCTGGCCAGGATATACAGAGTGGGTCCAGTGGAACCAAGTTCAGCCAACAGCATGGTGACCATCAGGCAAGGCCATGTAGCCACAAGGCAGATGTAAGGCCAGGCAGAGTATATATACTATATAGCTCAGGCAAAGTCAAATTTTCTCCAGTGGGAAGTAGTTTATGGAGAGAGAAAATGAAAATTATTGTTTCTTCTGGGAGACGACAGTGAAATGGAGGGGTGCTAAGGTTCATTGTGGAGGAATGGAAGGGAGGCTTAAGGGTGTGTACATTGGAGGAAAAGAGAGTACAGAATCCCATGTTTGGAAGTCATAGCTGCCTGTGGACTTGGAGGTGCAATGCCTTTAAGGCAAATTATAGGTGCAATTTATTATTTTTTTTTAAGGAAAAAAAATTGAGGAGACAAAGCTTTGTTTTCCCTCCTTGCCTTTCACTTGAGCCTCGTTGTCTCCATCTCCACTTCCTCTTCAGCTTCCCTGTATAAAGTGATTTTCTCCCATGCCCTGGCACTGCAGGGCTGGTATGTGTGACTGGGGTAAAGTTAAGCTGGGAAAAGCTGGGAAAAGTCAGAAGAATACTAAAAAAAGCTGTAATTGACAGGCTTCTAAGGTGAAGTCATGCTCTTGCTGTAGAAGGATTTGCAAGCATGATGGTGAATACATTGTTAAAAGCATAATGATTTAAATACACTAGATATCTGAAGGAATCCAACCAAAACCATAATGTATCTTTAATAATCATAATATATATGTTTAATATAATCCTTATAGGGATCGGTTATTCTTGATTTACACCAAATATGTATTAATTCAGTACAATCTTATGCTCTTTGAAAATGCAGAAATGTATGAATTTTTCACTTTTGCATGACACTTTTCACACTAAGATTGTGTTCTTCTGGGAAAAATTC
Organism: Jacana jacana; assembly: GCA_013400555.1. Lineage (NCBI taxonomy): Eukaryota > Metazoa > Chordata > Aves > Charadriiformes > Jacanidae > Jacana > Jacana jacana. The sequence continues at coordinate 11,457 of VZTM01024221.1, read as the reverse complement.
AAGATAAACTATAAAAACAATCTGAAAGATCAGCATTGTTTCAAACAGTCCTTCATTGTCTGTATGTTTTACACTGGCTTGAAACATCAAACCTCTGGTTTGTTTTGACTGGCCTCTGCCTGATACCATCTCACAGGTTTCTTGCCAGCAGCTAAAGTTTAATGAAGATCTTAATCTTTTCCCTCAAATCCTCACAGACAGCTTGTCCATCATAGTGGACGACATCAAAAGCCAGCTTGTCACTCAGGCCTGCAACTTCACTGTCAAATTCTGCTTTGCAATTCTGTGCAGTTTCTGTGGGATACAGCCTTCTCTCTCCCACCCATGCTAAGAGCTTTGTACAAGCCCTCATGCCATGCCTGGAGTCCTGAAACACCCTTTCCTCTAGGGTGTACTTGCTAATTGCAACGCTGCCCTGTATGCAGCCATTCATACTGACTCTAGCAAATGTTATGATGGTAGCAGCTCTCATTTGGATCTCATTAGTAGCCTTCAATTCCCTAACACACCAAGTGCAAACATGGTCTCCCCTTTCGAGAACTTTTATGGCGTATTGCTGTGACAAATTCTATCATGTGTTAGTGCCCTAATCAATGGGTTCTGACCAGCCTATGATGGCAGGATCATTGCCAGACTAGAAATGGTGTCACTAGCATTTTGCTATTGTTTTCATTGAGGGTTGCCTCTTATAGAGGTCCGTAGATACCCCCAATTTTGTACTGTACAAAGAAGCAAAATGTATTTGATGCTTAGCAGGTGTTACAGAAAGAACAAGGCCCAATGTTGCATTAAAAAAGCTGGAACAGTGGATTCAGTATTCTACCAGTTGAAGGCTTTGCATACCCAGAGGTAAGTCTTCACAGGATTAAACAGAACGACAGTGCTTTTTTCCTGCAAGGCTAATTTAGAAATGCTTTGTCAGTGCCAATGGAAATGAAGTTAACTTTTTTGGGTAATAAGTAATTTCTTTAGTATTACTACAGAGTTATGAAGGATTGTACAACTTCGTTTTGTTTTTTTAATTCTAACTGGACAAGTGGAATGAGCTAAAATGGAAAAGACCTGCAAAGTAGGTGTAATCCAGTCCATAATATGCATTAAAACCTGGATGGAATGCAAAAAGATAAACTAATCCATTTTTGTGATTAATGAATGCTAATTATAAGTTGCTAGAATATTCCCACAGTTCATGCAAAATGTACAGCTAAATCTGTAAGTTATGGTCATCAGTCTTTTGCTCTCTACCCAACATGAGATGGCTACTGGCAGAATTTGCTCTTTATTTTTTATAAAATAGCCCCCAGACACCAGATTTATGAGACAAAAGGCATTTTAAGAAGTATTGAATTTGCCATCTTAATTGCTTGCTTTTGCAAACAAACTGTAAAAATTAAGTTCTCTGTGGTACTATAGTGATATGTTAGGACTAAAGATCATTATATCCCAAGAGGAATTTTGTGAATAAGATAATAGCAGCATTGTTTCAAGCAAAGGAAAAGGTGATTGAGATTTATAAAGTTAACTTGTTCTTGTGATGCCTTGGTATTTCGCTGCATGTGTAGGAGGATTTGCAAATTCAGTCAACAATAGCCCATATGGCAGAGCCTTGACTGGAGCTGAATGAACCATTGAGAACATTCCTTTGAATAATAGCTTTCTAATACATCATGAAATTCAGTAAACATATTATTTGCTGAATGCACTTGACAGACTATCTGGTTCTAGAGGGAATAAAATCTGAAACACAGCAACAATGAGACCTGTAATTTCAAAGAGAAGTGCCAGAAAGGTTATTCTATGCATATTGATCAACAAGCTCTCAGCCTGATGTGAGATGGTGGCTGAGTGCTTTTGCGAGCACCAATGAAGCACTATTTTCTGTGGGAAAAAAGTGGTAATCTTTACATACTTCAGGTACTGCTTCACGTCCTCCTGCTTGACAGGTCAACTTCCTCCTGGCTTCTTTGTGTCCTTGTGCATGTCAGTGTCTGAATTCACCCATATACATCTAATCTTTTTTCTTGACGTGTTTTAAGCTCAGTAGAGTCTAACGGCAGTGAGTTTCACGGGTTATCAGTTAATGGAAATTTTTAAATGTGCAGTCTTTTAAAGAACATTATTTCCTCAGTCTCCTGCGAGTTCTAAGTAGGAATTTGTACCTGACAGTCACCAATCACTTTGCAACGTGTCTTTCTCCCCTTAGAATACACAGTTCTGACCTTCTTACTGCCCTTTCTTAATGTCCTGGTTTTGGAGACGGTAAGTTCAGAGCACCTGTGCTGTTCTTGTCAAGTGAGCACAAAGGCTGGGAGCTCGGTGGTGGAAATGTGTCAGCTTTAAGCATGCAGAGGGATTGCAAGGAACATTTGCTATTTTCAGGAATGCCAGACTCAGGTGCCTAAAAAAACATTACTTCATCTGTGGAAATGAGTTCAGATGGAATAAAGTGAGTTCAAAAATATGACAATAAACATTAGCTGCTTTTCTACAGCCCACTGTTTTCTGTGCTCCAACAAGTTGTGTTCCCCCCCCTCCTTTTTTTTTTTCCTTTTTTTGTTTTCTTCTCTTACCTAAAAGATCTAGTGATAGAAGTTAAAAAAAGAGAGGGGAAAAAAAAAAGTCTCCCTTCCCTGAGATTCTTTTCTTGGTCGGCAAATTGGGAAATACTGCCCAAAAGGGATTGTGGTCAGAGCAGTCCCTTTGCCTTTGCTGATGTTATTTCCCAGGCTAACT
>VZTM01024220.1:0-14852 GCA_013400555.1 Jacana jacana | reverse complement strand
CCAAGAAGGGTGGGGGGAAGAGGGGAAAAAAGGAGGGGAAAAGGAGCCCCTTTAGCCCCCCGGCTAATCCTCCTGAGCATGACATCTATGGTATCAAATATTTCATTGGCCATTCCATCATTCTGTTTGTACTTCTATGAAAAAAAGTCCTTGAATACTGTAAATATCACTTAGCAACAACTAAAACCAATAGGTATTATCAACATTCCTTTCACAGCAATCACTAGAAAGAAAATTAACTCTTTCCCAGCTGAAACCAGGACAAGAGACCTTCACATTTTACCAAAAATCTTACCTTTCATTAGATTAATAGAAAATGCTAGGAGTTCTACTCTTAAATCATCAGTCTGGGTTTATTTTAGAACCACCACTCCTTGTCAATGACAAGGAGCAATTTACCTCAATTTATATATTTTAAACTATGAGACTACAGTGAACAAGTCGAGATGCTTTAAGATGTTAATGTCATGTCCATTTCCCAGAGGCTTTACTCAGTTTGTCCTCTACAAAACATCTTTCCAGTCATCAGTATCTTATTCCATCATTTTAGTTTAGAGGGAAATGAAAGAATTGGTATTATTTTACAAAGATAAACTGTTTGTGCCTTTAAACAGCAAAGAATTATTATCTATAACTGCAGCTTCAAAGGTTGCTGTAAATTAATAGTTCCTAATAGCAAAAAAAAAAACAGAAAACACAACTTCTTTACAAATATGTATTTTTCTTCACCACATGCTAAGGAAAAAGTAACAGGTTACAATTCTATAACACTTTATTATTATAACAACATTTATGTGGCAGACAACCTACAGGCCCCAACCATATTTTTCTGTGCTCTGTCCAAATAACATTCCCCACTCTAAATGCCCAACATGATCCCAGAATACTTTATCATATTTGGAGGGTAAATTTCTGTTTTCAGTGTAGCTATTAACTCACAGCAAAGTTTGATGCAGTGTGCATCAATGTGGTATTGGTAGAGTTGGGAGGGATTTCTACAATTAAAATTGCCTAACACCGTATAATAAAACATTTCAATTATAAGCCTGCCAAACTTTAATTCTTTGGGTTGAAAATTTCCAAAGTAGATGTCTGCCTGCACCTGAAGGTTTTTTCCATAAAGGTTACTCAGCTGTTTTCTGCATACAGGGAAAGAGAATAGAGTGGATTTTTTGCTACTGACAGAACTTGTACATCTATTCTGTTTTGAAGCTTTAATATGTTTGTGCTTTGGTGATGGGTTTTACATATTGTCTGGATTCAAAAAGGTTTACTTTTTTCTAATCTCGTAATAATAATTTTAGATATACATGAAGCTCCTCTCTAGTCATGTGTATCCAGAGTTGTCTTTGTGAAGGTATAGATTTAAAAATACTGTGATGAGGAAATAGTGCATATAAAGCAAAAAGAAAACTGATAGCAATGTTATTTTTGTCTTTGAATTTAAAGTAATAAAAAGTAATCTTTTCTAACATCATTGTATTGACCCATGCTAGGGATTTAAATGAGGGAAAAAATTGCAGAAAGTGAAAACGCAGCGTGCTGAGAGTACAGTTTAAATAGCCAGATTGTGTGGTGATCTATATTCAAGTTATTACAGGACATTAGTTTCCTTACAAAGTAATTGTAGAAGCAATGATTGAAAAAACATTGTTAAAGATGAGATGGCAACTTTAATTGAATTATTTTTTCCCTATGAAAAATGAAATTAATGTTCCTCACTATTACAGTACTTGCTACATGAATATTCTAAAAGCATACTGTTGTAAATCTTAGTTCTGTTAAACAGCTAAAATTCATATCAAATGTGATCTTAAAGGTGCTACAATGTCATATTTTATTTTATTGTTAATGATTTGTAGAAGAAAAATCTCGGACTGCTCACATTAATTCACAGGGTAAAAATTTTGTGCCCATTTTATATGTAATTTCTAATTGAATTAATTAAAAGCTAATTCTTCAGTGGGGGAGAAGGATTAACATTTCAGTTCTAAATCTGTCATGCAGCGTTGTTTTTTTAAAATGCCTATCACTTCCTCTTGTTCATATACTGCTTATACAGTAGTCCTTATCTCATTATAGCCCATAGGGTTGCTATAATTCATGTAGGAATCATATTTTTGTAGTCCCATTTAGAAATAATCTCTGACAGAGATTCTATTCATCATTGGTCTCTGGTGAAAGATAAATTTTCACTAGAAAATTAAATGGAGACACCAAAGTAATCAGTAAGTACTCAGATTTAATTTCAGTAGAGAAGAAAAATAATAATTTAAAGAGTCTTTACAAGGGAATATAGGAATATGGAAGAAAGAAATGTTTGGATGACAGAGGAAATTACAAAGCACAGGGATTTTATAGAGCTTTGGAAAAATAAGGCAGGTGAAATGCACCTGCCTATTGTATACAGTCATAATAATATAGTGTTTGGGGGTTAAAATTTAACTCTGAGTGTCTTTCATTTATTAACTTTGGTTTTGACATGTTTGTAATATTTATAATGTATTTTAAATTAAATTATTATCATACCCTTTTTACTCTTAGAAGCATTTTAATTTGTAGCTTTTGACTTTAGCATTAAATACTTAAAATACTTCATAGAATCATAGAATCATTTAGGTTGGAAGAGACCCCTGGGATCATCAAGTCCAACCATCAGCCCTACTCTACAAGTTCTCCCCTACACTAGATCCCTCAACACCACATCTAATCTACTCTTAAACACAGTCAGGGATGGTGACTCCACCACCTCCCTGGGCAGCTGATTCCACTGACTGACCACTCTCTCCGTGAAAATTTTTTTCCTAATGTCCAGCCTAAACCTACCCTGCTGCAGCTTGCAGCCATTCCCTCTTGTCCTGTCGCTCATTGCCCGTGAGAAGAGACCAGCACCAATATCTCTACAGTGCCCNTTGAAGGCCATGCCATTAACATTGGCCCATCTATCCAGTCTGTCCAGGTCCCTCTGTAGAGCTCCCCTGTCCTCAAGCAGATCAACACTCCCACCCAACTTAGTGTCATCTGCAAACTTACTAATAGTGTTTTCTATTAGTAAGTATCTTGATCATATACTCTTGTGGCCTCTTTAATAGAATGCTGCAAGGGGATTATTGTCTTGATAAAATCTCTTAATTTATCAGTATAATGAGAAGAAAACAAAAAAAAATAATCCTTCATGTGTAATTCACATAAATAGTTCATTCTCAATCATAATAGCAAAGTTAGAGGCATTGCAAAACACTGTGCCATGTGGTTATATCTGTATTATCTCAAAATGTTTGAGTTCACTATACAAACTGCCTTATGTGCTATGCAGGTATTCAGTGATAGTCTGGATTTAAGAGAAGCTTCATACAGAATCACAGAATCACAGAATATCAGGGATTGGAAGGGACCTTGAAAGATCATCTAGTCCAATCCCCCTGCTGGAGCAGCAACACCTAGATCAGGTCACAGAGGAACGTGTCCAGGCGGGTTTTGACTATCTCCAGAGAAGGAGACTCCACAACCTCCCTGGGCAGCCTCTAACAAATTGCTGCTTAATGGCATAAACCTCCAAGTTGTAAACTTAGAACTTCAAGAAGGATAAACTTTCATTTCCACAGTACAACTCTATGAAATCTTGTGTCCTTGTTTTTTTTTTCTGAAGAAGGGTGTGGTGAGTTGACCCTGGCTCACAGCTAAGCCCCCACCCAGAAGCTAAGCCCCCACCCAGTCGCTCATTTCTCTCCCCCCAAATATGAAAGAGAGAATCAGAACAGCAAAAGTGAGAAAAACTCGTGGGTTGAGATAGACAGCTTAGTAAGTAAAAGAAAAAGAAAAAAAAATAAACAAGAGATGCAAAGGTGATCACCCACCACTTCCTACCAACAGACTGATGCCCAGCCAGACTCTGAGCCATGGCTACTTTGGAAACACCCCCGTTTTTATTGCTGAGCATGATGTAATAGGGTATGGGATATCCCTTTGGTCTAGTTGAGGTCAGCTGTCCCTGCTGTGTCCCCTCCCAACCTCTTGCCCATCCCCAGCCTACTCACCGGGGTAGCAAAGTGAGAAACAGAAAAAGCCTTGGTGCTATGCAAGCACGGTTCAGCAACAGCTAAAAACATCAGTGTGTTGGCACTGGTCACAAACCTTAAATGCAGCACCATACTGGCTGCTATAAGGAAAACTCAGTCCCAACCTGACGTGGTAGAAAAGGCAATGTGTTTGGATCTTGAGATTGAAAATAGTCTGCTTTATATGCTTTCTGTAGACACATGAATGCTAGTTTTTTGTTTCTCTATCTGATAGAGGATGAGGTTTATATAGATAAAGATGCCGGATTATAACAGCTGTTTTAAAACAGGTACAGCACATACTGAGAAAAAAAGAGGAAGATAAAAACGTTTTGAGAGAAGAAACAAGTATTAATGTGGCTAGAAAAATAATGCTACAGGTTTCACATATTAATGTTAAATGGTAGTATATGTTCATATGCAAACCTACATTGTATCTAGGTGCATTTGCTCATAAGCTATGTGTTTTATTATTCATTGTTTCAATGTAAGTTCTTGAGTGCTTCACACTTAGACTGACATGTTTGACAGTCTAGAAGTACCTTTCTATTCAAAATGAAATTTTAAATTAAAAATTAAGGATTTTTATTCGTTTTCTTTGACTAACACTGTGTAATCCTTGTTCATATCAAACTCCTATTAATTCTTTTTTATTAAAATTCTATTTTAAGTTTCTTTCATAAAAATCCAGAGTTATTCAGGTCATTGTGAATGGCTGCATTTACTTGTTTACATGTGTTCCACATTGCCAGGACTGAGGCTTTAGGTGAGCCTTAGAACTCAGGAAAAGAGAAAACTTAGCTTTGCTGCACTGATTAGTATAAAGTAAACACTGAGAGTATAAAGTAAACACTGAGTCTTCTAGTAGGGGTTATGAATAGGGATATGTTTGTCTGCCCATGTCTTCTGTGGTATGTCTCAGTGCTTTTTGTCAAATTCATATGGCTGATTTTGGACAAGGAAGTTGTCTGGGTTTCTTTTTGGAAAGGGTCAATATTGTGTCTCTTATGGGAATTCAAGGGAGTTAAACAGCAGATGTCCATCTTTCGGAAGTGGATTCAGATTCAGGTCACAGTAAACATGTGGCCATACTCTACTCTGTCACCTAAGATAATAACAGCAAGGCTTATCTAATGGAGTTACTCCCGATTCTTAGCGATGCAATAGACACCAGAATGTGGATCAAACTATGGGCTTCAGGATTATTTCTGAATGGTTTAAAAAAGGTTTCTGACTAAGGAAACGATATACTTATTTTAACAATTAGCCATTGTGTGAATTGTCTGTCATTTTGTATGTCAAATGTAAGTAACAATATTGCAAAGGTTCAGTGTTTGCATGAATGAAGTAAACATGTTCATACTGTCCCTGAATAAATGGCCAGTCACTATTATATAGTGATTTTATGTACCATGTCTAATGCCTTGGCACTACTTTAGGGTCAGTATAAATGAAGTACTGCAACAAATTCTTCCATTGTAATCTTGTCCAGATTTTTTTTTTTTAATTATTTTTTAAAATGTAAGGCAATACTTTCTTAAAAATACTATTTGGGGGAATTTTTCAATTTGCATAATGAAGTCCCTACGTGAATCCTAAGTGGAGGGTTTTTTACTAAACTAATCTTAGAAATGCATCTTCATGTTTAAAAGACTGTAAGCTATTTGCAGTTCCTTTAATGTGAAACATTAAGGAGAATGTGTGAAGAAAAAAGAAAATCTTTATTTTGAGCTTGCTTTAACTTATGGTGTGTGTTAGGGACTTATAATTCAAGATTTAGTGAAGACAATTAACAAATTACACACACAACCTCACCAATGTTTAAACATGGCTAGAAAAAGTAAAATATTAGCCTTGTTATCTATACAGAGAATGCTAATGCCTATAATTGGCCATTGCCTGACCCTTATATTTTTCTGTCCTGATAACTCTGTCAGCCTGAAAACTAATTTTGTGGGTTTGGTTTTTCTTTTTGTGAAATCTTTCAGTGGTGTTATCAGGGAGAGTGTGTACCTTTTGGCACTTGGCCCCAGAGAATAGATGGGGGCTGGGGTTCGTGGTCAACATGGGGAGAGTGCAGCAGGATCTGTGGGGAAGGAGTCTCCTCATCTATAAGACACTGTGACAGTCCAGCGTAAGTAGCTAAAGTAAGCCAGAGCCAACAAAAAGACATACTTGGAAATTATTCAGAACTATGGTTTCACATGTTATCTGTGAAAATGTTGTGTTAGTTTGCCACATTTGTCTTCAAAATAGTTTAACAGGAGCAGCTCACTGGACATAACTTTTTAATTTATCTGTTATGTATGTACTCTAAAGATAGTTGGATTGATATTTAGTAGTGATCAGAACAGTTTTCTTTCTGCAACTTACTGTTCATGTAAAGTATATTTAAATTATGCCTTAGATTTCTTTCTTAAGCTATTATCTCTGATGCTTGTCTAGGATATAAAGTAACTATTGCCAGTTACTTATTAAAAAAGCAACACAGTATTTCCAAGATTTTGTATACAACTGCTTACATAATTAGTATTATTATGTTGCATACATTTATAGACCNAGTTATAGGTCTTAGAGGAAGGATGGTTTTATTACTCCATACTTTGTTCTTCTCATGTCCCATAATCTCTATTTCCATCACCATTATTAGTTTTTAAGACCACTTTTTCTTGAAAACATGACGCTTTTGTGCTTATTTAATAAAAATCCATACTGTGACTTTTTTTACTCCTTTGTTATCTTCTCTACTACACACTTTGGTTCTTTGTTGCTGGTACCCATGTTTTGCATGCTAGGTTGTACTTCAGTTTTCCACTGTGCTCTACAAGACAGACACCATAACGTCACATTACTGTTGTTTAAGGTTGTCTGTTCATCTCCTATCATTAGCAATAACTATCAATCAATATCACTACTTACTGAATGAATTCAAAAGCAAAAATTATCCATATGCATTGATAACAATTCAGACAATGTTACTGAGAGAATAATAAAATAAATACATTCATTTTTTCACAGAAGTATGTAAAATGATAGTGAAATGTTTGTTTGGAGCATAAGTAATTTCCTAAGATTTTTTAACCAGTCCTGTCACCATGCATATCAGTTGGTATGTTGAAAGATGATTAAAATTTAAATGTTTAACAGTGCAGCAAGCAAATGCAATAGTTGTTTAAATTGTCTTTTGTGTGTGTGTCCATTAGGAAAAAAATACCTTTGGTTCATTAATTGAGTTTCTTGGGTAGTGTTGCCTGGTTAAATATCTGTAATATTTTGATTTTTTTTTTTAAGTTAATTGTAAATTATTTTATTTCTTTATTATAAAACAAACACCAAGTTTTTTTTTCAATTCTGCCTTTAAGATATAAGCCAAAGATCTGATGTCAGATTAGTCTTCTATTTAAGTCAATGTCAATTCAGTATTTGACCTCTGTGGAAGATAGATAAGGTTCTTGAACAATTTTAGAATTTAAGAGCCAATGTCTTAATCACACTAATAGAAATCTACTTTGGAGTTTTCTCAGATTTAATACTGTTTAATTAAAAACAGATTCTTGAACTAGAAAATGCAGTCTTTGCTGCTGGCTCCAGTATTTAGCAGACAGTGTTTCTTAATTTTGATATATTTTCAAGTGTAATGTGAGAAGATTAAAAAAAAATGTATCATGTAGGTTGCTTACACATTTCTCATTCTAGTTTTACAAAGCAAGCAAATATTAAAAACAATGCCTTTTCTGTATGGTCAAAATAGAGTTAAACTATATTGCTTTGGATCTAAGCAAAATAGATGAATACTGTATGAGTGAAGATTTTAATGTACCCAGTATTGTTTTGTATCTGCTCCAACTCAAGTCAATGATACAATTCTTATTAAATAAGATATTTAAAAATCTTACCTTAAAACTTCTATATACTTTTAAAATTTAGTTATGTTATATAATATATAAATATATTGCTTGGACTTGGTTTTATATTAATACATAAATATATATAATGAATTTGTGTTTATACTAATGCATAAACTAACACATAAAACATGTTTTTCCAGGCCTTCAGGTGGAGGCAAATATTGTCTTGGAGAACGGAAGTGGTATCACTCTTGCAACACTGATGTAAGTAAATTGTGTTCCACTGCAAAAGTACAATCTCAACTTGTCTGTTTTTCATTTCAGCAGCAATGGATGCATTTTTTTTCCAGTTCAGAAAAGCTGTGGTTGTGAATAAGGAACATTCTACATCAGACCAAAGGTCTATCTAGCCTAGTGTCTTGTCACCAGCAGTGATAAATAACAGATGCTCAAGGAAAAATGATAAACTTTTGGCTGCCACGGCATGACTTTTCCATGGATATACTGTATGAGTTCCCAGAAGCTGAGTGTTAAAAGGTTTCTTGAGCTCCACATATCTGTACCACATTGTTTAACTGCCACAAATTGAAGTATCCTCCATGAATCTATGTTTAAACCCTCTTAGACTTGTTATAGCTTTATAATTTCCAGTGCTAATGTGTTGCACAATCTTCTTATACATTCTGTGGAAATGTATTTCTTCTGGTGTGTTTTAAATCTGCTGCTTTGCCATCAGGCATCTACTGGTTCTTGTGTTACCAGAATGATCATGCAGTTTCATTTTAGAGCTGAGCCCATCAAATAATGAAGTACCACTGAGGGACAGTGTGTAAATGTATAAAATCAAATTATGAACCAAAATTACAAATTCAAGAAAGTTAAAAATTGTACCAGAAAAAAGTACACACCAATAAAGAATTTCACTAGTATGCTTCCAATTACCTAGTAATATAATTGAAATGTTACTAGATTTCTTTTATTCTTATATTTTATTTCTTATTGTTAGACAGCTTTATTCTTAGTTGATTTTGCTTCTCTTATTCTCTCTATACTTTTTTTTTACTGAGAGGAACCTTATAGAGTCACAGAAGGAACATCTAAAAGGTATCTGAGGAGGACATACAGGCTATTCCCTGGCTCAAAGGCAATATTGACTGTCATCAAACCATTTTCAACTGATGGTTAGAGCTGACTTGTTAGTCTGATCTGTTTTGAAATACCTTCAGTCAGGGAGATATAAGTAGGATTCTGTAATGTCCTTACTGTTAGAACAATTTTCCTGAAGTATAGTGTATGTTTTCCCACCCTTAAGACCCTTACAGTCACAAGACAGCTGATCATATGTTGGGAGCAGGCCCTTTAAGAGGGAGTTACTGAAAGGGCACATATGCAAAGTAAGTGAAAGTAAGCGAAACGAAGTATAGTGAAGGTGAAACAAAGTGTGGGAAACAGCAAATGACGCAAATGTTGTAGCCAATCATGGGGCAGCTTTAAGCGCGTGGAAAGCTCGTGGACAATACCCTTCTCCCTATCAGAAATGTAGTGCTTAGCGAATGAGGAACCTGTAACTGTAGAACAAGAGGAGAGCCTTCTGATTAAAGTTGAAGCTGATCTAACAATCATATTGATTGTGTCTTGCTTCCCTGCTCCTGGCCGCGGCAATCATATTCTCCGTGTCAGCCTTTCCTGTGTTTGCAGACCACTATCATGTCTCTTCTTGGTCTTCTTTACACTAGACAATCTCTGTGTTAATAGACTTTGAGGTTGCAGTAGTGTACATCTTGAAGCATGGTGCCCAAACCTCTGCACAGGGTTCTAGCTGAGGCCTATCAGAGCTAAGTACAACATAGTTCTGTCATCTTAGAGATGAGATTCGTTTATTCATTTCAGTATTATGTTCACTTTTCTTACAGCAGTGACAATATTTATTCAGTCTGTGTTGATCTGTAATGCCCAAATCCCTTTCTAAGGAGTTGCTGTTTAGGAAGTCATTCCTCAGCTTGTGCTTGCACAGTTGATAGTTTGTACCCAAGTTTAGTAATTTACATCCATTGTTTTATTTCAAACCACTGCTCAAATTTATCAAAATATTATAAATTTGTAGTTCTCTATTCCAAAATGTGTGTTCTCTACCTATCTTCACATTTCAATCAATAATTTAAACAACAAATCATAAAGGAAACTTTGTATTTCATTGTCTAGGTCTTAAAAACAAATCTTGAGCAATAGCAAGCCAATAGTATGATATTCAACAAGGCTAAGTGCTGGATCCTACACTTGTGTCACAACAACCCCATGCAGTGCTACAGACTTGGGGAAGAGTGGCTAGAAAGCTGCCCAGCAGAAAAGGACCTGGGGATATTGGCTGAATATGAGCCAGCAGTGTGCCCAGGTGACCAAGGCGGCCAACAGCATCCTGGCCTGTATCAGAAATAGTATGGCGAGCAGGACTAGGGAAGCAATTGTCCCCCTGTCCTCAACACTGGTTAGGCTGCATCTTCAGTACTGTGTTCGGTTTTGGGCCTCTCACTACAAGAAAGACATTGTGACACGCTAGAGCAAGTCCAGAGAATGGCGACAAGGCTGGTGAGGAGTCTAGGAGCAGCTGAGAGAACTGGGATTGTTTAGCCTGGAAAAAAAGGAGGCTGAGGGAGGACCTTATCGCTCTCAACAACTACCTGAAAGGAAATTGTAGAGATGTGGCCGTCGTCTCTTCTCTCAACTACCAAGTGATAGGATGAGAGGAAACAGCCTCAAGTTGCAACAGGGGAGGTTTAGGTTGGATATTAGGAAAAAATGCTTCACAGAAAGGGTTATCAAGCATTGGAACAGGCTGCCCAGGTAAGTGGTGGAATCACCATCCCTGGAGGTATTTAAAAGATGAGTAGACATCGTGCTTAGGTCCATGGTTTAAAGGTGGTTTTGGCCTCAGTGATCTAGATGGTCCCTTCCAATCTAGACAATTCTTTGATTCTATGTAAAAGCTTTAAAATCTTTGGTATATTACTTTATGAAATTAATTTAACAGTACTTGCAGTATAGGAAACCAGAATTTAATCTGCAGGACTACCAAAACCCAGATAAAATATCAAGAAAGCAGGAACATTGTATGAATGTCTTCGTTCCCACAATTCCTTTAACTGCTCACAGGTATTCCCAGCCTTGTCTGCTGTTTGTGTCATCAGTGAGATTCCAGGCTAAGCATGCTTTTGTGTAGCTGTCTTTGAGGAGAAACGAGGAAAAGAGCCTGGCGCCATCTTCTTTCCACCCTTCCTTCAGGTATTTCTACACACTGATCAGATCCCCCTGAGTCTTCTCTGCTCTAGGCTGAACAGTCTTAGCTCTCTCAGCCTCTCCTCATATGAGACATGCTCCAGGCCCTTTGTGGCCATTTGTTGGACTCTCTCCAATATGGCCATGTCTCTCTTGTACTGGAGAGCCCAGAACTGGACACAGTATTGTAGGTGTGACCAGTGCTTAGTAGAGGGGAAGGATCTGGACTTACTATTGATACTCCTCCTAATGCAGCACAGGATACCATTAGATACCATTAGTTTGCCACTTGAGCACGTAGCTGGCTGATGTTCAACACCGTGTCCACCAGGCCCCCCCAGGTCCTTTTCTGCAAAGCTCCTTTCCAGCTGCTCACCCCCCAGCATGTGTACTGGTGCATGGGCTTCCTTCCCAGGTGCAGGACTTTGCACTTGTTGAACTTGAAGTTTTCTGAGGGCCCATTTCTCCAGCATGTCCCTTTGCGTGGCAGCATGTCCCTCTGATGTATGAGCCACTCCTCCCAGTTTGTTGAGGGTACGCTCTTCCCCATTGTTCAGATCGCTTATGAAGATGATATTGTTGCCTCAAAATTAATCCAAGATCACCATTAAACAAAAGAAGTAAGAATGCATATCAAAGATTGGATTGCAAGAATTTTTTAGAGTATAAATATGGAAGTTGTGTTCCTTCTTTACTAATCTTCTTATTTTATTGCTTTGTCCTAGTGTAACTATTTAGAAAAAGTATTTCATTTGAGGGTGGTGGTGTGTAATTTAATTAACTTGTAAGGGTAACTTGATGCAGTTAAAATACCAGCGATGTAAATTAGTACCTAATCATGTGGGACTGAAGAATAGGGTGTAGTGACCAGTATCAGGGATATTCACACTCACGTTTTGTGGTAGGTCAAGACTGGTCCTTCTACCGCTTGGAGAATATGATGCAAAGAAGCAAATTTAATTTGTGTTGCTATTTTTTTAAAAAATTTCTTATTATATTTACATGCAGTTATTTTTTATTCTATTATGATCTGAAGGATTATTGAACTAAAGTAGGAACAGTATCTTTTTTTATTACCAGGTAAGGTATTATATTAAAAAATGTATTTTTAATTAGAAGATAATAAAGTGATATATAGAGAAAAATTAAATTTCAGTAGTCTAATGTCCAGTATTTTCATTTATAACAGCTTCAAACTTGGAGAAAAATTCAGTAGTTTCTGAATTATATCACAATGGGCTTGGTTGATTATCTTACACTGAGAATTATAATTATGTTAATATTTGCTTTGTACAGTAAATTTTTATCATGCATGTTTATATAAACCCTTTCACTTGAATGCATTTCAGATTCCTGAACAATGCTAACTGTCTGAGATATGTAAAACTGCCATAAAATGGACTTTTTTGTTGTTCATAAAATAGTAATATTTGTTTACACCTCTAATTTCTGTCAAACAAATTATTTTATCTTTCAGTCTAAAAATTATTTTCATCTGTGTTTCAAATAGCTTGTCTGATGAAGCTTGCAATTGCAACAGATACTTAAACATTAATAACAATGTTTAATGCACTATCTGAACTCTGGGTGTATTCAACATTAGTTGTCATTATCATTCTGAACGTGATGAAAAATGTGATAAATAGCAAAGAATTCAGTTTCTCCCGTAATTCTTTCCTGAGATTAATTTCACTTATACCTACCCTTATTCCAAGTAAAAAAAGCTATTTTTCAATTTCATAACTGGTAATGCGAAATGATGAAAATTTAAATCAAAGTATTTTTTATTTCTTAACGCTTGGAGATTGGTATGATATATAGTCTCATTCTCAGCCTTAATACAATGTTTTTGTCAAGATTACAAGTAAGCAAATCTGATATAGCTCTCTAGAAAATGTTTTAATTTTTTCCCAATGTCTTAAAAAGATAGCTCAGCACATCTGCTTAGTACAGTACAACCACATCTAGAGCTCTTATGAAAGTGATTTTGTGTTTTAATTTTTTTCAGCTCCTTTTGTATGTGTTTATAAGGAGATAACTGATGGATTGATTATGAAGCATAGTTTGACATGGTTTTGATTTTCCAGTTTTATGGAAACTGTTGTATAATTTACCTATGTTTGGATTACTTCAGTTACTTCATGCCAACCTAAAATTGCGAAATAGACACTTCAACTGTAAAGCAATATAGCAAGTGTCAGAATCAGACCCACATGATAAAGCAGGGAACCACCTCCTACTCTTTTGCATGATTATGTTTGTAATATAAGCATATAAGTATTTCCTTTTATGTTGATATTCAGAAGAGATTATCTTTTTTTTGGTCTTCATTATTTTAGCCATGTCCTCCAGGGGACCGTGATTTTCGAGAAAAACAATGCACAGACTTTGACAATATGCCTTTCCGGGGAAAGTAGTATAACTGGAAACCCTACACTGGAGGTATGGTGTAGCTTTGCAGAAATGTTGTATGTGAAGTCTTCAAAATTATATAAATGTTATATATGAATCAATGTTTGTTAATTGAATGCTTTGATTAAGATACAATGAACGAAGTTTGTTAAGCTTGTATTTGTGTCAGTTGTTGAAAATGTTACAGAAGATTCATGTCTGTTGTGGTAGAGTTTTGTTTTACTGTGAAGGGTAGTGAGCATCATTGTAGGGACTCCGCTCTAAAACATGGAGCCGTTCTCCACTTGCAGTTCCAATAGAATTATAGATTACATAGGTGATCTGTAAGTGCATTTGATGTGATGGTGACAACTCTCAATATAAGTTTTCCTTAAGGTCAGAAGAGTAGGAAAAGGAGAAAGAAGAAAAAGCATTTATGAGAGTCTCTAAAGACTACTTTGATAAATGAATTATACATAATTGCACAGTGCAATAAAAGGGTATTTTGGGAATGGGAAGATGGTTATAATTTCTTTTTCTCTTTGTGACAGTTTAATCAAGGTTAGTTATGTTTCTGTCATTGTTCAAAGTTCGTAGGATGCCCTTTGATTATTTCATCTTTTCCTGCTCCAAACCCTGAATGAATAAGTCCATGTTCCCCTTGTCCTTTTGTATTTTATTGGACTGAATGGTTTCCTTCTTAGTTTTTAAGATCAAAATTCTAAAAAGGACCATTGTGATCACATGGTCTGAGCTGTAGTGTGTTCAAGTAATAGGACTAAATTCCTAGTTGAAATAGTTTAATCTTAGTTTTGAAATTTACTTTGACATACTTGTACCACTACATTATTTTATTGTTTATGTTTTTCAAATGATGAAGTGGTATCCTTATTCTTTTAAATTGTTCAATAGTCATTAGGGTTGTATTAACATAATGAAATAATTTTGGAGCTAGGCATCCTTGCCATATCTTACTATGAGAAATAATCTTTTTTGCAAGAAAGAAGAGTCAAGTAGAGAAATCAATAAAGGGAAGTAAAATAAAGTGTATGCATATATATTGGATACATAAAGTGTATACATGTATGAGATAAGATTATACATTTCAGATCTGTTTATGTATATATATTTAATTAATTAAAGTTTTCAAAATTTTCTTTCTTTTCTTTAATTTTCTTGTCCCGGTGGGGTTAAACCATGTGCATTAAACTGCTTGGCTGAAGGTTATCATTTTTACACAGAACATGCTCCTGCAGTAATGGATAGAATCATAGAATCATAG
>VZTM01024218.1:22499-36274 GCA_013400555.1 Jacana jacana | reverse complement strand
TGGTATAACAGACAACACAGAAGAAATAATCCAGGTGGAAAACCCTGGCAACAACAATGAAAGGAAAATGCACGATACTCAAACTTCCACAAAGTACTGTTAGCAATTCTTTAAGACTGAGGCTGTCAAGAAAACAGAGACTTCCAAGTGGGGAAGAAAAAGGGGGGGGAAAGGAAAAAAAAAAAACAACAAAGTGTTTAAGGACTTAAAAAAAAGATTCTAGAAAAAACTTTCCAGCAAAATTTCCTTCACTTCAGAAAAGGAAATTCTTTCCACTTTTATATTCCAGACACGAAGTGCTGAAAGAAGACCTCTCAGAGAGAATAAACACATGCTAGTGCAGAAAACCATGCCAGGAAGGATTTGATTTGTTATTGAGGCTTCTTCAGATTGCAGGTTTCAGAGTACCCATTCAGATGCACCTTCTTGCTGAGAGCTTTGCTTAATGCATGCTTCAGAAAGGAGCTTTTAGTGCACTTCTTAAAAATAAGATTCTTTTAGAACTTTGTAAAGCTTATCATTTGAGCAACATGCCACTGAAAGGTAAGTGTGAGGTTCAGTAATCACGGATAGCTGAGACTCAGAGACTCTTACACTCCACCACAGTCCCCATGTGTTTGCTATAACTGCATACCACACATGAAGACTGAGGCGCACCTCATATTCATACCTACAATGCTAGAAGATATTATTCACCTAGAGGTGAGCTGAGAGGAGAAGACATATTTTTCTTCTTTCATTGTACATTTTCTATCATTTCAATAATATGCTGATAGAACAAGGAGACAGAGATTACAGAAGTGTAAAATGTTGCACCAGAGAAAATTGAGAGGGGAAAATTACACTGGTAGAGTCCTTTGGGAGTTGTCTACTTCGTCTTCTTGCCCCATGGCAGGATGGGCTAATCTTAAACAATTCTTTGCAAGGACTGTTTACGCAGATGGAAACTCCAGAGTAGTACAAACTAAACAACTTCTATAGGTCAGTCTGCTTTCTCTTACAAATATATCTAAACCAAATCTTGCTTGTTGAAATTTAGACTCAGTATGTCTTTTTCTACAGAAGCTGTAGAGAATGAATTATTCCTTCCTCTCTGGCAGCTGTTTCTTACATATTTGAAGACTTCTGTCATGTCTTTCCTGTTCTTCTCCTCTCTTAGATTAGATAACCCACAAATACATTTGCCCTTTCACAGTAAAGCGCATTGGTTAGCGAAACCCAGGAATCAACTGCCTAGATTACAAAGGACTTGAATGATACCATAAGAGGATACAATACCCAGCAATGTGTCTGAAAGAACAACATGTGAATACTGATTTAACATCAGTATTTGCCTATAGTGCATTATGGCTTTATCTAATTAATTACTTTATGAAGTGTTTGATTATGATAGCAGTGAATGTCTTTCCTGCCCACTCTTATCACTTGCTTAAAACTATTGTGTTCAGCTGAAGGTATACATGCATCTGAGAGCTCATTTAGAAACTAGGTACCAAACAGTGGATTCTCATTCCTGGGTTTTTTTATTCAGAACCAGTTATCTGATGATCATAGTTACTAAATAAGGCCTCTTAATTCCTCCAGCAGATCAGATTATTCAGAAATCAAATGAGAGGAAAAATAAAGTAAAAAAAAAAAAAAAAGCCTGAAGTATTTATTCATTTTCCCATTTTTAAGATCTTTCTCATCTCCTCTCTTTGTGCCAAGTCTTCAAGATGTAATTGGACATGTTTGATACACTCTTTCAAAAAAGTTCTCTGAACAAATTACCAAGTGCCATTCAGTGAAATGAATGGATCACAAAGAGCAGCACTTCTTCAAAGGAAAGGAGGCAAGCTGATATTCAAGTATTTGGTCTTTTATTGGTTGTCACTCGCTTTCTCAGAACATTCTTTGGAACTGAATTATTTTATTTCTTGATTGTTTCCTGGGCAAGACTCTTTGTGCAGTTCTCCTAATTTTAGTGTCAATTTTAAATGAATGTTTCCATTCATTCTTGTGTAAAGTTTTGTTTTGAAGACATTCCCATCTGGGAGATGGCTTGGCCTTTTCCAGGTGGTATTCTCACGTCTTCTGTTTTGTGAACCATTATTGCATTAGGACACTTGTTCATCAATCATACCTGTGTACCAGCCTACATCTTTAAAATGTAAAGGCCAGAATTATCACAAAGAAAATTTTAAAACCCCAGCAGATCTAAAAGGCCAACAAATTAAAAATTTACTTTTCCAAAGAGAGGTACATTATTCATAGTATTTCAAACTCCTTAGTCATGTAGCAACAAATTACCCATGTATGATCTGTGTTAAAGAGTATTTTTCCATAAATACAGATGATGGGTGCAGCCGAGATCTGAGAAAAGCATTTCATCCTTATATACTAAGCCTGTGAGCTCTAACATGGTGCACAGCAGTGTGATCAGAGCTGCTGGGTTCAGCATTGGGACAAATAAGCTTAGTGACCCAATTTAATATTACTGTCCTGACAGAGTATTGAAAATGGTCTTATGAAGCACCCTGGTTCTTTATATCAACAATGACCTTTACATCAATATATGTTATATATAATGTCTTTATATCAATACTGAGACAGAATCAGTTAAAAGAGGCCTTCAATCCACATGCATTTGAAGTTTGGGGATTTCATAACAGCAGTTTATGATGCATCACTGAAAAACATTCATTTAGATCCAGAGATAAGAACCAAGAACTCCTGAAAAAGATTCAGCTGTGGGACAAGAATTATAGAGAAGGACTTCAGAAGAATGACAATTGTGTGTAAAAGGTCTATTATAGGGCTAAAATAGGAAGTGGACTGTATAATGCTTTCACCCCAAAACTGTTTAGCATTGCTGTCATTTACCGTCTTTACAGGGCACTGTGTGGACATGCGGACCACTGGAACAGGCTGCCCAGGGAGGCTGTGGAGTCCCCTTCTCTGACGATTATCAAGATCTACCTGGATGCAGTCCTGAGTAATGTGCTCTGGGCAATCCTGCTTTGGCCAGGGAGTTGTACTAGATGATCTCTAGATGTCCCTTCCAACTCTGACAATTCTGAGATTCTATGATAAGGTACATCCTCTTATGTCAAATCTCAAGGAAACAGCTACAATGGGAAGATGCTGGGAGAAGCACCAGAGAAATGAAGGTAGCTTCTGAAGAATCCAGCTATGAAAAGTCAGGACTGCATTATCTCTTGCAGGCTGTGAATCATTCACAGAGGCACTGGTTCCTAACCTAGAGGCCATGCATACATTTGCTCGTGAAGACAGCACTCCCTGGATGACACAGGAGTAAGATTGCTCCAGGTGTCTCTTTGTATGCCAAATGGCAGAGAGGGCTGATTTACGCTGACTAAATCAGTCAGCAGACCAGCTGACTTAAACAGAATAAACAGTAGTATACAAACCCAGAAAAGTCTGCAAGGGTCATCCTACTTCTACTGCAGGTAAAAAGGCAGCAAATTTGCAGGGGAAAGGCTCTCAGACCTCTTCTGTAACCCAGATACTATGGTGGGATTTCTCCTCTGCTAGCAAAGGTCATGCTCAGTTAGTAGGAAAAAAAAAAAAAAACCAACAAAAAAAACCCAAACAACACGGCACACTTTTCACTATTATTCTCCAGATTTAAATGAATGGTGAGGCTGAGTATGGAAGAATAATTAAATGCTGTAGTAATTATTTTGATTAATACTGGGATCATGTCTGACATTTGCAATACAAACTGAAGGACAACCCCCAACATGGATATGTGTGGTTATGACATTCCTTAAAGTGCCTTCTGAGATTAAAATCACTAGATAAATGTGAGTCATTACATAGTTATCTTTGTGTTTTCCCCTTTTAAGGTTCTTTCTGCGGCGACTTGAGAAATAAAGGAAAGAGGTGATCTTTGGAAGCTTTTATGAAAAGTTCTTTTTTTTCTGACTGCTTCAACATCTAAGCAAACAGTGTCTGAAGAGACAAACAAAAACATTCTTTTCTTTTGAGTTCAGAGTGATGCACATAGCTGTGGAATATATTCCTCTGCTCACGTGCAAGGTGGACATGCTGTCATCTTGCAACATTCAGCCCTGGGGACCAGCTGTCTGTAATCCAAGTTCTACTTCAGTTCAGCACAGCTGTGTGACCTTGGCTAAATTTCACTGAGAAAATTGTTGCTAAGGTGTGAGAAAGTCCATGAGCTGAAGTCATCCAATATAAGAAAAGCAAAAACCCAGACAAAAAAAAACCAGACAAAATTGCAATGGTAGAGATGTTAATAATTAGGAGCTCAGGAGGAAAAATACTGATAAGAAAAGCTAAAGGTCATAAAGGAAGGGGAAAAAAAAAAAAGGGAGAAGGGTAAGAATTAGAAGATGCTGTTTGATTGACAAACAGCCCACTCCTAGAAATGGTGGAGGTCTGCCTTTCCTCACTGTTCTCATGGTTGGCTGGCCAGCAAAGACAGCCCAGGTGGCTCAATAGGGGTGATGGGCCTGTTAATGCTTAGACTCATAGCACATGAGTCTTACCCCTCTCCTGTGAGCACTCTGGTAAATTATATTTTCCAACTCTGTAGTATCCTGACTGCAGATACTCTTTGCCTGTGGGGACAAGTGACCATACAAAGGTGACCAAGGGAGGGATAGAGGAGAGGTTACAATCTTTGCAATGTTCTGCAGTTCCTAGAAGCTCAATCACACACTCGATTGCACTAGCTTCTGTCCAAGCACAAAACAATCAGTGAAAGACAGCTCCTTTTCAGATAATATCTGGCAAAAATGATTATCAAGAGAGGCTTTGACCCCATAGATTTTTGCCTTGTTAACAGGGGCCGCAATTATTATTTCCACTTGCTCAACAAAGCAGTAATATGAACTCACTCCACCATGGAAACAATCCCGTTACTAGGTTTAGGGGGAAGAGCAGGCACAGATTTCCATGGACAAGTTCCTCCTAGATCTCAGAAATGTCTACAGAATGAGTGAAGAATATACACCCCTGAAGAAGACCAAACTGGTAGGGAATGTGCATCCTACAGACACAGCAATCCTCTTGGGTATTGCTCCTGCTGCAAATAATGGAATTTTGCACACTTTCCTTACCTGCTGCTCAAAGAACAGCCTGGTTTAGCAATGATGAAATGTGCCCATCAGCAATGTCTTAGGAAAATGTCTGAAAGTAGAACAGGTGAACAGGTTTTGTCTGTTTGGCTGTTTTCTGGCTAGAGATCAGAGCTCGAATGAGACTGATTGATATTAAATATGAGTCCAATTCTAAGGCCATTAAAGTCAGCACAAGTCTTTCCAGGACTTTCAGTATCCTTCTGAAACGGTGGATCCCAATTATGTCTGTAGTTGCAGTATTTGTTCTAATCGAACACCATAAGCAAGGGAAATTTTCAAGGATCAGGAACATACATTATTAGCATGTAATAAACGCAGAAATAGGATTTTATTTTTATATTTGCCAACTCTGTTTCAGATCTGAAGAAACGCTCATTGATGCAGTTGAAACACCTGAGGGACAGGATGCCATGCCAAGGGACCTGGACAAGCTTGAGAAGTGGGCCCATGTGAACCTCTTGAAGTTCAACAAGGCCAAGTGCAGGGTCCTGCACTGGGTCCTGCACCCTGGCATCAATACAGGGTGGGGGATGAAGGGATTGAGAGCAGCCCTGATGAGAAGGACTTGGGGGTACCGATGGATGAAAAGTCCAACATAAGCCAACACTGTGCCCTTGCAGCCTAGAAAACCAACCATATCCTGGGCTGCATCAAAAGACGTGTGGCCAGCAGGTTGAGGAACCCCTCTGTTCTGCTCTGGTGAGACCCAACCTGGAGTACTGTGCCCAGTTCTAGAGTCCTCAGCACAGAAAGGATATGGACCTGTTGGAAGGAGTCCAGCAGAGGGCCACAAAGATGATCAGATGGCTGGAGCATCTCTGCTATGGAGAGTTTGTGGTGTTCCACCTGGAGAAGAGAAGGCTTTGGGAAGACCTTATTGTACCTAAACGGGACCTACAGGAAATTATTGCAGGTGAGATTGGACTAGATGATGTTTAAAGGTCCCATCAAACCCAAACTATTCTATAATTACATACTTAAAATCTTGTCTGTTTATCTGTTTATCCTCCCCCAGCTACACCAACTGTTCTAATAAAATCTACTACTTTTACCAACAAATCTTGCTGTGATAATATAAACCTTTCCTGTCCTTTCCTATCTATTTTATTTATATTTTATGCTGGGGTCAGGAGTGAAAGAGGAGACCACACCAATGAGGCAGCTGAAGAACTGGTGGTACCAAAATTTCTTATTAATATATATTGATTTTTCAATGTAAAAGCAAAAGAAGTTCTGAAACATCAAAACATTCCAGGTTTGATTATTCTAGGAAACAAAATTGGAGATATTTCAGTATTAAGTTGGCTTCATATGTCAAGAGACCTTTCTAATTTACAAAACCATGTGGCTGAAAATTCAAAACATAGTTTACTATCTGGGATTTTTTTTATGTTTCTGTTTATCCAGGGTTCCCCTAACAAAAAAAAAAAACAAAATAAAAAAAAAAAGTTTGATCCACCCAAATTTAATTCTGGATTTCTGCACTTATTTATCAGAACTGCAGCACTAAACCATCAATTATTCCAACAGCTCAAATTCTACTCCATACTGGAAGGATAATATGCCTGCCTGAAAGATTTCTTCTGTGCATGGGTCTGCTGCAGGTGATCCCTTCCCAAGAACACATCATGAGATATGCACCATTTGCTTATGAAAACACATCATTGTTCTCACGCTGTCAGACAGCAGTTTTGTTATACCATACCTTTTCTCCCAATAATTTACTTCCTTCTGGATTGATGTGCAAATTCTCTCACAGAAGAAGCGAAATGCTGGACACATATCAAAGTGTGCAGGATGTTAATGTAATGCTTTCCAGGATAAGGGGATAAATCTGTGCATATTTGGTCTGGTGCATATCTGCACAGGTTTTTGAAAACACAGAACAGAAGCATCTGTTAAATAAGGATGTACTTCAAAAGGAATATTTTCTTATTTGCTTGGTAAAGAGGAGAGCTAGAGCTCCTCGTGATAAATATTGCACTTAGTAATTAAATTTTCATATTTACAAGGTCCACATAGTAAATAAATAATCATCATTTGCATATATTTCAATCCAAAGGGCATCATTAGAGGACAGTATCTCCAAGACAATAATGAGCTGTTTTCATTAACTATGCCCTAATGATTACAGCAGGCTTGCACTTCAAGAGTCATGAGATAGTTACCCAAGCAAGACCAAAGAAATAATTGTATGTCTTTATCTGTCTTCCCTTCCATGTAAGTCACTGAATTAAAAGGCTATTTCCTGCCCCTGGGTTCATGGACTGAGGAACCTCGTGAAAAAGATTTAATTGAACCTGGATATGGTGTGGATAAATGATCAGGAAATGAAGTTTGATCTCAGTTACAGCTCTAGAAATCTGGAATAAAGCAAATGAAGTATTGTAGGAAGGAACAGACCTTCCTTCTGTATTCCTGAACATAAACAGACCCTCTAATCTGCTTGATTCCTCCTTATTGTTGCCAAATAAAATTATGTTTCAAATTACTAAAGGTATTGACATGCATTTTCCTAACCCCGTAACTGTCCATTTACTTTTTAAGTATAATCTTCCGATGCATCTGTCATCACAGTGTAAGAATATTCAACTTTAAATTTGGAAAAATTGTCATTCAAATGTGACTGGTGTTCCACACTCTTGATTTATTTTCACATTTTTCTATCCAAAAATGACATGTGATATTTTTCATTTCTGTCAACTCTATCTGATTGTGTTTGACAAGTATATATTATCCCCATACTACTAAGCAATTATCACTGAATAGTAGAGAACAGATCTATAAAGGTCTTCAGTCAATCATATAGTTCATCTTCTGCCCTCCATAGATCAATTAAATTGTTGTTATTCCAAATGAGTGTTTGTCCAGTTTTCTCTTTAAAGGTTTTAATGGAAATAGCATTTCCACAGGTTCCCCAGGCAATCTATTCCAATACTTAATTATCCTTATTGTAAGAAAGTGGGTTTTTTTAAATGTCTAAGTTAAATTTCCCTTGCCACTATTAAAAAGGCCATTACTTTTTGTACTATCCACAGTGAACACAAGGGAAAGATTATTCACTTATTTTGCAACAATTTGTTTGAAGATCAAACAATTGTGTTCCTTATCCACCTCTCTCTCTTTGTCTCTCTCTCCTTTGTTTCTTTTGAGCAATCTGAATAACTTCATAGTGTATTTATAAGCCATGTACTCAGACCTGTTTTACAGGTCATGCTTCATTCTTCTTTCTTCTTGAACTCTGGATGTTCTTCAAATGGTCCATAATTTTGCTAATGTTCTGTGCTTAAAATTGGGCACAATGTTACAGCTGGTGTCTTAATTTTCGTAGTATCACACAAATAACATTGGCAGTATTTGGGCAGATGTAAGAATAAATATTCTGAGTTGTATCTTTATTTCTCCATTTAGAGTAGTACATCTGTCTTTATAGCAGATTCATATTGTGCCAGTGTTTTAAATCTGCAGAAAACAGAGGTGCCTCTCAGCCTTGGCTTTTGCCAATTCAGGATTTCCTTTACCAGCCTCATTCAACCCATCCATATGTTCACCAGGTGTTCATCCACTTACTGGCTTCTGGTTTAAGCAAGGACATGTTTTTTTACAAATCGCTGGTCATCTGCCAGAGCCAGTTATTGAGGCTCCACTCATGAGTGGATGTAAGCCCTGCTAACATAATTTCATTCTGTCATAGCCCTATCCTTTCCCAAAATCCAAATTTTGGTTCAATCATTAATGTACCCATTTACATACGTTAAGTTTATTGAAATAACATTAATTCATCTACTACTAATGTCATCTCGTCCAAGAGGGGCTGTCATATATCACAAATTATTTTGGTTCCCAGGTTCAAGGTGTATAAATCGTAAATCCCATCAAACCTTCTGGGCAGATACTTTCACCTACTGCTTCATAGAACCAGAGTGTTGGCTGGAAAGGACTTTGGGAGCACCTCTGGTCTAACCACTGCCTTGAAGAACAGCTCTCATCAAATGGATCTGGTCAGCCATGTCTCTATGTAAATAACATTTTCTTCAGTGGTGGTGAAACGAGAGCCCAAATTCAATAATCTAATGGAACATATGTTTAATGCCAGTTTGCAAACTTCAGTAAAGTGTTCTTGTACTTAAATCAAACTCATTAATAAAAACCTAGAAACTGCAACCTGTAAAAAGTAGAGTTCATACTGAGATTGAGAGTATACTGGGAGAATCACCTGCAGAGAAAGAATAAAAAACCCAACAACCCACCAAATTGTTGGTTTGGAAATATTGCAAAATTGGAATAAAGCTGTTAACATGTTCTGTGGTGAACAGCACTGTTCTGTGTACAGGTGTCTTTCTAGAGGCTTTCTGGCTTATTTAAATGCTTACACTGAGTGAACTCCCATCTTAAGGTTCCTGAATGATCAGGTTACATGGAGGAAAATGCCTCCTCCACAAGTGAGACTTCAGTTCTGCTCTGAATATCACAGATGTTAGCTGTAGAGCCTGACTCCAATCACCAACCTGCCAGAACCTCAGTCCTCATCACCTGCCTGTGAAGTGCGCTGTGACAGGTATTAATTAGTAATTATAGGAAAGACTAGCTGAGTACTGGTAAAACCACTGAGCTAGCTATGAATAACGTTCATTGCTGGGGGGAGGCTCACATTCCAGAAGGCTACTTCCTGCTACACCAGAGTCTCATGGGTCCCAGCAGGCCCCATACGTATTCCCTGAAGATAGAGCCCATAGTCGTATCACTAATTCTGGCTCAAAACACCCAAACAGTGAACAACTGGGTAAAAATATCAAACTCATGACTGGTTTGAAGTGTATATGCTCTCATTCACAATGTCCCACTCTTCCTTTCATAGAAAGGTTAGAGTTGGAAGGGACCTTAAAGATCATCGAGATCCCACCCCTCTGCCACGGGCAGGGACACCTTCCTCTAGAGCAGGTTGCTCAGAGCCCCATCCTGCCTGGCCTTGAACTCTCCCAGGGATGGGGCACCCACAACGTCTTTGGTCAACCTGTTCCAGTGCCTCACCACCCTCACAATAAAGAATTTCTTTGTAATATCCAATCTAAATCTCCCCTCTTTCAATTTAAAAACCTTACTCCGCTATCTCTACACTCTGTGACTGAGTCCCTCTCCATCCAGCTCTCCTGTAAACCCCCTGAAAGACTGCTATAAGGTCTCCTTGGAGCCTTCTCTTCTCCAGGCTGAACCACCCCAACTCTCTCAGCCTGTCACAGGAGAGGTGCTTGGGCCCTCTGATCATCTTTGTGGCCCTCCACTGGACCCACTCCAACAGTTTCATGTCATTCCTGTGCAGACAACTCCAAAGCTGGACACAGTCCTCTAAGTGGGGTGTCATGAGAGCAGAGTAGAGGGGTAGAATCACCTCCCTTAACCTGCTGGTCACGCTTCTTTTGATGCAGCCCAGGATATGGTTGGTTTTTTGGGCTGCCAGTGCACACTGCTGGCTCATGTTGAGCTTCTCATCCACCACCACTCCCAAGTCCTTCTCCTCAGGACTACTCTCCAGCCATTCTCCACCCAACCTGTATTTGTGCTTGGGATTGCCACGTCCTGGGTGCAGGACCCTGCACCTGGCTTGGTTGAACTTCATGCGATTTGCACTAGCCCACCTCTCAAGCCTGTCCATGTCCCCTCTGGATGGCATCCCTTCCCTCTAGCGTGTCATCCACACCCCACAGCTTGGTGTCATCAGCAAACTTGCTGAACGTGCACTCTATCCCACTGTCCATGTCTCCAACAAAGATGTTAAACAACACTGGTCCCAGTACCTCCCCCTGAGGAACACCACATGTCACTGGCCACCACTTAGACAGTGAGCCATTGACCACAACCCTCTGAGTGTGGTCATCAAGCCAGTTCCTGATCCACTGACTGGTCCATCTATCAAATCCACGACTTTCCAATTTTGATACCGGGATGTCATGCAGAACTGTCAAAAGCTTTGCATAAATACAGTTAGATGACATCTATTGTCCTGCCCTTGTCTATCAAGGTTGTGGCAACATTGTAAAAGGCCACCAAATTTGTCAGGCATGATTTGCCCTTGGTGAACTCACTTTGGCTGTCACCAATCACTTCCTTATTTTCCACATGCTTTAGCAGAGATTCCAGAAGGATCTGTTCCATGATCTTGCCAGGCACAGAGGTGAGACAGATGAGCCTGTAGTTCCCTGCGTCTTCCTTTTTTCCCTTTTTGAATATTGTCGTTGTTTCCCCTTTTCCAGTCAGTAGGAATATCACCGGATTGCCATGTTTTCTCAAATATGATGG
Organism: Jacana jacana; assembly: GCA_013400555.1. NCBI lineage: Eukaryota > Metazoa > Chordata > Aves > Charadriiformes > Jacanidae > Jacana > Jacana jacana. Next base: position 24,869 of record VZTM01024218.1, on the reverse strand, counting down.
AATGTGGCTTAGCAACTTTGTCTATCAGCTCCCTCAGGACCTGTGGATGAATTTCATCAAGTCACATGGACTTAAGCACTTTCAGGTTCCTTAGATAGTGTTGAACCTGATCTTCTCCCATGTGACCAAACACCAACCATTTCTACCTGTCTTACCCAGTTTCAGCCTTTTCAGCCTTCTAGTGCTTGGTAATTTTGTTTTCTAACCCTCCTACTTGTACTGAGACTAAATCTTAGAGTCCGAGTGATTTCCCAGAAATCTGCTGCCCTCCCATACTCACTAAACAGGTTCATTGGGGCAGAGCAATACAACCAATGAAAGAAGTTCTTGCTTTAATCCAAGTTGAGTACCATTCTCAGATGCCAAGGAGGAATTTGGGGTTTTGTGTGGAGCTGGACAATCTCAGCGTTTTTTAATAGCAAACTACATATTAAAGAAACTATCTCTGTTTGGTGCATTTTTAATTTAGTTTTTTTCAATGAAGGAATTTGATCCTGATCAAAGCATAGTGAGAGAATCCCAAACAAACTGAAGTAGATAGACCACAGATAACCCTAACTAAAATTACCATAACCCTAAAACAATAATTGGCTCCATAATCAGTAACTGCTGTCAACTAGGTAACCCAGAACTTTTATGCCTCCACTAAAGTATAAGCAGCTGGAATGTTTCTCCCTATGTTTCAGGCAAGAGAATTATTAAAGGACCTGTCTAGCACCAGATATGTAATGTAAAAAAAAAAAAATTAAAAAAATTGTAAAATGCAGGGTAATTCCAGAATATTAAAATTTAAACATTCTACTTAGAAAAAATATCAGAAAGAAAATATAGGGAACTTATTGAAATGGTTTATTTTGCATTTCTCTTTTCCCATTAATCCTGACAATTTCATATCAATACCACATTTATATAATAATTTTCATTTTTAATGAAATATTGTTCTATTTCAGAAACAGAATTTGAACCAGTCACAAATATATATATCTGCTTTGAAAACAAAGAGTAATTATTTCAGTGATTCCCATTAAAAAAATTAGTTAAAATGTGAAGTAAAAAAGTGCTTTGCAATAAAAAATCTATTTTTAAAATTCAGAATTATGTTTAAGGGGAATTTTTATCCAACCCCTAATTTTATGCCAACCCTAATTATCTGCAGTTTTGGCTGAGGACTATGAAAGTATCTGTATGCTTAAAATAAATATGCATGCATATCTAACTGATTCATATGCTCTGATCAACAGCTTTATTCTTTACTCTTCCCCATCTGTTTCAGGGATAAAAGGAACAAGAAGGCAGAATCCATACAATGGCCTAAAAAATATGTGTTTTCCTTCACCCACCTTACTCTTGTTCTGCCTCTGATGTCAATTCTTTAATAGAAAGACTCAGAAAAAAAAAAGTCATAAAACTTCTGAAGTATTTTCCTTCGCTGCTCGTCATTTTTAATAGCACTACACGTGGCTGTTGAGGTTTTTATATTAATAAATTGGTTTAATTGTTTTTTTTTTTTTCTCTGGGGTTAACTATGTAAAATCAAACAAAAGAGCTAACATGAGATTTAATACTGTAGTCAAATGAAAATCTACTTCCATCTCACTGTGACCCAATTCTGAAGAAGCATGTAATTGGAATCAGAGTGAATATAAGATTCACAGAAATATAAGAGTTGTGATATTGATCAGCACTGGTATTTGTCTTGATGAAGTGAAAAAGAATATGAACAATTCCTTCAGAGGCACTATGGAAAACATGGCAGGCAGTTTCCTTTCCTGGCATTAATCCTACATGGTCCAGTGTCCATGACAGCACAGATTGGAGTCTCAGCCACACTCCTTGGGTGTTTTTTTTGAATTTTAGAAATGACAAAGGTAAATGAAAAACAAAGATCTTTTAGCAGGTCCACTGTGAATATAAATCAGTAAAGCCCTGCTGAAGCAGAGTGAGCTGTTTTGATTTACAGCTGGAAGGACTGTACCAACAAATTATATGTATGGCAGAATAAGCAAAAACAAAATCAGAGAAAAGATAATTTGTTTTTAAGGACAAAATATGTTAATTGGAAATATTTAAGTTTTTCATTTAAAATTTACAGAAGTCCTTTCAGGAGTTGGGTAGCAAACTATGATTCAGCAAATAGCTGTTTTCCATCACCAACTTGCTTCTTAACTGCCTAGAAGTCTGGAGTGCCAATTACCCTTATCATTATCTCATGAAGGGCTGGATAAAATGCTCCGTCATTCACTGATCATGAATAATGCACAGACCGTTAAGGCACCACCTAGAAAACACACTCTTTATAAGGATAAACATGAGGTGGCTTGTAAGGCAGAAAAATAATAAAGTAAAATATCTGCAGCATAACCCTAAATA
>VZTM01024218.1:547-20088 GCA_013400555.1 Jacana jacana | reverse complement strand
GTTTCTAGACACTTCATTGTTTTAGAGGTGAGTTGTAAGCACCATCATCTTGAAGTTACTACACGGTAAACAAAAGTTGGCTAGATCACAGCTACTTGAAGCAGTCTTGGATACTAAAAAGAAATAGGCAGGAAGAACAAGAATTTTTTGATAATTTTAATGAGTTTAGACAAGGTTCCTTTGTTTGCCTTCCCACAGCACATAATCTTTCTTGAGCATTTACTGTGGGGTTAGGGCAAGACTGAGTTTCTAGAATAGCTCTTACTAACTTATTTAAGTGGGATTGTAACGTAATACGTAATAAGGTAATATAATTATTTGTTGTCATAATACAAACAACATCAATAGCAACTTCTGACAGTAGCACACCAGCTTGAGGACCATCAGTTCTTTAACAGTTCTTTAGCAGGAAAAAATGCTGCTGAGAAATTCAACGCACTCTGGGGCACATAGGGAAGCAGTCTCCTGTCATATTCAATGCAACTCTATAAACCAAAAAGAAATTACTTTTCTGCTCTGTTTTTATGTGGCTGGAAGGGATACTATGATGACAGAAGAAGCTTTTCAGTATCAGCGTCTAGAAAAAAAAGCACATAGACTCAAATCGGGATGGGATTGACCAATTATTTAGATGCAACAGCATTTATAAAGGGCTAAGAAGCCTCCAGCAGGCCTCCTATAGAGATCTCCTTCCAGAAAATGAGATTTTCAGATGTGATCCATAAAAGGCAAAAATAGTGCTGTATTTACAGCAAGTCACGCTATTCAGTTTTATGCAGGACAGCAGTGCTCTATGAGGAGAGTTTCAGTGAGCTAAACCCTCTCCTTGCTTCTGCCTTTCATTTGCTGTCTAAGGTAAGTCCCTACTTTTGCTGCTCTCCTTATCAATGACTTTTCAGAAGAGTAAACTTGCTTCCTTGTGCATTTCTATCATAACGCATAATATATGTCTGTCTTCACCTAGTCTTCTAAATACTACTGTACAACCATTAATTCATTAATAATGACCATAAACCTACAGAAACTAGTGTAGATGCAGCCCTGCACAGGCAACTATTAGCAAGGCAATGGAGTCAGCAGGTTTACAACGGTGTCATGAAGCCTGGAGGGGACACATGAAATTCTGTGGTGTAAAATGGACTTGCCTTGCTATTTATAGTATGGTCCAGCCCAGCAATGGTCAAACACAGCACAAGCATAAAGAATGATCTGAGTGCTTAATATAGAGTCTGTTCTAGGAAAAAAAGGATACCTATTTATTCATTTCCCACTAGTCTGCTCTTGTCAAAGGAGATAAAACTTTCCTTTAATGGGAGATGGAATTTGCCTGCTGGTTTGTAGGTTATTGAATTGACCTCTGATTTTCAGGGATACATTTTGAAACTTTACTTCTTAAATGGGATTTCTACTAAAAGATATAAGAAAACCCGCCAAGGGTATTTACAGTGACTGGTTATCTGGTGTTGACATTAATTGTGCTGGCATATTTTGCAGAACAGCCTCAAGTGTAACATTAGCTGAACTGTAAGACCCTTCCATATATAACAGTCTAGCTTAATATACTTCATAGATATATCCCCTGCTTTGTGCCTATCGCTCAGCGGAAAGAGTCTGGGCAATTTTATGCAGATGTCTCTTGGGCTGAGCCCTGTAGGTGCATTCATAATGTTTCAGGAATGTGCTTTTATTTGCTTCATATCTGTATACTTTTTTTTCATAAACCTGCTCTCCAAAGAGAATAAATATCTTTTCAGCAAATATATCTTAAAATCAAAATATCCAACATCTTATAGCAGAGCTCAAAACTTTCATGTTATGGATTATAGTCTCCATATGGATACCACCCTTCTTTAGCTTCTAGTCTCATGTAACTACTTTTTTTGTTGTGGCAGCTATTTCAATTGTCAACATTAAGTTAATCACTTAGGACACACAGAATGAATTCTGATGCAAATGGAGCAATACATTGGCTGCACTGATCCATTTTTCACCAGTTTATTGTCTTATTTTTCCCGTGCTGTGAGATCACACCGCCTCTTTCAACTCTAACTTACCACTTCAGGGAGTTCTGGGTCCTGCCGCTATAAAGAGTAATGTCAGATCTTGAAACAGGTAGGAGGTGAATGTGGGACCAGGATGGCTGTGTGTGACCACAATGGCATCAAGTCACAGCAGGTAATTTCTGCAGTGGATGATATGGTGGGGTGGTGAGGTAGCAGTGCAAGGTGACAGCCTGCAAGCTGTAAGCACCGGAGCTTTTCAGTTAGCACACACAACCAAATGGACTGTCCCTTCTGCAGATTCCCTTTTTTCATGTTTGTAAGGGTTTATTAAATTCTGTTAACCTGATAACTTGACAGTTTCATATTTTATTGGTGATGCATTATAAGATTGTTGAATTATCAGTATTGACATGCTAACTGCATTGCTTATTCTGAGTTTACATGAGGAGTTACCATAATCATGGACTCTCTATGAAATGATGGTAGCACTTATTTTTTCCTGTTGGTTGACTTTAATAAGACACATCATGGGAACATGAGCCCCATTCCCTTAAAAAGATGAAACAAAAGTGTTTTGCAAACAGCCCAATTAACCCCTTTAAATTAGCCACCCACCGGTGCTTATATAGCAGAAATACAAGTGGATCAAGAACAGTGAAAACGGTAGTGGAAAAATACCTTTGAATTTTCTGGTTGTTTCCATACACTGCAATGCATGTAGCACATTCACATTTACTGATGCTGCATTGGAGAGTGTCAAAAAAGGAACTGCCAAGTGATTTTGAAATATACAAATAAGTTATCGAAGATATATATACCTTATTATCAGCAACGTGCATAATAATGTAACGTACACATTCACACTTTACGAAAATCCCTACAATTTTTTTTGTTCTACCGCATGTAAAAAATAGAATAATTTCTACTTTTTATACATATTATTTTCCTAACACTACCTTGATTTGAGGTTCTTGGTACTCTGAGGTTTAGAAGTGGAATTCTCTGAGAGATTTAAGCACTTATGGAGCAAATAGCTGTAAAGTGACTATATATATATTTATATATATATATATAAATAGCTGTAGTGACTATAATGGAATCTCAAACTGCCTTTGCAGCTTTCATTAAACAGTCCCACCATGCTCACAATGTTAAACATATCACATTGAATACCTCAATGGAACTGATTAGAATGATTAAGCTGTGGGACAAAAAAGGAAAAAAATTAAACCAACAACAACCATCCAAAAACAGCTAGAGAGGTCAACTATTATGTATTTATTACTACTGTATACGGCACAGGTAGCTGTAAGTGGAGACTTACCTAAGCAATCCCTTCCTGTTGCTGCCAATATTAAGAGTTTCAGTTCTAATGACATCCTACACTACATTGTATTTTTTATATCCATCCTCAGTTTAAATGCTGTCATTAAAGCTATTAAACAGAAGATAGTTCAAAACACAAAAGAATCTATTAGGAGGCAGCTATTTTAAGGAACCAGTCTGAAATCCACAGGATTTCAAAAATGCCTTTTGTGTGGTAGCATTTGTGCTTGTTTTCGCAAAGTAAACTTGGCCAAAAAAAATCATCCAGTGTAACAGGAAATCACTGGGAATACCTAACGCTCTGGTAAATTTTTTCACATTTCAAGGTCTCAAACCTCCTGGTTGTTGTATGAGTATTCAGTGGTTGAAGACCATTGTGGGAAATGTAGAAAATTAATATGCTCATCTTGAAGTAGAATTAAACCCCATATATGTATTATTAAAATAACATTACAGATAAATTTCATGTCGCTCCATCTTGTAATAGAGTGGGATGAGAAAGATAAGTGTCTTCTTCAAGCCCAGACACTCTCCAAAGTGGAAGGGAGATGCAGTGGAAACACCCACTGTTAGCCCAGCAATTCCCACTGGCTTATAAATTGGCAGTAACACCCCAGGTTCTCGTGGGCTGGGCATGAGAGCCCAAACAGCAAGCTACAGCCCTGGGCATTTTTCTAGCAGCTCCAGCCATTGTCACTCAGTCTTGCAGCCTGGGCTCTGATGTCTTAAGTCCTCTCAGGACTCATTATTATTCTGGCAAATACACTCGGTTCTCTCAACTGATATTAAACTGTTTCCATCAACTTTGCCAGTCATGGATCAGTCTTGATGACAAGGATTTGACTGCCTTCATATATTAGGACTCTTGAATGATTACAGAGGACTCTCATGTTTGTTTCGGAGGGAATTCTCAGTGATGACAGAGATAAATATGATGTCTGGACGGTTTGTAATCAACAGATTGAATATGGACCACTCTCAACAAAAACATATCCTCAAGCTTAATAGGAGAACATTGTTTTTCTGCTTTCTTATATTCTCTCCCTAAGCACTCACCAAGAGGTACACTGGTAGTGTTGGTCGCACCTGGGTTTGACACCAAATAAAGATATTTTCCTCATTTCTTATTAACAGAGAGTAGAGAACAGTACACAACTGACAGCAAACATTCTATTGCAATCTGTCACTTAAAAAAAATAATAGCCACAGATCACACAAGGAGGTATGAGTGTGGCAGGTCATTAATATCATCTACCATGCAGCAAATTGCTTGTCATGCTTCCTTTATACTCATTTATGTCTAAAGAGGACTGTTTGAAATGAAGGACAATAAATATTTTTCACACAGCCTCCTTTGTTAACAAAGATGAATTCCCCAAGTTTCCTACTGAAGAGTTGAATCAAAGAGAAGAAAATTAAAGAAACAAAAAAGGGCATATACAAATGTATGATCATGGATACTTCATGGACTTTAACAATTAAATAATTTACTTAAATAATGTTATAAACCTTATGTATACTATTTCCATTCAGAATAGGATGACATCATAACAGGAAATGATCACAAACATCATATTGTTTTTCTCTATGGCAAAAGGTAGTATATGTGTGATGGAGACTGCCTGGGAGGTAAACATTAATATTTTTGTAACTCCAATAACTTCAGGTCACTGCCAAAACCTTAGTGAATTGTACAACTCCACATCTTACACATTATCTTAGGAAATTTCCCTTTCCAAGTTGAGAATTCCGGAATGGCATTAGGATAACTTATCCTCTTTTTTTTTTTCAACAATTTTTTGTTTTTTCTTGTCTGATATAATATAAATTTTTAAAATTTTTTCTTGGTGGTGCCAAAGAAGCTTGAATTTACCACCTGTTCTTGCAGGAAGAATTTCACACTTAAGCTACAGTCAAGTTTGGGTATTCTGCTGCTGAAAATGACACAGGCAATGACACAGCAAACATTCCATGACAAACTAAATTTCTGAAACAAGGGAAGAGCCCAGAGACCCCAGAGTACACAGAAGTTAGATGAAATCATTGTGCTTAATAAAGTAATATATAACAAAAACTTGTTCTGAGACTGTTCTGAGTAGGTGAAAACTATTAACGTTTTTAACAGAGTCCTAATAGTTTCAAGCTAGGTTTATGAAATGTATCAAAAATGGAAAACTGACTCAAATATCAGAATCAATGAAAACAGAACTCAAAGTTACTGCATGATACTATCCCACTTATGATGATGAAATTGGGTTATTTGTTTTGAAAATAACCAGAGGAGAAGGCCTCTGAAAATACCCTGTGGTCACAACAGCAGTACACCAGGTTAATCAGAGCACACTGCATTTTAGTCATTGGTAATTTTTCCTAGTGTTCTGGGATAGACAAATCACAGCCAAACAGACATTGTCATAAACCAGTGCCAGCTTCAGATACCCAGTATATTAGTTGTGCAAGCCAAGTTTAGGGGTAGGCCATATCTTTATAACCTGATGTGTTTCTTCCTCACCAGTCTTTCACTCTCTGTATTGCTAAGACATTTTGATATCACCATACTGGAGTACCAGAACATACTCTGGGCTGGACTCGGTTTCCCCAAGAATGATCATCACTGGGCAGAAGACTGGAATTTAAATTATAGCTGTTAGTTCAAACTCTCACCCTTGTCAAGACATTCAACTTCTCAAAAAAAAGTTCCCTGTCTGACAATATCTTTTGTCTCATATAAAGTTGGAAATATTAAAGCACTTTGAGGATGAAAGGATGTCTGTTAGCTCCTTTATCCCTCTAAGATGACCGGATCATTTGTGCAAGCAATTGCATGCAATGTTCTGGAATACAAACAAGTTCATGTCATGTGCAATGAGTTCAGTACAGTTACAATTTCAGAGAAGTAATTAAGATTGCTGTCTAATTCTCAACATTGCTGAACTTTTCTTCTCCCTTGCTTCTCTTTTTCCTTTTATTTAAGCCTTTCTTTCTTTGTTTTGTACAATTTCTATTCTTCTCTTTCTGCACCCATGTTATTCCCACTTTTCTTTATGGGAGTCTGGGAGCTTTACCTCTGATATGATGTCACGCAGTACCTGCAAACTTGTTGTGGTCTGTTGTAAAGTCAGAATGTTTTTGAAGCCACCTTTAGTGGAAAGTCTTAATGCTCAGATCTAAGGAATAATTTCTTTCTTCCTGTCCTTTCTGGAGCTTGCTACACATCTCTCCAATAGAAAAGACATCAAAATGTAGAAGACATGTAGCAACCATCAACACCAGCCAGCTCGCAGGGTAAAGAGAACGTACCTCATTAGCAAATTCGCCACAATTTTAATCCTAATTCTCCAAAAGTTTAGATGTTTCCAATTTATATAAATCCAAAATGCAAAGCCTGATTCATATCCCTATGAAGCGGAAATCCTATTTGAGTTCAAAGGGAGTATCATGAGTGTAAAAGGTTGCAAAGCATCCCAAAATTGACATACCAGATACTCTGCTGATGCAAATTGATGCCGTTCCATTGATTTCACTGACACTATTCCAGTTTAGCGCTGAAATAAAACAGGTATAAGATATGTTACATAGGTTATAGTCACCAATGCATTGATCTGTTTCGATCAATGCTATTGGAATTTGTAAGGAAGAATATCAATAATCTAACTCACAGAATTGAGATAAATGATATCTTGTAGCCCTGGCTCTATCTTACTGAATTTTTATAAATAATAATTCCCTCCCTAAATCGCTTTTTTAGAAATGCAGCTGAGAATGTTGGTAGAAACAAATATCTATGCTATTGGTATGTAAGTTTCTGAGAGAGATGATAATGAAGTACAGATGCAAGATTAAGTTATAAAAATCTGTTAAGAAAGTTGTATGAAATTAAGTCCTTTTTTTCAGAAAAAAATCTCCCTTGACCATAGTGAGTTACAAACCTAAAAGCAAAATACTTACTTGCTTTTAGAGTTATTTTAAAAATATAGATTCTTTGACTGAGTTATCACGCTCATAGTTCCTCAGTAGCATATGAATATACCAGCCCAGATTGAGCAGAGGATGTTGGAGATTTTATCAGACTGCCTCCAGCATTCTCTTCCTTAATCAGTGACTCTGCACTTCTATGACTCTTAGTGTTCCACAAAACTCTTTATTATGAGAAATTTCAGGTGAGTAGTATGCTTCGTTTATTCAAATAATGTCCATTGTGTGTAGGAATTTTGGGCATAAATACCTCAAAATCTAAAAATTTTAATACAAAAATGCCAATGAGGTACTCTATACACTTAATACCAACCTCACTAGTGTTTAACAGATGGGCATAAAATAAATTCCACAAGTGGCATTAAATACCATTTTTACTGAAAGTGACAGTGTATGGTAAAGCACGGACTGTTCTAATCCACTGAGAATAGCTACTTTCTGAGGCGTGAACACAGTAGCAGGACAGTTCAGGGTACCGTTCACCCTGACACCCACTGAGAAGGCGTGATTTCACAGTCACTAATTACCTGAGATGCATCTCCACGGCTCATTGCAATTCATGTAAGAAGAATACGACCTCGCCCTGGGTGACCTTGGCGTGGCCACACACCATAGTGTTACACCATACAGGGAGAATAACTTATAGGACTAATTAATTTACAGTGGAGCTAATTATTCTCAGCAGGCACAATTAGGACAAGCATAGCACTGCACCGATTCAGCTGTACTTCCAATCCTTAAATAAGCTCATCGAGCTCTGACAAAGTTTCACTAATGTAAATGTGCTCCCAAGGAAAAAAGAAGTCTCTGCAGGTGTGAATACGTGTAGATACCTATAGTTATATAGATATATGGATAAAATAAATGCATTTTTATTCAGGCTTTTCCTTAATTGACATCACACTATTCTTGGAAGAACAAACTGCTTGCATCAAATGCTTCATGACTAGTAATAATTCTTTTGTTTGGCATCAGTTGCTATGCCTCTGGAAGTGTGGTGCTTATACACTTCTGTCAGTTTCTCTGGAAACAAAATCAAAACCCTGCAGGTATTACATTTAGGATCAGCTCAGCTCACCACAGTACACCAGTCTGACTTGCTTAGTAGTTATCTCTTTCTATTTGCAGTAAAAGTATGGGCACTTCCTGATTTTACAGGAGCTTCCTGATTTATATCCATAAAGACAATTAAGTGTGGTGTTTTGGGGAATGACATTGGGACATACTGATGAGCCTGGAAAGAAGGGCTGAAAGTACTGATACTTTTTCCTTTTTTATTAAGAAAATTCTATGACATTCAAGAGCAGAACAAAAGAGAAAGCTTACACTGAGCATTTCAATTTAAAGTCCCAGCCTCTGAAGAGGTCACATTTCTACATTCACCAGGGTTCTTGTAAAGCATCAAGGCCTGTCTACCAGGATATCATTTGGCACATTGACTTTTTCCATTTACCAGGGAACATCAGTGTTCAAATAATAATTTCAAGAAAATCTAAATGTAGATGGTCAGATCTTGATCTATATTCATCAACAGAACAAACATCCTACCACTCCTGAAAATATACAGGACTGTAGAATAGTAAAAAAATATCCCATTTAATAAAAATAAAGGAATAAATAAAGCTTTAAGAGAATTCACATTTGAATGAATTCTCTTAGAACGAATTCTTTTTAAAATGAAAGCAGAAGCAGCAAGCAGAAAAAAAAAAATAAAAAAAAAGAAAACCACCTTAATCTGGATTTACTGAGAACATCAGTCAGTTTTGATGTTTTCCCTTCCTTATTCATTTAGTCTACTATTCATTATTGTACCCTTCCCCCAGCAGATGATTTCATACTTCACAGTTAAACCCTTAGATCATAACACTGACAGCTGCTTTCTGTCAGTGATTGTGATACAGTAAAGAAGTCAGGCTTCTGACCAGGGAATAATTCATAAACACTTCCAAGAGAAAGATACAATTGAATGCTATAAGGGTGGCAGACAAACCTCAGTCCTAGCTTTAGCCAGCTCCACAGTATATTCAGGTATCTTCAGACATGACAATTAAAGGCAATGAAAGTGCAGATAGTTTTTATTTGGCAGGTGCCGATTTGGAACGAGAGATGTTGCACAGCAGGATAACAGATTTTGACTCAATGAAAAGGATAATTATAGAATAGAAGAAAACAGACTGAGCATATCACTAAATAGAGATCTTTAAAGGACAGGTAAAATATATGTATGTTTTAATGTTATTTCTTACAGTTATTATTTGTTCTCCTATTTTATCCACCTCCAAAGTCATAATTACAGCTTAATTCACCTTCCATTTCTTGTTGCTGAAAAGCCAGATGCCTTGTCTCTGTTGATCATCTATGCTCTGTATAGTTTCAGCCACAACAGTATTGTCTTGAGGCTATCCCAGCCTAAGACAGATGGGATAACACACAAGTGGCTTGGATCACCTTTCAGATCTACCTCTTTATTTTTTGACAAAACAGAAAACCTTCAGACAGACTATCTCATTCTTACAGGGTTAAAGTTGTGTGAGATATATCTTATTCACAATAGCTATTCATGAACACTCTCTTCTTCTCAATAAAGATGATATAATCTATCCCTCAGGTGAAAAGTCTAAAAATCATGAGCACTAACCTTCCCAGATTTGGATAAGTGTCACTGTTAAATATAGCTTTCACATATCAAGTGTGATTCTCATATGGAGAGCAGCCGTATTGCACCCTGCTTTGGAAGAAGAATAGCCCTTAAATACGAAGCTAGTATTAATAAGAGTCATCAATATAAATCACTTTACAGAAGCTGGTGAAAAACCATTCATGAAACTGATAAACTTTATGTACATGCTTCTGAATGTTCCAGCAGACAAATTTCCTATTTGATATTCACACAGACATCCAGAAGTGTTAGCGTACCCCATGAACAGCAGACAGAAAACTTTCTCAAATTCAAAACTGGTTTTAATTGTGTATTGGAAATGCACAAAGACCCTCTCTCCCATATAATCTAGAGATTGGAAATCATTTATAAAAACTGTTAGGTGCACAACACTGAGAAATTCTAGATTTCTCTTTGGATGATTTACAGACATAAAAGGGGAATTAAATTCATTAAATAAATTGGTTTAATATTTCTAGAATCCTAAAGAAACTTGATCAAGTTACTGTCCACTGCAAGCTCTTATGCATTATAATGCATGTTACTACAGAGATTTCAAGTCTTTATATATTTGCTAAGTTTTACTTGGGGAGTTGCAGTCAACTTCAGAACTGACTTCCCTGTTTTCTGTACATGTGTAAACAGCCCTAAGAGCGTACAGGATTGTTTCGGATCCCTCTGTCAGGTAGATAGATGGAAAATAAGTGTCACACAAACACTTTCAATCTCCTACTTAACATAATTGATGTGATCAGAAGCCATGGCATAGAAGGGGAGAAAAATGTGAACCCTATCCCAACAGCAGTGTGGCTGTTTCAGTAGGTTACTGTGTTCATGAATTATTCTTTCTGTAGAAAGTCTGTTAACAAAGGCCTGCAGTGACAGGATGAGGGGGAATGGCTTCAAGCTGGAGAAGAGCAAATTATATTAGATATTAGGAATAGGTTCTTTACTCTGAGGGTGGTGGACCACTGGAACAGGTTGCCCAGGGAGGTGGTTGAGGCCCCTTCCCTGGAAATATTCAAGGTGAGGCTTGATGAGGTCTGGGGCAACCTGGTCTAGTTAAGGGTGTCCCTGCTGACTGCAGGGAGGTCTGAGTAGATGATTTTTGGAGGTCCCTTATGGCCTGGACCATTCTATGAGGCTTTTGGAAAACTGTTCACACATTTTTTAGGATTTATTTGCCAGAGTGTATAAGAAGCAATTCATGTTATACTGGAACCATTGTCTACCTTTTTTCCAGACAATGCAGATCAAGTACTTTCTACAAGAAGGGATTAGTATTTTTTTCATATGTATTTCCTTTCTGTCACTAGTAGCTCTTGGTGTAAGAAATGAGCTAAGAAAAGACCTAGAGAGTTGGAGGACTCTAAACAATTAGGTTATCATTATATAAACTATACAAAACAAAAAACATCAAAATATTTTGTCCTCTATGGAACTTCATATTTCCGCTGCAGATAAATCTTACAAAGGTAAGAAATCTAGAGCGTCTGTAGATAGAAGTCATTCATTAGAATCTGAGCGCTCAGTAACAGCTGAGTGCTTTGTCTTTGCATTACCATCCAGAAGGAGAGAGCAAAAATCTAAACCAGTCTGTACAGACCATGGCAGGTCCAGGCTACCTTTGGCAGAATAAATAGAAGAGATTTCATTGTGGGCGTCGTGACTGTCAAGTGTTCTTGATGGCTGTCAGAAATAGGACAGGGGGCACTAATTCCTTCTGAATGAGATGGACACAAGCAATAATTTATTCTGTCCAAAGGTGGATAGGAGGGTTCTTTTGGAGGGTAATGTCCATCCTCTCTGACTACAGAAGATGATGGATTTAAATTAAATTCCTGAATTTAAGAGGGATTACACTAGCTCAAATTAAATCAACCTGTCTATGCAACCATCTCTAAGACAGTCTAGGTTACTGTTACTGATAAGACCAAGTGGAGGAAAAGGGCATGGCACTTCATTTAAAAAAAATGTCTCTATGGTACATTTCAGTATACAGACATCCAGTTCATCACATCTATGTTAAAACTTGAGCTTTATGACAGTGCTGCTGTGACTCCCCACGATGTCCATGGCATTTAAACTCTCCACTTGCATTGATCTGCCCAACAGAATCCTTCAAGCACACATAAAAAAATGACTAAATCATTATCTTGCCATCAAAAGAAGTATTTCAATGACTTTCCTTCAGGCATAAGCTACCCTTTGTAAAAGGAGTTGTCAAAAGGCCAAGGCCAAATGGCACAATTTGTAAATAAAGCTGTCAATCAGTCCACGGGGTCACAAGAGAATTTCTGAAAACAAATTGTTCTCTTCCTGTTCAGTTGTGGCAGCAGTTATCTTAAAAGATACTGAAGATTCATGCCAGGGACATCTGAGACCCATGAACTCAAGGAACCCAATTTTTTCCTGTCCCACTCCGCCATTTTTCCTCTCACAAATCCAAACACAGTCCCCAGCTCAGCATCCTTTCAGACTATGAAAAATGCTGCTGGACACTGTATCTGTGACCCATCTGCTGATAATAGAATAGAAAGTCTTCTTAAAGAGAAATAACTTCAGGAACAACAGATTTCCCAAAGTTTTCTTTTTTTTATCTTTACTGAATATAGGAGAAACTCTGGGTTGAGTCCAGAATGATAGCTAGATTTTTAAAGGCCTATAAACAAGGAAGCTTTAATTGTTCTTTGTCCTCCAAATAACCTGTGAGAATAAATGCCAATATCATCTGTCTGTTGTTTGGTGGTGGTTTTTTTTTTTTCCTCTACCTACACACCTATTATAATTGTGTTTACATTTTTTTTAATCTGGTTTTATTTTAGGGCTCAACCCAGCAAGAGTGAATGAATAAGGGGTGCTGGAAATTGGAGAACAAGAGAAACATGTAGTCAATGAAGATGAAACAGGTATATACAGGTTCATTAGGGGGCAAAAGAGGTAATTGCTTCATTCCTTCCTAGCAGGTATCTCCAGCCTTCTGCTTTTTGACTAAACTGCCTAGTTTAAACTGCCTAACTAGAAGGAACCTTAAAGATCATCAGATTCCAACCCACTGCCATGGGCAGAAACGCCTCCCACCAGAC
This sequence comes from Jacana jacana, assembly GCA_013400555.1. Classification (NCBI taxonomy): domain Eukaryota; kingdom Metazoa; phylum Chordata; class Aves; order Charadriiformes; family Jacanidae; genus Jacana; species Jacana jacana. The sequence continues at coordinate 7,039 of VZTM01024218.1, read as the reverse complement.
CAGGTTGCTCAAAGTCCCATCCAGCCTGGCCTTGAACACTTCCAGGGATGGGGCAGCCACAGCTTCTCTGGGCAACCTGTTCCAGAGCCTCAACAGTCTCACAGTAAAGAATTTATTGCTAAAATCTAGTCTAAATCTACCCTCTTTCAGTTTAAAATTATCAACTTATCACTACGCTCCCTGATAAAGGGTCCCTTAGCATCTTTCCTATAGGCCTCCTTTAAATAATGCTGCTATACGGTCTCCCCAGAGCCTTCTTTTATCCAAGCTGAACCACCCCAACTCTCTCAGCCAGTCCTCATAGCAGAGCTGCTCCAACCCTCTGACATTCTTTGTGGCCCTCCACTGGACTCATTCCAACAGGTCTGTGTCCTTCCTGTGCTAAGGACCCCAGAGCTAGACACAGTACCCCAGGTAGAGTCTCACCAGAGAAGAGTAGAGGGGAGAATCACCTCCTTCAACCTGCTGACCACACTTCTTTTGATGCAGCCCAGGATGTGATTGGCTTTCTGCACTGCTGGCATACTTACGATGAGCATCCTGAACAGCTCATAACTTTTGAAATAAAAAATAAAACATAACACCAATATTTCCATTCTCTCAAAGTGATGGGTCCTAGCTCCAGATTTGACCTTGATATCCCCATGATTATTACTTTTTAATTGCTCCGCACATTCAAATGGTNTGGCCCAAGTGCAGGACCCGGCACTTGGCCTCGTTGAAGACCATGCCATTAACATTGGCCCATCTATCCAGTCTATCCAAGTCCCTCTGTAGAGCTTCCCTGTCCTCAAGCAGATCAACACTCCCACCCAACTTAGTGTCATAAATGTTAGAAATGAGAATTGAGGTGCAATTTGGATGCTTTAACCTGGACTTCACTGGTTTCCCAGAATGCAAATTACAAAACACAGCCTGGATCATCAACTTCAGTGTTTTTGATATCATGGTAAGACATCTAAGCATAGACAGGTTGAAATCTTAGTCCTCTTGGTGAGGAGTAAATCCTGTGCTTCTCAGTTTCAAGGAATCATATATCTTAGGTTTTGGAATTTTATTTCCCCACCAACTATATGTTTGGAAAGGTCAAAGTTTTATAGTAATTAAAAAGAGAGATAACTTTGAAACCCTGATAACTTTTGGAAACCTGAAATTTTCAATCTCTGTTCTGCTTTCCTAGTAAAAAACCCAAATTAATAGTTGTGTTAAACCAGTTTTGAGTTATTGATTCATGCTTATTTTGAACTGATTTGACAATCTCATGTGATTTAGGAATCCAAGATTGTAAAACCAAAGATGCATCCCATTGATTTGATAATTTTAAAGTCTATTATTTTCTGTTTCCTTACTCTTGAAAGTTAACTTCTTTTACCTAAAAGAAAGGTGAATAATCCATTATAAATACCAGTTAGTGTGGGTGCACTCTAAGTGTGGAAGAAAAAGTAGAATTATCAAAAATCACTGTATTTAATAAATGGAACTTATTGGTACAGGCAAATGTGCATACAGCTAAAAGCACAGTACACCTAATCCAGTTATAAATGTAAATATGACTTTCTGCTTTATGGTTAAAAAAAGCAATGTTGGTATCAATTCTGAAGCACCTTTCTTATGCTCATAAAAAAATAGCAAGTCTTCAGTAGGATTTAATAAATAATAAACAGACAGCAGTCTAGTGGATAGAGGTGATGAATAACCAAAAGGAAGAGACTAAATACAATATTTGTGTATAATTAAAACACTGAGCTACTGCTGGTTGATTTGATTAATGGCACCTTCTTAATTATAAAGTGTCTTTAGTTATAATTTAAGACTGTGACAGAATGTCTTTTGCTCATCCAGAAGCATGACACAGTGGAGAGATGAAGTATTTTATTATCTTTCTTGAATAAAGATGAGTTCTAATATAAGGCAAGCACAGCAATGCCAAAGTGCATAGGAGGTTAGGGAATCTACAGGTTAGAACTCATAACCAGTAGATGGCACTCATTTTATTTAATTCCTTTCTACTAAATTAGAGCAAACTTCCATTCTCTCCTGAAATTATTTTATTGTTTTTTAAGATAGAGAACAACTTTTTGCTGTAGGAAACTAAACTTTTTGAGAAAATACTAAAAGATTTAGTCTCATGTTGCATTTTTAAAAAGGGAAGGAGAGGGGTTCAAAGGGTTGCAACATTTCCAAAACTGACATTTTAAATTACAAAACCAGACAAGGAAACAAACAAGAGGACAAGGATGGAAATATGCTAAAAATTGGTACAGAACCTTCTCTTGATTTAAATTGAATGTTTCTGGTAGACCCACAATGAAATAGCATGTTTATTTTTACCAAAACTCACCCTCTAAAGTTGACAGCCACCAATTTCACTCACCACCTTTTCAGTCAGCAGATCCACTGCAAACCAGCATCACTGTAGGAAATGCAGGAATGTCACTTCTCAGTTTAGACTGGAAGCTCTCCACACCTGCTCTCCATATCACATTGTGCAATAGCCCCAGGGAGAGTCCTTTCTTCTGATGGTGTTAAAGCTTCAGGTATTCCATGTCTCAAGTTCAGCCAGAACTGCTACAAGAGCAACCCTTACAACTAGTACTCTACACTGTAGCAGGACAATGTCAATGTCAATGTCCTGGTTTCTATTCTAGAAGCCAACAACTAGACAAGGAAATGCATAAGGTCATCAATAAGAAGCTACCTTCAGGTCATACCTTATTGACATCTCTAGAACTGCTTGTACAACCATTCACAGTTTCTAGAGAGGCCATCCACTGGATCAGCTGGTCTTTCTTGCTTATACTCAACAGTGCCTTAACACACGGTTGGTACCACTGGAACTGGGAGGTTTATTTGCAGGTTATGTGTTACTACAAGCTAATATGCCTAAAGGCAAAAGGAAGGGGCATAACCTAGTTTTAGGTTTCAGGGCCCCCAGCTGGTTTCATGTTTCCTGGAAAGGAAGTGAGCTGGTAGCATGGCAGCTCTGGACACCACCCAGGAACAATGAGCAGAACCAATGCAGACAGCTGAGCTGCCAGCTGCTCCCATCATTTTCTACAGCATGGTGGGCTTTTATGGTATTAAATAGATCTTAGTTTATTCACTAAACTTCCTGGTTATAGGGGGTGGAGGGGAACAGATAAAAAGAAGGAAGCATAACAAATTTGAAATAATATCTGCCTGCAGGTCTCAATAATCAGATCACTCCAGTCTTGGGAGAGAGAAAGAGAGAGAGAGAGGAAAACAAATTACTCCAATATTAGAACATTTTTTTTTGGCAAATAAAGTGGATGAATTAAATAACCTGTTCTACAGCTAGGATATTGGCTAGGTTTTAATCTCTTCTGCCTAAATAGACTGATCAGCCCCTGTTTGGTGGAATTCTAACAGCAAATACCATTTCATAAAAGGACACTATGAAACAAGATTCTTCTTGGAATGCAGCCAAAAAGGCCTGAATTTTTATGGAGTGATCAAATTTACATTGGCTACCTCTGATACAAAAGTGACCTCTAATGAAAGTGAGTTTATGTCCCAGCTGTATAGGTGTTTNACAAACTGAACAAGTCCATTTCATAGAATCATAGAATCATAGAATCATTTAGGTTGGAAGAGACCTCTGGGATCATCAAGTCCAACCATCAGCCCTACTCTACAAGTTCTCCCCTACACCAGATCCCTCAACACCACATCTAATCTGCTCTTAAACACAGTCAGGGAGGGTGACTCCACCACCTCCCTGGGCAGCTGATTCCACTGACTGACCACTCTCTCCGTGAAAAATTTTTTTAGGAGGAGGATGTTTTTTTTAGGTTTATTTTATTTTTTTAGGTTTATTTTTATTTATTTTTAAACCTATTTTTTTAGGTTTATTTTATTTTTTTAGGAGGAGGATGTTTTTTTTTAGGTTTAGGAGGATGCTATCACATTACTTTTTTTCCCCACCTCTAGCAGTAGCATGGATTGGATTAAGAATTGAGGAAATCCCAAAGATTTAACCTTGCTGTATTTGACAGTGTTTTCAAGGAATTTATGTATAGGATGTAGAATAAACATGCCTAGACGAAACCGATTTTCAAAGACACAAACTATTGGACTTGGAGATCTGAACTTTTACATCTGGCTGTTATATGTAAATGTAGTAAAGCAGAACCCAACACTTCTCCTCGTTCAGAGTTTCCTCCCAGTCTAGAGAGGCAATACACAGAGTTGAGCAAATAAACAACACTTTTGACTGTAAAAGACTGAGACTGGGTTGAACACCACAGAACCAAGGAAAGGTTCCACCATGCTCTATTTCCTTTCTAACCAAACCTGGATATGACAGTGAGTATCGTGGTCAGGTACCCCAGAGATTTATATGTGACCTGTCTAGGTATGTGAACTTTAGTTCATTTATTTATCCACAGACATGCATGCTCCCGCTTCCTCTTTTTCTACTTGAAATCCATAGAAACGCCAGAGCAATGCCATCTGGACTGTCATGGGTGTCAGAGAAACAGCAGGCTAAGAGTCTGTGTTTCCTAGAAATACACAAAGGTTTTGAATGAAATTAAATGAAAGACTTTGTTGCTGATGCATGCCGTCCAAATAGGCATGCACCTAGCCGGGCAGTCCAGATTTTCCCAGTCTGGTGAGCATTGAAGATTCCATTTTTGTCATGGTTTGGTAGGACCAGTCCAACCTCTAATGAGAGGTTGCACCACTTTTTAAAAAGAGTCAAACTTGCCAGTCTGGGAAGTTAACAGCTTTCCTTAAAAACACAAAAAAAACACCTATTGTCTTAAACCAAAAGACAACAAGCTTCTGACTGGCTTGCCATGGGTATAGGACCACCTGAAGTGAATAAGTCTTAACAGATGTATTGGAAATCGATTGAAAATCTTTAACCTCTCGGCCAGTCTCATTACAGGAACCCAATACCCTCTCTAGTGCAAATGCCTGTCAGATACCCAACAGCAGCAGAATAAAATGGGCACTTAGAAAGGAACAGTCACTCACTGTGTAGATCCCTCTTCTCCTTTATGCTATTCATTTCTACATATGTGTGATTCGTCAGCAAAATGGAGATTGTTCATTGTTTACTGCATGGGAAAGTAGAGGCATTTGGGACTCAAGAGGTTTTTTCTTTTTCATTTAGTAACAGGCAGCCTCATAATTTCAAAGACTGATTTGACTGATTATATTAATATTTTTGTATTTATGTAAATTAATATTTTGTTTTCTTGTCTTTTGGGTCTTTACAAAAAACAACAGGAAGATTAAATAAGCCACTGAAAACAGAATTAATTATTTGATCACAGAAGCAGTCTATGTTTTAATAAGGAAAACACTTTCACTGCTATTCCTGTCCGTCCTTTTTAGCATTTCAGAGAGGACTGCACATCTACTTCGGTAAAAGAGAGTAATTATTTTGGTGCCCCTCTTAAGGAACTGACTCAGGTGTTTCTATCTTGCACAGTACTGGGATTTTCAAACTACTTCTGCAAACCCAGTTTCCCAGACTATTTACCCAATGGTATTTTGTGTTGCAACCACTAAATTGCCCTAAGCAAGCCAGCTTGGCTATCTCAAAACAACCTTCCTAAATATAGAGCAGAAACTGTCACAAATACTCAACCTTCATATTCCATGGCTTTTGGCAGTTCAGTGCCAAAAGCCAGGCAGGGCTTTACTGTGAAAGCATTGGAAAAGAGTTGTCACGACAATGTTTGGGGTTATTTTTTATTGGTGTCACATGGGCAACAGTTATTGATTACTGATGGTTTTGTAAACAAGCCCACATATTGTCACTGTGGGTGGCATATTAATAATTAAGTAAACAAGAGAAAATAAATGTGTACAAAGTATTGTTATTACAAGCAGCAGGAGACATTTATCATGGTGCCATATGATTTCAAACTGAACAGAAGTGATAATTGAATCCCTTAGTTAATACCATTCCTCTGGCAGAAGATCCCTGGGAAGCATGACTATTAATTGATTGCCTTGTATGATTAAAAATGTAGAAATAAATCTCAGCAATATTTTTCATACTTGAGTTCACGTGTCAATGCATTTAAGTCATGGATGGTCTTTGGTCCAGATTAATAAAACAGCATATTTATATTTTAATGTTATATTTCTTTTTTTCATAATAAAATGTTCTCTTTGTTCTAGACAGTACCAGTGCACAATATAGGATGCTCCCATAGTTGTCATCAGTCCTGATTTTTATCATGGAACTTGCAACCTGCATAAATTTTTCAGAGCTCATTTGCAGCAATCATTATCAGACAACATCAACTTCTATTAAAAAGTGAAAACGCATTGTGCTCCTCATAGCTTTGGCTACCTGCAAAGTGTCAACCTGAAACATTCAGTAGAAAATTCAAGAAAAACAGGAATGAAGTTTAAGGTTTTAAGAAATGCGAAGGCAAGTCTTGATTGCTGTACACTTATGTCAATGTACTTTTACTTTCCACTGTCATGAAAATGTTACGTTTCTGCTGT
>VZTM01024217.1:117726-171479 GCA_013400555.1 Jacana jacana | reverse complement strand
CTGGTCTCTTCTCACAGGTATTTAGGGATAGAAAAAGAGTGAATGGCTTCAAGCTGCAGCAAGGGTAGGTTTAGGCTGGACATTAGGAAAGAATTCTTGACAGAAAGAGTGGTCAGACACTGGAATGGGCTGCCCAGGGAGGTGGTGGAGTCACCATCCCTGACTGTGTTTAAGAGTCGATTAGATGTGGTGTTGAGGGTGTAGGGGAGAACTTTGTAGAGTAGGGCTGATGGTTGGACTCGATGATCCCAAGAGTCTCTTCCAACCTTATTGAATCTGTGACAGAAGTTGACAGCCTTGAGGAGATATGCTGAAGTTGCCAGGGAGCTATTCCTGTCCTCACTATGTGAGCACCAGAATTAGGCAGCCTTTGAAGTAGCTGCTACTGCTCCAGCTCTCTCTTGTGGCTGCACAGGGACCACTTCCAGCCTCCTCTCAAGAGAACATTTCCTCCCCAATATGTTGAATCATGAAAAGCCTGTAAGGCTCTTTAACTTAGCATCCTGAGGCCATGGCTTGAATGGTCATGCACAGCTGCAAGGGATGAGAGTCCTCTAAGGCTTGCAATGAAACAAACTATGCTCTCTGCTCTCTGTTTGCCTCTGTGCCTTGGAGACCAGAGTGGGGAGTTACGTTAGCTGTGATTAGAATGCCAGCGTCCACCCCTGCTTAATGACGCGATTACTCCACGCTTCCCTGAGCTGTGCAGTGACTGTAGCAGTGATTGTGGCTGCCAAACACAGCCCAGTTTAACAGCAGAAAGTTTTCCTGGAGAATAAAGGTGGAACCTCACCCTTTCCTCATAGGGCAGCAAAGCCCGAACCTTTCCACGTGCTTGTCTGAGCTGTGATACTTCAAACCAGGAAGCTGCCCGCTGTGGTCAGCTTATCGTGCTTATTGTCTACAGTGGCTGAGCTGGGTAAACACGGGGATCATTCTGCAGAGTAGTCTGTAATTTGGTAGAAGCAATACTTAGCAGTTTACTTTGACAAGAGAAGTCTGCTTCCTGAGAGTCCTGATGTTGCACGTATACAAGCTGAACACTTCTTTTCAGGTTTCAGATCGAGCCTTGGGGAAAGTGGCAAAAGTCCTTCCTGGTCCATTTGTTGCCACCTGCGGTGTGAGGATGTGGTTCTTTGCAGACCCACCTGCTCTTACTGAGTGGTTGAGCTAAGCTATCTTTATCCCTTATGTCTGCCTGCTCCACTTGCATCAGCTTGCTCCAGGAGGTAACCTGGCCCATAGGGTTGCTTCCCTGTAGCCCTTGCATTCTTCTGGAGGAGACTTTGAGCAAGCACCACCTGCCGCTTGCAGGAAACTGAGCCGGTTCTTTTCCGCTAAACCAGGTGCCTCCTGTCCCTTGTGGCAGCGAGCCAGAGGGCTGGGTCCTGCCTCCTTCTGCAGGCAGGCAGCGTTAGTCAGGCAGAGGAGGTGAGTTCAGCCACTCCTGCTGCCTGCAGGAGGGGAAGGAAAGATGCCTGTGGCAAGACCAGGCAGCCACTGCCACTGAGCAGCGGGACCATGTCTGTGAGGGTCCTGCCTCAGAAGGACCTTTCCCGCTGTGCCCCAGCTCTGTCCGCAGGGAAACCTGTGGTGCCTTCTTATGGGTGAAATTAAAAAAAATAATAATTAAAAATTCAGATTGTCCACCATGTCCTTCTCCTCCTTGGATTTCAGCTGGAGAAGTTAATAAAAGCATCCTTCTTTCTCAGAATCATAGAATGGTTTGGGTTAGAAGGGAACTTAAAGATTGAGTTCCCACCCCCTGCCATGGGCAGGGACATCTCCCACTAAACCAGGTTGCTCAAAGCCCCATCCGGCCTCGCCTTGAACATCTCCAGGGATGGGGCATCCACAGCTTCTCTGGGCAACCAGGGCGAGTGTCTCTTCACCCTCATAGTGAAAAATTTCTTCCTAATATCTAATCTAAATCTCCCCTCTTTCGGTTTAAAACTGCTACACCTTGTCCTGTCGCTCCACTCCCTGGTTAAGAGTCCCTCCCCACCTCTCCTGTAGCCCCTTCAGATACTGGAAGGCCATTAAAAGGTCTCCCCAGGGCCTTCTCTTCTCCAGGCTGAACAACCCCAGCTCTCTCAGCCTGTCCTCATAGCAGAGGTGCTCCAGCCCCTGATCATCTTCATGGCCCTCCTCTAGACCCACTGCAATAAGTTCCTGCCAGCTCACTCCACGACTCAGGCTCCTCAGGAATTCAAGGTTGTTTCACGCCTGCTCTGCAACCAGGGCTGCACCCCGGCGCAGAGTCCCTCCCCGAGGGGTGGTGTGTGGCGGCGGGAACAGGGAAGCGAAGAGGAGCCCGGGGAGCAACGCCAGCCGCCTCACACCCTGCGCTAGCGCACTGCCAGGAAGCGGTTCGAGGCCGCCTGAGCCGTTGCTCGGCTCAGCCGGCACCGCCCACCGNGCCCCTGCGCCCGCCGCCCTCCCGTCCTGCTCCGCGCCCAGCCGCCGCTGTTCGAACCCAGCCATGGTGGCCAAGGCGGAGGCGGCAATGCCGCTGCCGTTGCCCGAGGAATGGCAGCTCTACTTCGTCCTCAACCGTGTCAACACCTTCCGCAGCTGGCCCTTTACCGAGGGCTGCGCCTGCACGCCCGATCAGGTGAGCCCGGCGGGGAAGCGGGATTCGGGCTGGGGCCGAGGCCGAGCGGAGCGGGGCCGGCGCTAACAGACCCTTCCCGCCTTCCCTCTGCCCGCAGATGGCGGCGGCGGGTTTCCTGCACTGCCCCAGCGAGAACGGCCCCGACGTGGCGCAGTGCTTCTTCTGCCTCAAGGAGCTGGAGGGCTGGGAGCCCGACGACGACCCGCTGTGAGTAGCGGGGAGATTCCCCTCAGCCCCCCCTGCCCTGATCGGAGCCTCTGGTGGCAGGCCGCCCCGGCGGGGAAACGCTGCCGCCACCGAGATGCTTGGCGGGGAAGAACGGCAGCCTTTGTCTTACCGGGAGTTTTCTCTCTCTTCCCCCTCCCCTCCCTTCCCCTCCCTCTATTCTTTTGTTACCTTTCAAGGAAGGAGCACAAGAAGCACTCTGCGGGCTGCGCTTTGCTCTCCCTTCAGAAAGCGCCCACTAACCTGACGCTGCAGGAGTTCCTGAAACTGGACAGGGAGCGGATGAAAAATGCACTGGTAGGTACCCGTGGGCGCCCTGCTCTGTGCTTTTCTACACCCCCCCCACCCCGTGGTGCCCGGAGAGTTCCTTAGTTTTGAGGCTTTGGGGGGATTGTTTAGCTTGCCTCTTGGTGCCTTGCCAAGGCGCTGCCGAAGCGGTCTGTTGCTTCCGGATCAGAGAATCACAGAATGGTTTGGGCTGGAAGGGACCTTGAAGATCATCCAGTTCCAACCCCCCTTCCATGGGCAGAGACACTTCCCACTAGACCAGGTTGATCAAAGCCCCATCCAGCCTGGCCTCCAACGCTTCCAGGGTGGGGCATCCACAGCTCTGGGCAACCTGTTCCAGTGCCTCACCACACTCATAGTAAAGAATTTCTTCCTAATAACTAATCTAAATCTCCCCTCTTTCAGTTTAAGACTGTTACCCCCTTGTCCTGTGGCTCCACACCCAGATAAAAAGAGTTCCCCCCCCCCACATCTCTCCTGTAGGTCTCATTCAGGTACTGGAAGGCCATTAGAAGGTCTCCTTGGAGCCTTCTCTTCTCCAGGCTGAACAACCCTAGCTCTCTCAGCCTGTCCTCATAGGAGAGGTGCTCCAGCCCTCGATCATCTTCATGGCCCTCCTCATGTCCTTCCTGTGCTGAGGACTCCAGAGCTGGATGCAGTATGGTGTGTCCTTTCCCAGTTTTCAGCTGTTGCCTTATGGGAGACATCACCTGCCATTCCCCTTCAAGCTGAAGAGCACTCGGTTTAGTGGTGGGCAGTAAGGTGTCGGTTTTATTCTTTGCAGAAAAAAGAAATTTCTCAGAAGGTGACCAGCATTGAAGAGGTCGCCAAGAGAGTGCGGCGTGAAATAGAGAATCTGGGCTCCTAGGCTGCTGTAGCTTCTCTCTGCTGGTGACACCTCTCTTGTACCTGTGCTCTGGCGCTGCCACTTGGACTGACCGCCTGCGTTTCCTGAGACCCCCCCTCTGTGCAAAGGAGACAGAGTGCTCCTTCACTCACCTGAGTCTGGTGGGTTTGATGCAGTGGACGTGTGACCTTTTTCTGCAGGGGTTCTCCTGTTCTTCATGTGGGTTTAATTAAAGATTAGTGCTTGGGGTTTTATTTGTTCTGGTTTGGTTTGGTTTCTCCCCCCACCCAGCTGTTTCCATTTTGGAAATGCTGGTGGCTGTGGTACAAAAACTTGTGTTTCTTGCAAGAGCTGGCAGGTGCTGCCATTTTTATACTGAATATTGAAATCTAGTCTGGTTTTGGATACTTCTGGAAATAAAAAGGGGAAGGAATTTTAAAACTCCTTAAAACCTAAGCCCAATCCTGGACTTGGGATTGTGGTTAATAGTGTCTAACAATACCAGATTTTAGTGTGCATGCTATTCTTGTAAACTTCTGTTAGTAGCTGGCTGCTGCCTCCTGTCGATGTATTTATAAATAAATGCTGAAGGCGAAAAAAAACAAAGTAATTTTTCTTAGTTTCCTGGAGGAAAAGAATCAGGCTTTTAGTGGGATGAGCTGCTCTGAATGCAGCTGGAACTTCAAAATGGGGAATAAGCTGGTGAAAGTACAGCTTGCAGGGCTGTTGCTCAAGTGTCAAACAGTCTTAAACAGCATCCATTAGGTCTCCTTAAAACCTCCTTGAGCCTTGAAAAGTTGGGTTGGTCCCACTCCTTGCACAAATTTGGAAAAGAAATCTTTCAGACCGGAGTGCAGACAGTGAAGAACTGTGCTCTGAACTGGGGAAGGAATGGGAGGAAAGTAGTACCAAGTAGGCCCTGTTACAGGGCCGGAGTTGATTGTGCAGGACCACGAAACCCACAGACAACTGTCTGCGTGTGCTTGGGTGCTCCCAAACTTAAAAGAACTTCCAGCTCCACCCTGGGGAAGAGGTGGTTGCATCACATGCTGAGGAGACCAGTGTTCCTGGGTTTCGGAAGTTTGACCATCGTTCCCTGTCGAAGCTTGCTTGCAAACAATGAAAGAGCTCCATTATTTCCAGCTGCAACAGCCAAATCATATGCCGACTGCCCTTCTGCATTCTTCATTTCCATGCTTGCATTGCAGCTGTAAGTAAAGAACAGGTTGTTTTAAGCTACTTACCTACAACTCCAGTAACGTGGAGTGAATTTAAGTGTTGATGTGGAGCCACTGCAGCATTCCTGGATGCCTCTCCCCGCAGGGACACAATTGGGAGATAAGAGCACCCGCCCTTCAGTGTTGGCAACCAGGCCTGCACAGGTAGTGGCCCCGCTGCGGTACTTACTCTAACAGGACTCGGACGCACTCCTCTCCTTCCGATCCGAGCAGAACTGCCTCGTGGAGAGCAGTGTTGCTGTGCCTGCACAGGAGGAATGAGCAAGGGATTTAATATCTAAGGAAACTGTCCCAGTACATGGAGAAATGGTCTTTCTAATTAAACTAAGGAAAGTGCAGAGTAAGACAGAAAATGCGGTAGGAGTCACGGTGCTTCCTTTTTTGGGTAGGCTTTAGTGTGGTTTATTGTGTTAAGTATCAGCACAAGAGGGATCTGGAGGTGCTGGAGTGAGTGCAGAGGAGGGCAAACTGCTGGAGGGCCTGGGGTATAAATCTTATGAGGAACGATTGAGGGAGCTGGGACTGTTTGAGGAAGAGGAGGCTGAGGGGAGACCTCATCACTCTCTACAACTGCTTGAAAGGGCATTGCAGGGAGGTTGGTGCTGGTCTCTTCTCAAGGGAAATTAGCGATAGAACAAGAGGGAATGGCTGCAAGCTGCAGCAGGGTAGGGTTAGGCTGGACATTAGGAAAGAATTCTTGACAGAAAGAGTGGTCAGACACTGGAATGGGCTGCCCAGGGAGGTGGTGGAGTCACCATTCCTGACTGTGTTTAAGAGTAGATTGGATGTTGTGTTGAGGGATGTGGTGTAGGGGAGAACTTGTAGAGTAGGGCTGATGGTTGGACTTGATGATCCCAAGGGTCTCTTCCAACCTGAATGATTCTATGATTCTATGATTCTAAGTCGAAATGGAAGAAGTTGATTGCACAAACAACAGCTCTTCTAACAGAAATCATGAGAAATCTTCAAAGCTGGCAACTGAAAGAAGGACCATGAATACTATTTTTGCTTATTTGCAGGTTTTTTGGTTGTTTTTGCTTTTTTTTGTTTTGTTTTGCCTTTTTTTTTGGTGGTTGTTGTTTTGTGGGGGTTTTTTTGTAAATTTGGCTTTGAAAGTAGCTCCTTGACTACAAAGTTTTGGAGGAGGGGTGGGAGGTTAAGCCTCTCTGAAATTGGAGCACAGGTGCTTTTTTGGTAAAGCTTCAGAAGTCCTGAGACAGAGAATGACCGAGTGCTGACTTACAGCCCTGAGCGCTGGTCAATATCGGCCCCTCTCTGCAGGAGGAGTGAGATGGCTTCCGTGCGCCTGTGAAGGACAGCAGCTGTGAGAGCAGGTCGGTCCTCGTCACTGAGGCAGTTTGGGTCAGCTCCCTGGAATGCACAGGAGCGGGGACGGGAGTTGTTAAAGCCATAAAGATTCTGCAGTTCCCACCTTGCTTTAAAAACCTGCCAATTTAAGTTGGCAAATGGTCTTTGTGCTCAAGACTGAGAAATGTTCCAGTTAGGTCCTGATACTTGAGGGTTCTTCTGAAAGCTTTTGTCCTAGCACAAAACCAGAGTAAATGTGTTTAACACGGGTAGTCACGCTGGATTTCAGAGTCAGGATGTACCTACACAGCAAAGAGGTAGCAGTTATGTCTTTTGCTATACAGAGGGCTTGAACCAAAGCTATAAAATGAATATATTTTTCTTTCTATGTGGCCTTGACAAACCCAGATGAGAATGCTTCTCTGGCTTGGCTCTACCAGCCAAATAGAAATTTGAGGGGAACGTATACAAACAGAAAACAGGCTATTTCTTCTCCAAAATGCTCTTCCAACCTCGACAGTTGTATTGAAAGGATGTTGCCTCCTAAGCATGAAGTCAGCGGCACACCAGGCTAATATTCATGCAGCAAACGGTCAAGGAGTTGGAAAGGGACACTTCAGCAAGCAATAACTTACTTCACTGAGCAACTGTTCTATCAAGGTGACTCTTCCTTTCCCGTTTGGACCCAGTTCATCCAGTAGTTGTCTGGACTCTGGCTGTGGAAACACAGAAAACAGCCAGTAACATTTCACACAGTGAAAATACAAGTAGGTGGTCCACGTTCTGCCTTTGAGTAAAGGTGGGAAATGCACACAGTGGCCTGAATGTAGCCCAGGGAAGAACACAGTGTAGCTGAGCCTCAGTGTTACTCATGTCCCTTTTGTGGCAATTGCTGAATCTCAGCAAGTGTGGGATAACCCAGGTGAATATCTCACGGGGAGGTCTTGGTTCAGCAATCGTGTCTGCAAGCGACTGGCTTTACATCAGCACAGCTCCCTGGGGCTGTACAAAGGGCTGTTCACCACAGTAAACATGGGCTCCAGCCCTTTGGGATTGAAGTTTGAAGCTTCTCAAACTTGTGGAAGTATTTCATTTAGAAAACAAGCACATGCTTTCCTTTGCAGGAGTTTGATAACTGAATCTTGAAACAAACCAACCAACCCCGAAACCTTCTTTCAGTTTTTCCAGCCTCCTTCCTCTCACCTTTCCAAAGCCCAACCAGTTGACCACACATTCTTGTCTTTGGTTGGACTCGTATAGCACAGCTCTGTATCTTCTTCCACCTGCTGAGTTGGCCAAGTGATCCAACCTGAGACTAGTGGACGTTTCCCTTTTGGATTTTTCTGTGCTATTACCGATGATCCAGTTAACAGGGGGTGCTTCCAGGGTATTTCTCTAGTGGAAGTAAAGCCTTGCTTCCTGCACTAAGCCAGCCCTCGGTTGTGCTGACATCTCAGCTTTACGGGAAAACTGAGTTGACTTAAAAGCTTGTTGTGTAGATCACCTTCCCCTGCCTAGTTCGCAGTCTGACTGGGCAAGCAGTAGTTCTAGCACAGCTAAGGGTATGGCCTGTGGGGTCAAACCGTGTAGTAAGGGTCAAGGGAACACAATAATGTCTCCATCTGATGTGGCTCCTGAGAAAAACCTGTAACGAAAACCAGTCTGGGCAGGGCTTTAGGCCGAATGCTCTGTCGGTATAACAGCCAGGGTCCAAAACTGAAAACAACATTCTAAGCTCTTAGCAGGAACAAAGTTTGGTTATTTCCAGTTCTGTAATAAATGTCTGCTGCAGTTTTTCAGGCTGTGTATTAAGTTGGACTTTTGTCAGCTTTCCTCCCCCCACCCTGGTCAGCGTTGGGAGATGTCTGTTTTTACCCTCACATGCCCTCCTTCATCCCAGGGCTGTTCTACAGATAGTTTTTCCTGCACTGGCAGAAGATACGTACGGGGAGCTGATCTTCTTTTTCTCTAAGTGTTCTTGACTTTGTTCTCTTTATTTTGCCTCTTGAATGGAAAATATTATGATCATCTCTGCCTACCAGAAAGGGAAACGAGTGTTAATTCGAAGCAAAGTCAGTATCCTAACAAGAACTTTGGGGAGAGATCTGGAAATGATTTATTCACAAAAAAATAGCTCATTTTGTGTTGAAATGAAAGCAATATATATCTGATTTCTACAAGAGAAAGTGATGAAATATTTGTTGCAGATCAGACTGGTTTTAACAAAAGCTTTACACTCAGGCAGACTTAAAAACTTGCTATTTTGAAATGAAGATTCAATGAAATGTGGAGGGAGGGCAGGGGTTGAGGGGTTTTTAACTGGCTGCAGCTATTCAACATGCTTGACTCGGATTCATTAATTGTTTTGACTAAAAACCTTACAACTTTCCAACGGGGTTCAGCTCCCAAATATGTAAGAATGAGACTCAAGGACCTTGAGTAGATAGGTATGCCCTATTATTTTTAAGAGACGTAACCCATCAGTGTGCAGGAGGGTTGCTAAGGAAATTCCACAGCACGGGGGGACCCTTTCAGCTGGTGCTACCAGAGTGCCTGCAATCAGGGTCACGTGGACTCTCCAGAAAACTAGCTTCTAGTACCGTGGCTGCCACTTGCCAAGTCTCAGATTAGAAGCACAAACTGGCTGAAATGTCTGTGTGAAGTATGTCAAGTTACACCAAAGGAGTTTCGGAATTCTAATGCTGACTTTACAAGCAGTTGATTTAATGACAACCTAAGTGCAATATGCGATACCTAAAATGCTGAGTTGTTACTGACACCAATAGGAGATGCAAGTGAAGCATCTGTGAAAACTGGGTCTAGAATGAATGTATTTCACAATTTCTTATTTTTGCCAAATGTGCCGAAGCTGAAGTCCCTGGCACAGCTCAAATGTAGAGATTATATTGATGTTTATAGCTCTGATTTTAAAAGAATATGCAAAACAGCTAAAGTTTTATCACTGTAAGACTGACACTGGTATGGGCTGGGGCTGCAGTTTACCAGCCTCTCCATCTGTCCTCTAGGGATGCAGCATTCCCAGGAGACAGAGTCTGTGCACGGCTTCAATCTCAGCTCACCCACATTTTGAACCTTAAAGATCAACGTAAGTAGGCGCAGAATGTGCCAATATCCTCATTTGCCTGCCTCAGTGTCTAATCCCCCAAGCACTACCTCCACAGTCGTGAATGCTATATTTATGGTCTATCATAAAGGCAGGGGGAGGAAAAAACCAATGTAATCTCACCCAAACCAGGCTGACTGCCATCCTGTCCACAGCTGATTTCTGTTACAGTGTGCTGGTAACGACTACTGAACTTCACTGGTTTCTTAGCATGAATATCCTGTAGGATCACCAAATGCAGGCAATTAATCAGATTATCATTTAATGCTGTTATCATCTCAGTAGCACAAAACAGTGGTGTTGCATATGAAAAAATACATAGGCTTTTAATATCAGTCTCAAATTAGCAAAAGATAAGTTATTATATGTAATTAAACTCTGTTTTGAGGCAAAATGATGTAGCATTTTTTTCTAAACCTCATGTTAGGTATTTGTTTTGATTTAAAAAAGGGAAGAAGTAACACAACCTCACAGTGAAACGAAGACTCTCATCCAAATGAGAGCGTGTCTACCTCTTGAGAGATCCAATAAACTGCTCACTTGTGAGATGATGTGACACCTCCTCAAGGGCCACTTGGCAAGGTAAGCTTTTAAAGATTTTATACAAGTGATGCCGTCGCAAGTTTGGATCTTTGAAATGGCAGATTTTGATCTTTGAAAAGCTGGAAATGAATATGGAGTGGGTTTTGGACCATAGTAGTTCTGGAGGTAGGGATTTTGAGTGTCTGAATACAATTAACAGGAGCTCTGGTAAACACTATCTCCAAACTATTGAAAATTCCTAAGCTTGTTTCTGAAGAGCACAGTATGTGGACTGAAGAAAAGGAGGCCCTAAGCTCAAGAGCTAAGGGGGTGTTAGCATGATCAAACAACATAACTGAAACAAGAATGTTAATATTAACAGGAAACTAATGAAATGCAACATAACCACGAAGTATGGCTTAATCAGATAGAGATACCTGTTCAGCTGGCTCCAACAGAAAAAGAAAAAATTCCTTTCTCTTGAAGTGATGAGTTAACACCCTCTGAACAAAGTAATTTCTTGTTTAGACCTGAATTTAAAATAGATCATCCTTACACTGACTGGTCTAGTGACAGCTTTAGACCTGCTGCCTAACAACGGGACTCACCCCTCAGACTGACCTTGTTAATAGCAAGAGAATAATTCAATGTTATAGTGACTTCAGAGTCATCCTCATGGATGGTAGCAGAATTAATCTAGAGGGAGAAGAGTGACAATTAGCACATCTTAGAGAAAGCACACAGAAATAGTGTTAGGAATAAGTCTTGCTGGTGTTTATTATGGAGCCAATACGCAAAAATCACACATGTGGCCTTTGCCTACTTGTGATATTGTACCAACATTCCCCATCTAACTGAGCGTGTGGCAGGTGGTACTTTGAGCTATTAGAATGACTGAAATGCCAAATGAATCCAAAAGATATAATGGTGCAATGTTTCATGAAAGTTCAGTCCTTCTCCACCCAGATTTTGCAGCTGCATGAAAGGCTGTGTAGTCCTTAGGACTCCCTACTCTCAGGGAACCGTCTGCTGCTTCAGTTGTAACGGTCTGTAGGAGCACAGCCCGTAGTAAAACCTGGGCAGTTTTCGTTATCAATCCATTGAGATACTACCACTGGCAAGAAGACTATTGAAGTCATACATAAGGAAGCGCACAGGGGGTTATAAAGAAGTGGAATGAAGATGACAAGGTTATATTGCAGCAGGTTGAGAATTTTGAGCTAAGGTTGATTGTATTTCTCACCAGCAAGGAAACTGAAAAAGCAGTATTAAACCCAGATAATTGGCATCTACTTTGAATCACTTCCCTTGCTTTTGGAGGCAGTGGTTTCAAGACAATAGGATGACAAATGGCCAAGAAGCAGCAGGAATAGCCTTCTCTATGCAATTTAATGTTTTTCAGGCCTATCCTTTTGAATCCTCTAGCAAAGGAAACAAGTTGCAGGGGCCTACACTTCTTCCTCACCGAGCAGATATATTTATATTTATATACTTGCTATAACTTCTGAACGTTATAACTTCTGAACGTACCAGTGGAGCCAATAGGTCTCAGTGGGTATAAAACTTAGATGCAAAGTATCTGACCGCGTGTCATACCATACCTCCCAAAAGTGTAATCTGCCAAATGACAATTGGATTTCTGAATGCCAGCATTCACAAACATTTCTGTAGTAGTTGTTTTTATGTGCTTAAATTGGGGGGGTTTGATTGGTGTGTCACATCGGTCCAGACAGGCTAAGAAATAGTGAGCTTGAACTGTAACAAGGGAGACTTAGGTCAGACACTGGGAAAAAGCTTCCCAGTAGCTATGCTGGTTCAAGGAGTTCCCACTACTACTTCTGCCTGCATCCCAATTCCAGCTGCTCACTGCCAGCCTACTTCTGTGTTACCACTGATGCCCTTGTTTTCCCTCTGGAGTTATTTTTAGCCTGGGTCAGTGGCTGATCCAGTCCACAGAACGTTGTTGCCCCTGGCAGTGGTGCTGGCAGCAGGGAGGAGGCAGGGGGAGGGGGTGCGACTCCTTAACCCAGCAGGGCTGCCAAGGAAAGCAATACAGCACTGCAGCTGAACAGCAAGGGTAATTGAGGGCAGAAATGGTCTGCCTGGGGCAATTGTGAAATCTCCATTGTTGGTGAGTTTGAAAAGCTTCAAGACAAACATCTGTCAGGAACAGTTTAGGAGCTGATCCTGCCTCAGGACAGGGATCAAATGATCTCTGTCATACCAGCCCTATCTTCTAGGACTCTAGGAAGAACCTCCATGTTACACGTTCTTGCTATCACCCCTTTAATCATTTTAAGGCAGCTTGGTGGCAACCTGACGACTACATCTCCAGTGAGAAAAACAATACCCTGTCCCTATAAAACTGGTCTAGTTTATACTAGAAGTAGACTATGTATGTAGCCAAAAAGGATTGCTGCTATCTGCTGGTATAATCCAGCCTGGAGGAGAGGCGAGCATATCATTACATCCCATTTCTATCAGGACTTAATTTAACTGACCAACTAGATAGATGTCAGTGATCTCTTCTTTTTCTTGGCTGCCTGCTGAGGGATATTAGAAAAGCAGCTGAGCAAGGGCTTTCTGGCTTCTATCAGTTCTCTGATAGCTGTGAGGTGAGAGACGAATAGAAACTGCCATAGGAAAGAAAGCAGAAAAGAATCCTCAGTAAAAGACTGAAGAAAAAATGGAGTGACAAAACAAAACAAATTGCACACACAAACAGTTCAAGGCATAAAGAAAAGGGAAATGTCTATTTCCCCAGTGTTTATCTAGCAGCCACAATGATCTTTTCATGAGGCTGCATAGGCAGATATTACTCACAAGCTTCTTCCTACCTTTCCCATCCGAGGTTCTCCAATCAGTGCTCGGAATTCAAGGTTGTTCTGAGCGTAGCTTCTCAGGTGAGCACAGACATGATCCAGCTGTTTTCTCCAGTAACCTGATCAGAGAGAGTGAAGCAGCATTTTTTATACCCGAAAAAATGGTGAAATGCTTTCTTATCCACAGGTTATATAGTTCATTCTTAGGGCACCTCTATTCACAACAAAATCATGTCTCAGAATTGTCCTTTGGAATCAAAACTGGCCTTATGTGAAGGAGAATGTCACGCTATTCCAGATCATTGAAAAAAGGGTACAATACTACAAGTAAGCAATTGTGCATTATCAGACTGACTTTCAGTCAGTCTGAGATCACTGACAGGTAACAACAAGCCAAATCTGAAAAAGGCAGATTTAGTAACTCAACCTATACAGCATTCTGGTCTGTGTAAATTATTCCCCAATTTTATTCTTTCAATTCTATATGAATTCACATTAAAAGCTTAAGTGTTCCTGCTTTTTGTCAAGATCTCTGGGAGAGAGTTAGGGCTCCTTTATGCCGGTCCAGGGCATGAAACGTGAGGGGCTGAATTCTCCTGGATTCAAAACTCATCTTAAGTCATTTAGAGTTATGCAGTATTTCCAAGTATTTCTGAAGCAATGTTCTGTTATCATCAGAGAAAGAAAGCAAAGGACTTGTTCTCATTCTTAAGTGATTGTTATCAGGATCTGGCTAATTTTATTTTTGAGCATACGTATGGGAAGTACAGAGTGTGATTTATTTTGTTGTAAATAAATTGTGTAGGCTTGGTAACCTTGTTTAACTCACACAGTGAAATGGCTCTGACCTAATCCTTCCCTTCATGTTAAGTGAAGCTCAAAACAGCAAAAAGAAGCCAAGTCAGAAGCAAAATGCTGCTCTGACTTTTACAAGAAAAGGCAAGTGCACAAGGATTTTTGTGCTTGGAAGACTCTTCCTAGATCAGACTGGTAGAAACTATGACAAACTAAACCAGCAAGTCTTATTTGTTAGGCAGCTTTAAAGGAACATAAAAAGAAGGATCCACAGAGCAACATAAATCGTTCTCTGCCATGGTCTCACATGCAAAAACTAGTAGAAGTTGAAAATAGTAATTAAAAAGTCTAAGCTAGACTGCTACTTGGTGAGTGATCCCTCCAGAGAAGTTGGTATAATTTGCAATAAACTGGTTCATAACTAGCCAAGATCCCCAGATTTTATTTCAAAAAATCCAGATGTCTGGGAATGTATCGTTGCGTGCTTGACGTTTTATTACACCTAACAGGATTTTTGGCAGCACTGGTAGAATACTTGAATCCATGCTGTCAGTAGCTGACTGCACCTATATCACACTGACTTACGCTTTGTCACAGTAGAAAAGGGGAGCCTTCCTTGTAAAGTTTACCTGGTAAATGACTTGGTTCCTGTTCAAAATAGGCTTGAAGTACAGCAAAAAAAAGAAATACAGTACGTATCAGAGGATTAGCATTTTGTACTGCTCGTTACTTCTCATTTATGCCTGTCCTACCTGTTTTGTTGGGGTTTTTTTTTAAATCTTCACAGAAGAAAAGAAGGTCAGTTAATGGCTGATAAGTCAAGAAATTAAAAAAACCCAACCAACCTATTTAATCACTTGTAGTTAAAAACTTTAATATCAAATGTCTGATACTATTTGAAATGAAGAAATAATGGGCATATTTGGCATAGATAAACAAGATTTCCCTGAGTGATAGTGTATGGTCTTGTTGATACAGGTAGTTTCAAGCCACATATACAGCACAGCATCAAGGGAAGGGAACAGCATGAAAGATTTGACTGCAACAGACGTTTATTGATTTATAGAATGAATTATGTTCCTCATTTCTTGGCAGGGCCTAAAGGAGGATACATTTCACAGCACAACTCCAACAAAGTTACCTCTGCTAAATGGATAAAAATTAACACAGTTCAAAAGCAGTTCAGAATTTCTTCTCAGCCTTTCCCAGCGAAAGGAGTTCTTACTCACATGCAAAGAGCTGTACTTTTTACAGAGATATATGAATGGGTTTTCTTTTCTCTTTCTTGTTTCTTTTTCTCTCAGCTCTGTTCTGGGCCAATCCTTTATTATCTCTGACTAAATTAAGCTCCCTGACATGTTGAGTCAAGTGTTGTATTTCCTACAGTGATGTCTAAGAGAGCCCATCGCATTTCAGACTAAAGGGGTAGGAAAACAGTTTTTCTTTGTGATAATTTTAAAAATCAAAGCACATCACCTGGATATTTATACACTGAGTCAAAAAAAGGAGGTTCTAACATTCATTAATGACTTTTTCTACCCAACAAATAAGTAAGTCCACTAACAGCCTGAGGTGCTGACCCTCTGATTGTAGAAAAGAGCTAGGGGTGGGAAAGCGGATGAAAACAAGTAATTGTGGTTTGATGCTGCAGTGATTTAAAATTAACTTATTCTCTGGACTGCACAGCTGGACTGCCCTGTGAGATCAAAGACAACTTTGCAAATTGGGCCACTTATTAGGTCCCTAATTAATCCAGATGGACTGCCTCCAAGGGTTTGGAATTTGGAAAGCTGAAGATGCAATTTTTTCCAGGATAGTAAAACTAAACTCCCTAAAAACTGCAAACTTTTTAATGACAGCAAACAGTTTAAGTGATTCCACAAAAAAATAACTGACTGAAACCAAGGACCATGAAACAAAACTGTTGGCAGCACTGAAACAGGAGTCTGTGTATGGATGGTCTCTGCAATGAGCGATGCAGATAGTGATACCTTTGCGGGGCTGGAAAACAGGGTCTACAAGACCTCTCAGGGTTTCTACCAACCCTGTTTATTGTATTCCCAGTAAGAATCTCTTCCTCTAGTTTAGTTTGCTTCCAAAACTTCTATAATTTATTCCACACCACCACCTCAAACAAGTCCTTCACATAGAAGAAGCAGCACCTTTTTGTATTTCTCAAGAGCTGTGATCCCCCATGTCTCAGAGTTTTGTTCAACAACACTCCCAGCAGGTGCCATCGCAGTAACTGAGCTTCACACTAGGGGTGGGGTGATCCTTCAGTGGTTTCCAGTTCTATATAGGACACCTGTCCAATATCTTATAAGATCTGAGGAAATCAAACTACTTGCAATTAGTAAGGCTGCAGAGGGGTCAGCGACCATAATATTGATATTGCTGGTGGGCTTTCTTTTAGCTGCTGATGGAGCTCAGTGATCTGAATTCTAAGGCACTGCATTTACAAGTGACTGGTGGGAAGACAGACTTGTAAAGATGTCAATCAGCCTCCTACTTGATGCCACATTTCATAGACTGTAACTTTTCCGAGAAAAAGTAAGGTCGTACATTGCAGCTTTGTTTAGAAAACATAAACTCAAAACTCCTAACCTTTTCCAGGACTAATGGCTGTCAGGAGAGGCTTATGATCACTCATCTTTTCCAGCTTTTGTTTTTGTGTAATCAGCTCGAGCTCCTTCTTTTCCAGCAGTTTGCTAGATGGGTAAAAAAGTCCAATGGTCTGAGTTCCTTTATCTTCTCTTTCTTTTAGTTCTGCCTTTGATTTGGGTGAGGAAATAGGAAGAGGCTGCCAAGCAACTTGAGCTTGAAATCGTTTAGCCTGTGGGGAGAGGAGGAAAGGTGCAAGTAATATAATGAGACATAATTAAATGGCTTACAAGCAGAAATTAACTAGATCAGAATACAAAATTGTAATGGAATGAAAAAGCTAGCGGGAAGAATAAGTAACAATTCTTGCTTTTAATTGCCAGTCTGTAACAATGAAGCAACTTATCACAAATATTCAAGCGAAAGCAAAACTCTCCATGATTGCCAGTAGAACAACATGTGTGCTTTTGTAGGACAAAAGCTGGCCTTGCTAAGTATTATGGCCCTTCCTAAACCAGAGTTTGCAAAGCCCTGTTTCATGTGCATGAATGAGTACCTTGTATCAGCAGGGCACAAATCATTTACTGGTAGTATGATAAAAGTACTTAAAGAAAAGCTGGTTGTTTCTCACTTTCCTACTTAGAATAAGGCCAGATTAAGGTTAAGGCTACTTTTTGGCAGAAAGCCGTTCTCAGAACAAACATACCCTCGGTTTTGCCCTCGGTGTGCTGACAGACCACGCTGTTGCCTCAAAAAGCAAACGAAGGGAGATGTGCCAATCTGTACCCACCGTGGAGCAGCCTTTCAGCTGTGTTCAAGCACAGCTTTGTAACGCTGTATGTCTTACCTCAGAAAAGCCCGGTGAGTCCCCAGCATCCGTGAGACTCCCTTTCCGAGACCCCACCCTTGACGGAGGCTCTATGTAAACACCGCAGGCCCCACAGAAGCGAGCATATGGTTGGTTGCTTGTACCACACTTGAAACAGGAGAAGTAGGACGGAGGAGGTCCAGGCTGGAAAATCGAACGGAACACTTGTCACTGCAGAAACATGACGTGTGGTTCAGGAAAGATAAAAGCAGTGACTTGAATTAAAAGGAATTAAAGTAGCACTACCTAAAGCTATTAGCTTAGAACAATTAACCAGGATGCCAGATTGCTAACACGCTGGCAGATGCAAGACAGTAAATCTTCAGTTATCTCAGCACTGTGCTATGGAGGCAAACATTTTTTCAGACAGATCTAGCATTTTGGTATGTTACTTTTTTAGTATACACTTTCAGAAATGTTTCTTTTCTTTGGTAAAGCCCTGTCACTTCTGGTGCGTGCTCTGGTATTGAATATTGACGGCAATTCTTTCCCATTCAATCCTAGCACTACCCCCACCCCCCAAGTCCTCTGGTACAGTGTAGGACCAGTAGTTAGGTATGAACATTGGGAGTATGCAGGCTCAGCTCAAACAAAAAACCCGTAAAATTTTCCCCAAGTATGATCTCAGCTTGCTACACTGAACTTAAAAAATATATGCCCAAGGAAATCGTTTACATTGATTGTACCATGCAAAAGCTCTCCTAAGCAGCAGTTAAGAGGAAGTACGTGTCCTCAGTGAAGTTAATGGGGCCTTCAGCCAAAAAAAATTTCCTGCATCATCTCATCTCTGGTGATTACTTGTAGAGGTGATTATAGCCCAGAACAGATATGGGAAAACCTGCATGAAGTTAGTCTGTACTTTAACCTTTGATGGAAAAGTTACTCTGGCACAGTGCACAGCTATTGCATCCCAACTGATGCAGTAAGCTGATGCTCATTGACTCATGGTAATTAGTTGACATCTCTACACCCTTAAGTCATGGACTGATGTAGGGTCAGGATATCACCTAAGCCTTTAATTTATATAATCCTATGTGCTCTAAGCAGGCATTTTGATAATAATAAGCTATGTGCTAACTGAAGAGTTTTGCAAAGATAAGTTTGACATTGCCACAGGTCACAGGTGAGTAAAACCAGATTTGTCAACACAAACACTGAGAACACGTGCCTTGGCTCCACACCAGTCACAGAAATGGGCATCACACTGGTTAACACGACTGCATTTTGAGCACACCACTGTCTTCCTCTGCGGGTTGGGGTAAGGCGGGGGAACGTCTCCTGCAAACATAGGCTAGTAAAACAGAAAGGCATTAGGGAGATAATACTTCTTAGGAAGAAAAGTTCAGAGAGAAGAAAGAGGAAAGCCAGCTACTTTGATAACATCAGGTAATATTCAGTCTAAAAGAACTATTTCAACTCAGAATAAGCAACAGACTGACTTGGATCTACCTTGTATTTTCTTTACAAAACCACAGTAAAATGTGATATTAATGAATTGTAAATATTTTAGCAGAACTGAGAGCAAAAAATCAATTTTCTTTATCAATTGTGTCTTTTTACACTATTTATTAATATGGCTCCATGTATAAGTACACTTGAAATTAAAAGGAAGATTTCTCTGCTGATAAACTTGTATTTTCAAATCCAGGACACAACAGCTATTTTTCTTCATACTGTTCTTTATAGTAGTGTGGCAGGGACAGTAAATTCAGACAATGAGGTTTCTCTCAGTGATATTTGCTACATAAATACTTTCTTGCACTTTTTTACCTCGTACAAATTATACACTGCCTAGCTTTCCTACTACAATTAACTGCTGTGGGTATGCAAAAGAAAACAGATTTTTCAGCTCGATCTTCTAGAGCTTGATTATAGGTCCTAGTTAGGACATATAGATCCTAGTTAGGGCAAATAGGTTTTGAAAGGTTTTGTCTCGGGGCTCATGCAGTTTGTTTTCTCTGCAAGTCAGGAATATGGATAAGGAACAAAACCAGAGGAAAATTATTTTGATTACAGACACCACAACAGCAAATAAACAAACACAAAATAGGTCTGCATTGCAATTTGAACAATGTAACTTGCAGGTTCATTTGGAAGATAAAATTTACAAAAGCACAAGTCTAAACATGTTCTAAATTAAAATTATTTCATAACTACTAATAATAACAACAGCCTTATTATTAACAATTATTTGGTAATCGCTATAGTTATAACTAATCACTATTATTAGTAACATTTCTGATTACTATTAATAATAATTCAGTAAACATTTAATAACTGTAGCTACTACAAGTCTCACCATTCAAGCCACATGCCTAACTACATATACAGCTACTTATTAATATCTACATTCAGTGGAGTAGATAAACATATTTATCTTGGGTAAGTACAGACCCCTACTGAAATTCACTCTAAAACGACACCCTAGTGGCTATTCATGAGACCATGGCCCCTGGCTACTGGAAGTTTTAAAACTCAGGATGTTGCCAGTATAATTAGAAGATTTTAACTTCTCTCATTTCTGTACTTATCACAGCCTGGAGAAGTGAAATGTACTGTGAGGTTTGCACGCAAACCTTCAGAATTGAAAGTAAAATTATTCTAAGGAATCAGATGAGCAAGCAATGGGGAGTTGAATCAGCCAGCCATTTTAGAGGGAACATTTATTATTGCTTTTCTCACCTCTGTGCAGAGTCACAGCCAAATACAGGCACAGTAGCAGCAAATAGAATAAGAAAAATAAAAGAATATTTTTTTCCCACAAAATAATTTAAATCAACAAGACTGATCTTCCTGATGTACATGCTTAAGTTTCCTATTGCAACTGAAAGTAACCTGAACACAAATAAGGCTTCCTTGGTGCCAAGACTACCCATTTTCCAAGAGCCTTCTGAGCTTTCACAGTGGCATTTGCAATCCTGACCTCCACAGGACAAACGTGAACGCTCCTGTTTTGCTGGACATTTGTGATGGAGCCTCTGTGGGAGGTCTGGGATCGAATATGGCACGGGGGAGGGATTCTCTGTTTTTGTAACACAGGCACACAAGGGTATGAATTCGGTTTTCCAAAGAAAAAGAATGTTATGCTTTGATTTGGTTAACCTTGGTGTGATTGATGCAAGCAGCCTTACCGTCTGTATTTCGGGCAGTTTACTTTCGCAAGTCACACAGTGTTTATGGTGAAGAGGATTTCCCGTGCCACAGGCCTGACAAATCACTTTACCCTTTTAAACAGAGAAAGAACATGTTTCACACAGTACTTGGAAACTGTGAACAACAATAATAAGGAGGGAACTCAATCTTACAACGTGCTGTGGTTATTCAGCCCTGCTCTCTACACTATGTCCATGTCTCTCTTGTACAGGGGAGCTCAGAACTGGACATGGTACTCCACATACAGCCACACCAGTGCTGAGTAGAGGAGAAGGATCACCTCCCTTTACCTGCTGGCACTACACTTCTGAAATGCAGCCCAGGATATTGATAGATTTTTTCAAGCTGATCCCTAAAGAGGCCAAAGCCTGCTCGCCTTTTGGGACCCTCACTACAAGAAAGACATCGAGGCCCTGGAATGTGTCCAGAGAAGGGCAACAAAACTGGTGAGGTGTCTGGAGCACAAGTCTTATGAGGAATGGCTGAGGGAGCTGGGATTGTTTAGTCTGGAGAAGAGGAAGCTCAGGGGAGACCTCATCACACTCTGCCACTTCCTGAAGGGAGGTTGTGAAGAGGAGGGGGTCAGCCTCTTCTCCCAGATAACTAATGACAGGACTCGAGGGAATGGCCACAAGTTGCACCAGGGGAGATTTAGATGAGATGTCAGGAAACACTTTTTCTCCCCAAGAGTGGTCAGGCACTGGAATGGCCTGCCCAGGGAGGTGGTGGAGTCACCGTCCCTGGTGGTGTTCAGGAAGCGTCTGGACAAGGTGCTACAAGACATGATTTAGTAGCTTAGTGGGTAGTATTGGTGACAGGAGGATGGTTGGACTAGATGATCTTGTAGGTCCTTTCCAACCTTGTGTTTCTATGATTTCCAGGATTGATTTCTCCTAAAGTCTGGCACTGTGTTCTTGCTTTTTGGCCTTGCTCCTTCCTCTCAGGGTCCTGGACACCATCATATCATGATCACAGTCAAGGCTGTCTCTGACCTTCATATTCGCAAGAAGTCCTTCCTTCTCTGTAAGTATGAGACCCAGCAGAGCACCCTTCCTGAGTGATTCCTCTATCACTTGTATCAAGCAGTTGCCATCAATGCTTTCCAGGAACCTCTGGCTTGCTTATGCCCTGATGCATTGTTCCTCCAGCAGATATCAGGATACTTAAAAGTCCCCCATGAGGACCAGGACCTGCAAATATAAGCCTATTTCTAGCTGTCTGGAGAAGGCCTCATCCACTGATTCTTCTTGGTCAGGTGGTCTACAGCAGACACTCACTACAACGTCACCCATACAGTCATGCAAGCCATCCTTCCATGTCTCCACAGTCCCATCAAGATCACAGCCCAGCAACTGCACCCAGTCTCTAATTCCTTGAGATTGCTCCCCATACTGCTTGTGTTAGCGTACATGTACATCAGAGAGGGACCCCAGAATTTCACAGAAAGGGTCTGGGGGAATTTCCCCATCATGGTGCTTTATAGGCGTTTCCTTGCTTACATGCAAATGCTTGAGGCAACCTCACCTATGCCCTGTTTTGTTGAATAAGAGTTCTTTTTTGTCCACATCCAAGACCCTTTGCTTGTCAACCCTGTCCATCACTCCCTCACAGGGCTGCTAGTAACCCTGTCCTGGCTATCATTTCTCATTTAAAACCCTTCTTACCAGCCCAGCTCTCCTGCTGGCAAAAACACCTTTGCCCTGTGAGGCAGATTCCATCATTTCCTAAGGAGATGTTGATCCTCAAAACAGAGCCCCACTATCACAGAACCCAAAACCTTGTTGCCCACATCAGCTCTGCAACCAACTGTGGACGTGCAGTATCAGTCCCCTCCTCCTCACAGCCTTTCCCCTGACCAGGGAGATCAAGGAGAGGCCTTACTTTGGTCCCCATACCCCTGGGCAGGGTGTATTTTGCAGGGCAAATTTTGTCAGACAAATTTTGTCTAATTAAGACCACCAGCCGCTTTGGATCACTGATCAAGGCTGCATGCTAACTTTTGGAGTATATGTCCACTGCCTCAGTCCTGCCAGCCCATTTGGGCTAAGCACTTACAATCAAATGAGGTAAGCAGAATAATGAAGACATATGTAATAAACTTAAAATGCTTAGTATACTAAGGCCATAAATCATAGAATCCTAGAATATGCTCTACTGAACAAAAGAGCACGCATTCCTGTCATTGACTGCTACATCACATGCCCTTCCTGAGCTTAGATGGTTTACCTTTAATGATTATTTCTACTCAAGGTGTTTTTAGCCTTACTAATTCTTATACCTGTCATAATGTAATTACACAAACCTAAACCGGATTAAACATTTTCTGATGAAGTCACCTGTTAGGAAAATGCATGCCAAGAGTTAAATTGCTATTTTCTTATATTTATTTTCAAGTACCTTTATGCAGTTGTTGCTTTGGGGCTGCAGCTGTGGAGCTATTGGCGACTCACATACAATGCAAGTGGGTGTGTTCATTGGCACAAGATGTCCGCATTCAAGACATGGTGCCATCTGAAGAAAAAAACCCCACATCACAGCATGTTAATGACCTTAATGAGATCATTAAGATTATATCGAGATTTTCAGTACTTTCCTGGTTAGAGTCTCCATCGGGAGCAAAGTCACCGGAAGTATACCAACTGACAGCAACAAACGCTGATACCGACCCCTAAAGATCAAAGGCTATTGAGAAAATAAGAGGACAACTGAACAGAGAATGCTTTACTGGCTACTAAACGTATGCCAGAAAGGTACTAAGTTAATTTTCAGTAGATTTAGAATGCTACTATAAAATGTGTGCCAGTTGTTCAAATCCTCCTAAATATGAACGTAATCGAAAGAGGTGCTGAATATTCTCAGTCATCACTTGGAATTACAGTATTGCCTCAGAAAAACCAACTTTCTGATGATACAGGAGAAAAAAAATACCCCATTGACTTGTTAGATCAGGTTATTATCTCTTGGGAAGATTTTAGAGAAGACAGTGAGAGGCACCACTCTACAAACCCTGTGCTCTTACATATGCCTACATATACCACCATTTAAGGTTTCAGGCATACTAGAAGGATCTTCCACAGCTCTGACACAGGCACTAGTTACTAACTGCATGAGTGAGTTTAGCACTGCAACAAGGTGCATAAGTAGGTCCTTGTTGTAGGCTGTCATTGCAGGATGAGGAGGAATCTGAATCTGGTGATGTCCCCTGGCACAAGCGAATAAAACACAATTTACTTTTTCATTGTTTTCCTTATTAGAATATATGGCACTTGAATGAATCTGTGGGTGAAGCATTGGAAGAGGCTGCCCAGGGAAGTGGCTGAGTCTCCATCCATGGAGGTGTTTAAAAGACGAACAGATGTAGTGCTTAGTGATACGGTTTGGTGATGGTTTTTGCCAGTATTAGGTTGATGGTTGGACCCAATGATCCGAAAGGTTCCTTCCAACCCAGGCAAGTCTGTGATTCTGTGGTTAATTTTGCCCATCATGTAAGAATTACACGGGATCTGCTGCTAAAGATATTGAACCAAAGAAAACAATCAGAACAGAGCTTTCCAAAATAAATGTG
Source organism: Jacana jacana (assembly GCA_013400555.1). Taxonomy (NCBI): domain Eukaryota; kingdom Metazoa; phylum Chordata; class Aves; order Charadriiformes; family Jacanidae; genus Jacana; species Jacana jacana. The sequence goes on along the minus strand of VZTM01024217.1, from coordinate 147,509 downwards.
TGACTGATTAATGGCTTTGCCAGCATAATTTGCCGAGGAAGGTAGATTCTCCCAAGAGGATTTGTTAATTGCTATGACGTTTTGCTGACCTGTGCTCCTTCGGGGGGTGGGAAGCGACGTACTGGCACAGGTGGGACAGGAGATCCACACTCCTGACAGAAGTGTGCCAGGGGGTCAGACAGGCGAGGAGCAGAACAGTGCGCACATCTGAAAATAAGGGCAAACTGGCTGAGCTTGTTTGGATTTTGTACTGTTCCATAATAATGATTAAACTGGAACCTGTTGTAACAGGACTTAGGCCACTGATTTCTCGGCTGTGGTTTCCAAGCTATGGCAGTCCACCAGACCATGCCCCAGTGTTCATAATAAGAAGTTCTGAACTCTAAACAGCTTTGCTAAGGAGAAAGCTCTATGGCTGCTCTGGAGTTTCATATTTTCTTTCTCAACTGATGAGGCAAACAAATCTCCCGACACACAACATATAACCAGGGTGTATCAGGCTTCACTGCTGCAACACGGGGGAACCACTGGTGTAGATCATATAACCCTTTCAATATTGATAAGCACTGAAGTTCTGCGAGACTACTCCAGTGGGCAGTTTTCACCTACAGCAGTGAAGCCTGTACTCTAATTTGAAAAGACAACCTTTTCCTCTGATCCTACAGGTGCTAGGAATTTACATTGAAGTATGATATAGCTGATAAATGCCTGTGGTGAGATGTAAATAAAACTGTATGTAAGAAAAAGAATTTTCAAAGCCCCACGTAGATCCCATTCTCTAGTTATGAGCCAGTGTCTCTCCTTGCTTTCCTCATTTTTATAGAGCCTCACAGTATTATCAACTTGATTGCAAAAGGCTCAGTTACTTTCCAATATTTTCCAAGGGCCAGTATTTTAAAAGCAGAAATTACTTACTTGAGGAAAGCTGTTTCCCTCTGGATCCTTGCCACCTGTGTGCTTGCTAAGCTTTTCCGGCTAGTCACTGTCGAAGAACTAGCCAACTGAAATAAAGAGAATTCTTTAGCCTCAGGAAGTGAGTATTTGCAAGATGCACATAAGAGTAGCAAAATCAACTGAAGATGTTATTGTAAACAAACTGCACTGAAATGCATTGCTTTAAGGAATATCTACTACACTCGATTCCCCCACTAGCGGCATTGAGGGCTCACAGCTTCCTCCAGTAAAAAACAATGTCTTGCTATTTGCTTCCAAGAGAGTGTTACTGAATATTACGCTTTAAGTCTAAACTTCCAGGCCTGCAGCAGTAACTATTTACTAACTGCAGATTCAGTAATGTATTAGAAGAAGGGAAGAGACGAGAATTTGTAGGAGTGTGCATTCTTAATTTGTTTTGCCTGGTTTTGTCCTTACTGATAACTGTGTACAGCTTTGGGCATGCCTGTTCCAGCCTGTCATTACAACTAAATGTAAATTAGTGCTGCATAACACAGACAAAGGCATTACCTTCTGAGACGCTATATGAGAATGACCAAAAACCTTCACATCTTTATTTTTTTAGAGCTCAGCTTTGATGACAGCCTTTTACAGTTTTCCTCAACCCCCCTTTGCCCACCTGTAACGACTCGGTTGGTAGTGCTGGGATGGATTCCTCTCTGTGGTCTGTTGTTTCCACATGGCTGGCAGGGAGCTGTGGTCCTTGCAGGGACCTGGGAGTAGTCCTTATTTCTGTGTCCAAGTCTAAAATTGCAACCATGCTATTCCACTGTCATTCAAGTCATGCAGTTAACATACATCTTAACATGAACATAACATACTCATGCTTTAAATTCCAATAGCTAAGTATATTTAAAAATCTATTTGACATCCGGATTTTGGATTCAAATAAAATGCACGGCATTACAGGAAATTAAACTAGAAGAAATCTCATTCTTCTATGAAAGAGCTTACTTTTGTATTTTTCTCTATTTACAGGTTTCTTCCTTCCTGCATGCTCACAACCCCTCCAGCTCCTAAGAGTAAATTAATGAGTAAACATTAATATGATCCCCTGCACTTAATCAGCCTCATTGCCGTTACCAGGGAATAACAGGCTTTATCTGTAAAGAAAATCTGAGTTAAGCTTTCAGTTCTGCTTTGGTTTTATTTGGAAATCTTACTGCAAGCAAAGCTCAGTAAAGAACTCCAAGAAGGATTTGCAGTCCCATCAATTTAACAGTGTTTTCTGGCACAAAGGGAAATATAGGCTGGGCCTTGTTATGTTGCTGAGAAAGGAGTAATGTTTTAATATATTTTTAAGAGGTAACATAAAACATATGGAAGGTAATTTTTGTTCTCTAATTACAGCACTGAGCAATTGAAATTGGAATTCCTAGAGGATGTTTGGTCTTCTGAGATGGTTTAAAATTACCCATATTTTACCAATGATATAAGAGGAAAGCTTTACACTGTTTTCAGCTAAGACAGAAGTTGGTTTCAGTTTTGTGAAGTAATACCATACCCTGAAAATCTTGGGGTGCTTCACTCCAGGCAGGCTTGATCTCCACACCCACTCCATTCTTCTGTGGCTTCATAGTAAGCATTCCACCTTCCCTCTCCTGAAAAGTAATTCCATTTTAAATCCAAATGAAATTTTTGGTTTTGCTCTAATTCTCTCTTGTCAGAATTGTTTGTTATGGTTTCAAAAGTACCTGCTTAAGGTATTTATTTTCAATGCAAGCATTTGAAAAGCCTAAATTATAAATGTATTTTTAAAATATTTGACCTGAATTGGTCAGAAAAGACCAGTAAAAAGAAGAAAAAAAAAGAATGTATCCCCTTGAGAGTTTAATATTACAAAAAGGACCAAGGTAGCAAAGATGGGAAAAAAAAATTAAAAGTATAGACAGTCAAGTTTTAATCTCTAAGTGATATCATACATACAACATTTTATGTTTACACAAGGGGTTACAGCTGCTAAAACTCACCTGCATAGTGTTATCTTTTAGGAAATTCTTATCACCGTCTTCAACTGAGAAGAGGATGTTTGGTTGCTTATACTCTACCAGAAACACCTTTGTTACAACTGTACTCTCCCTGCAGTCCCTGAAAATCAACATTCACAAAGCTGTACACATGCCACAAACCCACGTGCAGCAACAAGTAAACCACCGACAAACGTGGCTCATTTGCTGGAATCTCTCTTCCATGTTTGCAAGTCGTTATTTCAGGTGATAAGTATAATCCTGGGCAATACTCTCTGGTTTGGTTTGGTTGGGGTTTTTTTGTTTTTTTTTAAGTTTAAAAAGTGCACAATCAGAAGTTATCTATAAAACATATGGATGATATCTTAATCCCCCCAAACATTTTAAATGTAAAATTCTGGATACTCTTGTATCTGTTTTCTAGAGTGACTGGTATTTGCCAGCATTGCAGAAAACAGGGGAGAGCCAGACTTTTATTCCATTCATAATACCATGTCCATTTTCCTAGTCAAGCAGCAGCTGGCACACTATTTATTTGATAAAACAACAGTAATTCTCTACTCTTTATTAAAATACAACAGTAGCATTGAAATTGCTGTAAATGTCCAAACCATTCATTTAGGATTTGTTATGATTCTAGAGCATCTATTTAGCACACCTGAAAGTGTCTTAGTAAAAACATAGTGGAAATGAGTGTTAATGTAGGTAATGATCAGAAAATCATATAGGCCCAGGTTTTGCATGTCCCTGCACAGGCAATATAATGTTGATGTATTCCAGTGCAGACACAAGCAAAGGCCACCTACAGGTGTTAATAGCAGGGAACAGCAAGAACAAATCCCCAGCTGGAGTGGAAATTCCTGCTGCTTTGGAAATAAAAGGTAATGCAACAGGGTACAGGCAGCGAGTTCACATGTTCTCCCTCTGCCTCTAAGCATGAAGTTAGTTTGGAGAAAGTCAGTGGCTGTGCAGCAAAATCCAGTTTTCTTTCTGTGTATTGTATTTTCACGTAACCCTTGTGCATACAACACTGTACTTGAACTGTGGGGTTAGCATTCTGTGCCCTTTTGGAGAAACTAAGCAAATTCCTGGGAAGAGCAACTTCTATAAATCTGGATGACCCCCAAACTCACCATGTAAGTTCCTCTGGCATTTGATGATCACACTCAAAGAGATGAGCTCTAAGTACAGTATGTTTTATTAGTTTCCCACCCACAGCCTCTATGGATCATTGGCCTACATCCACAGCCCAGGAGATAAACATCTGAGAGGTAACTCAACTGCACAAACACTTAATGGATAAAAAGAGTTATGGGAAAGTGAAGTCAATGCAACTCATGAAGATCAGTTAGTTTGCAAACTGGCAGGGGAAAGAGGCATGTCTCATTTGTGAGGTATGGAGTGTTTTAAACATGCCACAACTGCTCCAAGCCACAACTAGCATATCTGTCCCTTGACAAAATACGACTCGAATACAACAGGATACTTACTTTGTAACTGCCAGTGCCTTCACCATTATTTTCCCTATGGGTAATATAATAGGACCTTTATACTTAAAAGTGTTATGCTCTCCACAGCCAGGTTTCCTAATGAGTTCTGGTTTACTTCCATCTAAAGTGTAGTATATGGAGACGTCAGGTGTATCTGAAAGACATGGAGGAAGTAGTTAGCCAAACCCATGAAAAACAAGCTCTGTGCTTCAAAATACTCACTACTGTGCTTTATTTTTCTAAAAAAAAAAAAAAAAAGGCAGTTCCATAAATGACCGAGTATTTGGAACCAAAACTGGTTTTCCATGAAAAAAAAAAGTTACTCAACAAACATAATTTCATTCTAAGTAATATTTCTCTAAGTAATATTTCTCTTCATAAAGGAGCTGTGCAGTAGTTTTGTATTAAAATATTTTAAAATATTGCAACAACTTGTCTGCTGCAAAGACAGAAAAGATATATTCTGCCATTAGAAAGGTGGCATTTCAAAAATTGTAAGCAAAATCTTTAGGTTGAGCCTGGCACATAATACTTTTTAGAACTGGCTTTGCAGTGAAAGTGGAATGCAACAGCTTAAGAGCTTGATCTTGGAAGCAATTAAGACTGCTAGCATTTAAGAAATAACTCATGTCAGTAATATTGCTTGAATGCAGAAAATTAAATGCAAGTGTATTTGGTGTATCAAAACCTGTTGGTTAATTTTAGAAGTTCCTTAAGGAAGCAGGCACTCATAAAAATAATAATTAAATGCAAACAAAAGTAAAAAGGATGGAAGTTTCAAATGAACACATACAAGTTTTTATATAGAGCCAAAGTATTCATACCTGATTTTATTTCTATGAGAGTGTTTGTGTCTATTTCATGTTTAGCCTTCCCTGGAAGAGGGATTCGCAGTGGTATGACCTGAGGAACTGAGATAGAGCCAGCAGTCATTTTTCTCAGCAGTGACCTTTAAAAAAGAAAGACAAAAAGTTCAACAATAATTTTTCTAAACAGAAGAATGCATTGAGAAAGACAGTCTTTCAATGAAATTTTTCATCTTCATTTGTTTCTCTTAAAAGAGACAACACTGGATTCTTTAGACTGTTCGTTCTCATTAATGTTTGCATGATTTTCACATTGAAAAGGATTGAGATACTAAAGATCATCGCACTTCCGGCTTACTCTCCTGTTTCAAAACTGTGAACAGAGTTTGAGATGAGCACTGTTGCCTTCGTTTCACTTTGGCCTTCCTTGCTCAGGTCTGATTTTCATGTATTCAAGTGAAACCGCTGTAGCATCATACATCAGTGACACGTGGTAAGAGCGAGTGACAGTGAAGTACCTCGACCCTAATCATGACAGATGCTATGTCATTTTCCCTGCAGAAAGAACCAGCCTCTTTTTCATCATGGCCATCTGAATATATACAAGATATCCTGAGAAGGACTAAAGCAAGGCAGCTATTCCTAAAGCTTATCTCAGCTATCGCATGCATTAAGAATATATCTATAAAACAGGTGCCAAGCATGATTTATCATAATTTACATAGTCATTATCATGTCACACAATTCAAGAGTGAAAAATTGCATTTGGATACGATAACAATTTACAATACAAAAATATGTACTTCAGATCCTGGGAATTGATACTCAGGGCCAGGAAACATGTTTACACTAGAAGGACTTGGTTTTGTAACCACTCTTCAATCCTCCAGAAGTGTCTACTCATCAACAGAGACAGTAATGATACAGCATGGGAGGTGTTTGTTAGTTCACCCTCTCACTGGGGCTATGAGGAGCCATGCCACAGTGCTGTCCGCACCTGCCCGTTTCCTTGGTTGGGTTGCCCGAACCAGCCATTAAGGAGTGAGGGCAGTTTTCAAGCTCTCTTGGATTGCACACAGCAGCAGGGGAGATGCAACAATAGATGGATCAGATCTTTACCTGATGTGAGGCAGCAAAGAGTGTCTTTCCTCAAGGACTTGCCTGCTCTTGGCACACCTGGACCAAAAGCACAGTGCCCTGTTTCAGCTTTCTGGGATCCCAACAGCAGTGGGACACAGCTGGCTCTGCCTGTCCCCTGCCCCAGAATGGGCTCTATCTCTGCCTGCACAGGCCCTGCCAGGTCAGGCCCTGCTTCCCCTCACAATACAGCCCACCCCACCTCACTCCACTCCATCCTTGCTGGACGGTCCCTGCTACCCAGCTCGGTCCCACTGTGCGCTCCTGATCACTGCTCCGTCCCGTTCCCCCACAGCCCTGCCCACCCCGTTCAATCCCTGCCACCGAGGCCCTGCCCACCCCGCTCGATCCCAGCCACAGCCCTGTCCACCCCCACTCAATCCTTGCTACTGAGCCCCTTGCTACCCATCCTGCTCGATCCCGGCTGCGCCCCTGCTCTCCCCGCTCCATCCCGGCTGCAGCCTTGCCCACCCCGCTTCATCCCACCGCACAGCCCTGCCCACCTCACTCCATCCCTGCTACTGAGCTCCTCGCCCACCCCACCGGTGGGGATCCCCGCCGGAGCCACGCTCCCCCCTGCCCTCCCCGTTACCACAGACGCCGCGCTCCCGACCGCGCCCCCGCCCTCCTTCTCCCCGGCCCCCGCATTGGTTCGCGTCTCGCTGCTTAGCAACCGGCTCCGGCGCGCGGCTCCGACGTCATCTCTCCGCGCTGCTGGGGCCGAGTTTGTGGTGCGGCCCGTGGTTTGGGCCTGCTGCGCCATGGCGGAGGTGAAGGTGAAGCCGGAGGTTCCCGACCCCATGGAGATAGAGAACAGGTCCGCAGCTGCGGCGGGTGGTGCTGGGGCGGCGGTGCTTGTGTTGGGAGAGGAGCTGCCGGGCGGTGAGGGGCCTGGCGGCGGAGGGAGGAGCGCCGCGAAGGGGCAGGGTGTGCTGGGGGGGCTCCCCTGGTGTCTCTCTGTTCATGGACTGTAGCTTTTCTGCGTTATTTTTTTTTTTTTTCCCTGAAAGGTATTTCATCACTGTTTGCATTCTCTGCCTAGCTAGCAATTCCTTCCCATCAAACCTTTTGTATAATGAAGGTAAAGTTCTAAATCCATGTTGTTAATAATGACAACAACATACAAGTAAAATGGAGCAGCATGCTCACTGTTGTCGCAAAGAGCAAGGGTAGTTTATCCAGCAGCTGCAAAAGTGTATTTGTCACCACAAAGAGTGGATAGTAAGTTCTCTCAGTAGAGAAGCAGTTCATGGGTACTTTTCCCCTGAGGTTTTGTTTTTTTTTTCCTTCTCTTCCATTCTGACTCTTAATACTGTTTGGATTTTGTTTTGGGTGCAATAGAACATGATTTTAAACTTGCTTTTCTCCTTTCCTAGGATTATTGAGCTGTGTCATCAGTTCCCTCATGGTATCACAGACCAAGTGATTCAAAATGACATGCCTCACATGGAAGCGCAGCAGCGAGCCATGGCAATCAACAGGCTGCTCTCGATGGTAGGGTGCTTTCACCTTCTTCACGTTAGTTCAGCCAACCTGGACCACTCTTCATACACAGAGGTTGCATGGTAGTAGCCTGTTGGGCTGGGCTAGCAAATTAACCCCAGCTCTTGCCATACCATACAGTTACTATAACTTGTTTATGGTTGCCATAACATTCCTCAAAACTTACTCTTTCCATTCTGTAATACAAAGTTAACATGAGTGTGTGGATTTTTAGGTGAGGAAGCTACCACTGAAAAGTACCACATTTTGTTTTTGATGTGTCTGAAGTTCCTTGGTTGTCATTTCCCCATGTGTTACATTGGAAAGCAGAATGTGATACAATGATCTAAAGTAACAGTTGGGTGTCCTGTAGTTGCAGTAGTTCAGCAGGTTGTAAGGTGGCCACAGGTGACAACTGCAAGACCCGCTTGCTAACAATGGGGAATGAATTAGCTGGAAATGAATGTTAGCCCATTCTCTAATGTGTGAACATCTTCTCCACACTGCATAAAATTCCTGAAGTTGTGGATTACTCTGATAATGCGCAAGTGAAACATCTCAGGGGATTTATTTTGTATGTTCTGTAAATTTTCTGTGACTCACTGGGCATTTCCTGTCACTGTATCAGGAGCCAGCCTAAGACAGGAGCGACAGTCATGGTCAACTACTACTGCTGTGTGTGCAGGAACAGGGAGTAACTGTTCAGTCTATAAACTTGAGTATCAGCTCAAGTGAAGGTGTGTGTGGGGAGATCTAGTAAATAGAACTTGTAGAGTAGGGCAGATGGTTGGACTCGATGATCCCAAGGGTCTCTTCCAACCTGAATGATTCTGTGATTCTAAGTACCCCAAGCTTGAGGAAAAACTGCAGTGAAAGCTCAGCCTTAATAAGCACTGGGTACTTCACTTGAGGTAAGCTCTAATTAGTGAAAAAATAGAACTTTGCTGGTGGGACTTGGAATTATTCAAAATTTGTGCAGCAGCACTCCAAGGTGATTTCTGGGTTGCTGTGCAAATGAGTGTTTTGGTGGAAAGCAAAAGCAAAGTATATGAGAACTTGATATCACTTGTCCAGTGGTGAAAATTAGGAGAAATAAAGGGAAGTGCATAGGTGTGGGAAGGGTTGGGAACTTTTTTGTTATTTTATGTTAATTTATTGTCAGCTATTAGAAATAACTTGGGGGGGAAAGGTGTATTGTCAAAGGTATTACTGTACTTGTAGGGGAAAAATACTCCTTTAATAATAATATTGTTTCCAGTGGTTATAAATTTTATTTTTCCCTTGCTTTATACAGTTGGCATGAAATAATTTTTTAATTTGGAATATTTGAAGATATTTTTGCCATGTTCTGAAACAAGCTATTTGAAGGAAAGTAAATGCATTGTGCCCATCTCTCCTAGGGGCAACTGGACCTTCTCAGGAGCAATGCAGGCCTCCTCTATAGAATCAAAGAGTCTCAAAATGCAAGGTAAGCCTTGTGTTTGCTGTATAAATACATTTGGAACACAGTTTTGCAACTCACATGCTGCCTTGCTGAGAAGACATTCTATAATGTGGATTTTACGGAACATAACCGCATGTTTCCGGAGGGTATGCTTAAATCCCCTGAGCTGATCCTGGAAACGGTCTTTGGTTTTGTGGTTTCTACTGAGCAGAGGGGGTGCAATGGGACTCTAGCTCTAACTTGGTGGCAGAGTTCCTGCTAGCAAGTGATGACAGCCAAGTGATCCATGCAAACGTGCATGTGCTCATGTGAAATCCAGCTGAAGCCTGACCATACCATCTGCAAATTGTAGTTCTATGGTCTTCCTCACTGCTCGTGCTACAGGATCAGCTCATATTTACAGCTGTTCCAGGAGGCCCTTGAACACATGCTCTTTTATTTAGTAAAATGTACCTTCAGATCAGATCTTGTGATGCTTATGTAATTCTGAGTAAAAGATACGTAGACATATTTCTGAAAAGAAAATTCCTTCAAAATTGCCCTCAGTGCAGGTGTGCAATCCTCTTTCAAGTGTTTTAGAAGATTCCTGAGTTCAGGCTTTCTCAGACTGGTGTTAGGGTTGGAAGCATGGTACTATCCCATTTAAGACATTCTCTCTAGAGACAGAGTATCCTGAATTATGCTCTGTGCTGCATTTGACTTTTCATGGTTGAAATAATATGTGACTCCAAGTTCCCTGTTGTTTTGACAAGTGGAGTGACTCCTGCTGTAACTTTTATTTCATACTGTGCTCTCTTCTCTTTACTGTGGCTTCTCACTAGCAAGCTTGGCTTGATCAAGAGGTTTAGTCTCATGTATTATATTTGCCAAATGCTGGCTTATTGTGTAGAGGTTTTTTTTTCTTTCTTTCTGCATTGTCTTTTTCCTTTTTTTTTCATCATTCTTGTTTTCAGTTTGAAGCATCCCACTTCTTTCAAATTTTGGACCTTTCAAAAATCCTGATGTCTGTCTTCTTTTACAGTAAAATGAAAGGCTCTGACAATCAAGAGAAACTGGTTTACCAAATTATAGAAGATGCAGGCAATAAAGGTAGTTGAAATAAATTATCCTTTTGAATGGTACTAACTTAATTTACTGAACTGTTCCTGTCTAAACTTTTAAATGCTTGTCCAGACAATACAAATATAAAAACTGGAGTCCCTACACCTGACCCGTAGCTAATGTTCCCTGTGCCCACTTCAAAACTGAAGATGGCATATTTCTCTATTAAAATAGCAACCTGTCCTGGTTGACTTTTTTTTTGGGGGGGTCTTTCAGAATATTTGGCATATGAATTAAGAGGGACTATCCTATGGGACTGTCCATCAAACTGAGGGATCCACAGAATACTCACTACTTAAAAGAAAATGTGGTATCTGTATTGAATTAAACAGGTGTACTGCTAGTAGCTAGCCTTTCTCAGCAGTCACTGCATGTTGTGCCTGAGAGGTAGCAGGTGGAACTGTTGTAGTTTTGTTGACACAAACATTACTTACCTAAAAATGTAAGGATGTTTCTGGGATGTATGCATGCTCCCAGTGAAGAGCTCTGGGAAGGGAGGTAAAGGGCAGAAGGACAATGTGGTTGTGGAGTGCATTTCTTGGTTTTGTCAGTTGTGGCAGTGTTTTTCCGTCTCTTTCTGCCCCTTCCCTCCCTTTTGCTGGGAGTGGTAAGATTGAGGATACATCCTGTGGTGAGCAAGCCACTGAAGCGATGTTCTGATGTCATTTTTAGTTTGTGAGTATGTCCAGAAACAAATGGTTTCCTCTATTTATTTCCATTCATTTCTTTGTTTTTAAACAGGTATTTGGAGCAGGGACATTAGATACAAAAGTAATTTGCCTTTAACGGAGATCAACAAGATACTGAAAAACTTGGAAAGCAAGAAACTAATTAAAGCAGTTAAATCTGTGGCAGTGAGTATTTTGTGACTTCTTCTCTTAACCATTTCAAACATCTGCTGCATGCTGGGTATGTCTGAACAGGGGAGTAGGGGCAGAGAAACCTTGTTCTGCCTCCAGCTTTCTCACTGAATGACCCTGCCAAATGCAGGTTTGAGGGGCAATAGATGGGAGAGACTATATTGTTTAGAATCATAGTTTATTAAATATTCAACATGCATTAAATAATCAACATACTACTAAAAAAATTAGCAATAATCTAATTAAAATATATCGCTTAATACACTGTTTTATCACTTCCCACCACTACTAATTGTATACCACTGCTATCAAATTGCAGTTCTAATTGTCTTAATTCTTTATTGTGCACAACGGTTTTTGCAGTTCTGTTACTCCTCACAAACCTCTCATGCTACTTACTGTTCGTCTGCAGTTCTGTCACCCTTTTCTCTGCCCTTCCATACACGGGTTTTAGGACATAGGGAAGAGTCTGGTGAGTTTCCCTCCAGTGTCCCAATAGGATTGTGTCCACAGGTCAGCTTCTCTGCGCTCTGTAGGCATCCACACTCCTGGTGTGTACAGATCCGTCCTTATCTTGTTCCCTGGCTGATATTTGTACCTTTATTCCCATTTCTTGTTTCTTAACTCTCCTTTCTACCACCCTTTTCTCCTTTTTCCACACAGTCTCCACCCAAATAAGGAACCTGCCCATAATTACTTTTTCTCCACTGATCCCAATGTTGCTGTACCATAGTTTGGTATTTCTGATGCTAAAGCAACGCCACCTTTTCATATGGGACTAGTAATATGGTTACCTAGCTGTAAGTGGTCTTGCAAAGTTTCTCTCATCCTGAATCTCTCTTCAGTTATCTGGTTTGTACTGGATTTATATTGCTTGCTTCAATTTCTAAGACGTTTGGTTCTGTTTTAGTCTTGGTTCCTCTACTTTGTTCCAGTTACTCAAGGACTTTCTTTCCTTATCTGCAAACAGTCCCTGTACTAGAGTACAGCTTATCCTTTTCCAGGCTGTTTCTCACACCGTTATACGGCTCATGCAGCATCCTGCTCTCACCTGCTTAATTACAAGTCATTGGACTTAGCATGTGTTTTAGACATTCTCCTGGTTACCTCTCTCGTTGTAGAGCATGGTACAACCAGGAAGACTACTTGTTTTGAACTCTTGGAAGCTTTATATTGTATGTCTCTTCCATGTGCCAGTCTCATCTGCGCCACGGAGGCAATACTTTGTTCTGTGTATGTGTGCTTTTGGGGGGGAGCAAGATGTGAGGGTGACTTCCTAAATAAAAATAAAACGGAGATAAAGAAGCTGGACATAGAGAAGTGGTAGCTTTTTCACGTTCTTGTGAGAGATGCTGGCATTGTCTAGTCATACTGCTAAAATTGCCTCAGTGGTTGCTGAGTAGTCCTTTGGGCGACCATTGCCCCTGAACTGCCTACTAACGTCAGGAATGGAGCAGTGTTCCCATTTACCCTGTCTCAGCGTGGCAGTAAGGAGTGGGCTCACAAGAGCTAACTTTAGCTGCAGGGTTTAATCATGGTAGGGTCCTCCCCTCATCAGTACACGGGTAAAATCCTGTGGAAACGGTTGAATGCTTCTCCATTAAGTTTGTCTTTGCTGTCTTCTAAAGACTCTTTCCTGTCCTTCTTCAACTGTGGAGGAGGTTTACAGTCAATAGGCTAAAATTAATCTCCGAGATCTTCTTCAGCAAGGTTTGTATTGTGTGCACGTTGTTAGTAAACTTCTCTCTTCTAAACACTATAATATAAAGTGATTAGGAATCCCAGTGTATTGGTCTCTTCTTTATCTCCATGTTATCTGAGAGTCAGATGTGTTAAGGATAGCTGGATTGCTGTGCCCCAGGTTTTAGGGGTAATGAACTCCCTCTCTTGCGGGTATCTTCTTTAATCTTCTTTTCTTATGGGAGACTTTCAGCTGGTAAGAGCTGTTCACATTTCTCTAACAGGCGTCCAAGAAGAAGGTGTATATGCTGTATAACCTGCAGCCTGACCGGTCGGTGACTGGTGGGGCTTGGTACAGTGACCAGGACTTTGAGTCTGAATTTGTGGAAGTGCTAAATCAACAGTGTTTTAAATTTCTACAGAGTAAGGTGAGTGCCACTACTCAAGTCACTTCCCATTTGTTTAGTGCAAGCGATTCTTTTCCTTATAAAACTAGTGACAGACAAGGCTTTAAATTTCCCATGGTGCTTTCTGTAAGTGTTGGCCGTTGTTACAACTGGATTGGCAAAGCTGTACTGGATTGTGTTTGTCACAGCAAGTGTGACGGTGCTGCACTTCTATAACGCGTATGTTCCCACTCCATACGGGGAGTGAAGCCTTCAGTCTCCAAAGTCCAGTGAGAACCTAGGCTGCAAAGAACACAGGACCACAAAACCTAGGAAAAGTCACTGTTTTCCCTGCAGAGTTCCTAATTTCTGAGAGTGTGAAAGGCAGTAGTCAGTCAGCTCTGCCTAGAAGACAGTTTTCTCCAGTATAACTGCAGGAGAAGCCTGCTTTGTATTAAATAAGTCCTATGTAGATTGCAACGTTTTTCTATTCCATTGAAGTATATTTTAACTGGTGCCAGGTACAGCAGGAACTTCTTTTGTGTCAAAAAACCTCAGATGCTGATATTACTTCATATTAATCTAAATCCCTGTAAAATTTGTGTTATATTTAGTGTAAAATCATGTTTGGTTGTGCACTGTGTTGTCTCAGGTACATCAGTCTTAAGGACATAAATTTAAATGCTAAAAAGAAAACATGTCCTGGAAATGGTTTGGAACTCAACTTCTGTGCTTTAGTCTGCTTGAAACTGAACCACAAAGGAGGCTCCTGGCAGTGAGTACTAATTGTAACTCATCTTTGCCTTTTTCTCAGGCAGAAGCAGCTCGAGAGAGCAAACAGAACCCCATGATACAGAGGAACAGCTCATTTGCCTCATCCCATGAGGTGTGGAAATACATCTGTGAATTGGGTATCAGTAAGGTGAGAATAGATTTCGTCTTACTACTCTCAGAATTCTTGGGGTGTGACTGGCTGCCTGGGTCAGGTTCTGCAAATTTGATGACAGTCCAGTGGATGCTTTAGTACCCTACCCAGTTTCTGCACTGGAAGTTGGCTTTGCAGCCTTATTGCTTTTTGAGGAGGGTCACTGGAGCTGTGTGGAATTCCAGGGTAGTTTGTGCATGTGGGATTTGAAAGACATATAAAAGAATTTGCATTCACATACTTGTTGATGGGAACTGGAGTAAGCTTTCCTCTAACAATCTCAACCAGTTTCTATTTTATATTTGCTCTTAAGTTTGCTTATGCACTTTAAGCAGTTTTAGGGGAGAAAAAAAAGAAAAAAAAACCCAAACCATCTTGTTGTTATTGGTCACAATCAAGAAGCATATCTTCAGCAGTTTGTCTTCTTTCATGATGTTTTTCCTCTAAAACTGGAAATGTATCATGCTAGGATGTTGTAGAGACTTTAGCTGCCCAGGGAAGTTCTTTTTTGGTAAGTCAAGGCCAATGTGATCTAAAAGTGCCTGGGATGTAGGAGGTACTGGGATTTGCTTTTCTTTTGGTATCTTCACAACTTTATAACATGCCCAGCAACAGCAGTTCCTTCATCTGGGCTAAGTTAGAATTCTAAGGATATGTTACCCATGGGTTTTGCTTATTTCCTCCTTGCAGGACTTACTGGTTTGTGTCTTTACTAGTACTTACTTTACAAATTATTTCTTAGGTAGAGTTGTCAATGGAAGACATTGAAACCATTTTAAATACACTAATATATGATGGAAAAGTGGAGATGACTATTATTGCTGCAAAGGAAGGGACGGTTGGCAGTGTGGATGGACAGATGAAGTTGTACAGAGCTGTTAGTCCTCTCATACAACCCACTGGATTAGTCAGGACACCCTGTGGCCTCTGTCCCGTAAGTAACTAATTCTGTATATGAATACGTGGGTGCATGGAAATTTGGAATACAGTCCTGCAAATGGCCAGCCAGCATGTTGCAGAATTATGCCCATGAGTGATCCTTGTGGCTTTCTAAGCCAACTGTGGTTATGAGTGTTAACCCAGGATGCCTTAGCTTTGGTGTAAGAGGTGGGTCCTTTCGTTTAGACCAGGATGTTTCTCACTTATCTGTTGTCTCTTTACTGTATTGTATGTGAAAGGGTGCTGCCAAGTGTAGGCCATTCCAAATTATATTATATTTTCTGATAATGAGTTTGCCTAGTTTTGTTTTTTAACAAGCTAAATTATTCCTGTCTAGCTTTTGGTCTCCTGAATTGTAAAGTGATATGTGAGTGAAACCTGCCAGTGTTCCATTTGCATCATTTACTACAGCAGGGTCTGTTTTGCTTTGTTGCCTTCTCATTACTCCTTCTCAGAGCTGCTGTTGGACTTCCCAGATTTTCCCCTCTAATAGACTACTGCTTTCCTACTGGAAAAGGAGCAGTAAATGCAAGGATGTTATTTCCAGTTACATTGTGCTAGCTGTGTATAATTACTAACATAGGGCTTGCTTTTCCAGGTTTTTGATGATTGCCACGAGGGTGGTGAGATTTCTCCATCAAACTGTATTTATATGACAGAGTGGCTGGAGTTTTAAAGTGAAAGGGAACTGTGAACTGGATTTCTTCTTCACAGCCAAGGTGACAAACCAACTTGCATTTTAAAAGCGGACTTCTAAATTTGTGAGTAACTTCAGGATGTGGAGTGACTTGTTTTTAATGAGACATAAAGCAGTAACATACCAGTTTCATGAGCAGTCCTGTGAGTGGACTGGAAATTGAATCAGTGCGGAAGATCAAAGCTGAAGTGGAACCCTAAATCCATTCTTGTACCAAGAAATGGGTGTGGTAATTGAAAAGTGCTATAGAAGAGCTGGGTGGTGATGCATCTCTTCCAAGGATTGTGTCAAGTACTCCACAGGTGCTTATTCTGAATGAGAGAAAAAAGTCATTAGCTGGTCAGAAAAACTCACTAATGAGCATTGCCAAAAATGAGAGCCCCAAATTTGCTTTCACACTAATGCTAATGGTGAGTACTGAAGTCCTTAAGCTGATACTTTTCTCCCATGATAGCTACCATCTAATTGAAGACTAAGACTCTGATGTAGGAAAGATCCTAAATATGTCAAGAACTCACTGGTTCTTTATTGCCTTTCTTATCTGCTAATTTATCATTAAACCCTGATTTTTCTCATACACATGTGCTTTGTTTCCTTCATTGCTGCCATTGCCTGGTGATGCATCTTCTTGTATTTATTTCTTCATCTGACAGCTACAGAGTTATGATCAAATCTGTCTTGGTGTGTTCTGGCAGCTGCATCACATGTATAGATATGTCAGCTGAAATTTTGGATAGAAGTGTTCTGGGAAGATGTGTTTTCTAGAAGAGAAGAAGAGTTTCTCTGCCTGATGGTATAGGGAAAACTTCTATAGATTTTTTTTCAACCCTGGGGTGTTACAATAAAGATTCCAGTGATAGCTGTTTATTGCATAAATATGGCCTCTGGCCTTGGTTTGTGATCTGAGAAAGGCATGATACCAGCATATCATCAAAAAGCACAATTTTCTGTTCCTGTGATGTGGAGCCAGCTTGTGTTTCTCTGAAGTGCAGCTCTGGACTGATGAATTGGCATTTACATGCGGACGGTGGTGTTGTCATAAGACTCATGCCCAGGGTGTTCCAGGCCATGGACCTCTTATATCTTGAGATATGTGTCTACTTTCCTCTGGCTCTCGCTGTCCATCTGGCAGTATTAGAGAGGTGATACTGCCTTTGGAAAATGTCGGTTCAAATATCACTTGGGAAGTAAAGAGATTTTTGTACCAACTATGTTATGCTAATTATTTACTGGGCCTCTTCCTTAGCCTGTAACCATGCAACCTTCAGGGCGGGCTAGAGGGGGGGGGGAAGTCGCCTCCTTTTTTGTAAATGAGAATATGGTGCCGTCTCTTCCACCATGCAGAGTAAGAGAGGGCTGAGATGAAGTATGAGCAAGCAGAGCTCACACCTAGCTCACATCTAGCTGTTTTCAAAACTGCCTCTCTGAAAATAAACCCTCTGGGACACTTGTGGGGGCAACGGTCAAGCACCTCTACAACTGAGCTATCAGCACGCCAGGTCATCTGACCACAAGTAGTAAATGGTGGGCTAACATAGAGAGATTTTGGGAAGATGGCTTACCTAATAATGGTAGGGGACTTCACATCAAGCATTTCAATCCTGTCCTGGAGCCTGCATGTTCTAGAAGCAGTTTGAATCCCATAGAAGTGTTCAAATCTTTCTCGATTCCCGTTTTCTCACTTACAGAGTGGGTTGTGTAAAGAAGGCGAATGTGGTAAGTGCTGTACACAGAATAAAAAAAGATAAATGGTTCCTGTCCCCTGCACGGATGCTGTAGATACAGAGGTAAAGGCTCCTTGTTTACCAGTAGGCATACTGTCTCCCAGTGGAGCAAACATCTATACTGATAACCTGGCGTGTCCACAGACGGAGTTTGATTGTGTTGGCCAGTGTGAGCCTCCACAGCAGGCTCTTTCTGCGTTGACTCCAGGTGACAGGGATGCATATCTCCATAGATGCAGAAGGGCTCTCTTAGAAAAGAGATGTGGGGGGTGAAACGATTAGATGTTTGTTCCTTTTCTGCCCCCTTTAACCACTTGGCACACTGAAGCCTGAGGCAAATGCTGCTTGCTTCACTGGGGGTAGCCTTGACCTGGGCTTCAGACATCCGTTATATGGCCAAAGGTGATTTCATTGAGGTGTGGGGTTAGGATTGCCTTTGTCTTTCCTGCCTTCAAAGAGGATCTGACACAATAGGGTCCTGAATCCTGCTGCTGCAGAGATAACACTGTTGTTTGTGCTCTGCTGCATCTGGAAGATAGCTTTCAGGGGAACAGCATGTCTTTATCATGTAGGTATGTCGCTTTATGCAGCATGACCATAGTCACTGGCAAAAAGAAGGAGCGAGCTTGTCATCTGCGAATTAGAGAGGTCGTTTATTAAGCTCTCTAAATTCTGACTTATTTGTGTTGGGTTTATCTGGTTTAAGATGACCTTTATGGTCTCTGAAGCTTCTCAGTGTTGCAGCTGTAGTAAGACTTCTCGGATTTGGAAAAAAAACCCAGGTCTATAGAGAAAAGTAAAGCCATTTCACTTTCCTGCCTGTAAAACAAGAATCTGATCTATTTCTGAATTAATTGAGAGGAATGATCTGCCACCCTGATTCTTTGTGAACCTGGCTGATCTATAAGCCTGTAATTATTTCTAAAAAGAAAAGGAATAAATGCTAAAATCTTAGTCTGGTCTTTTTTTCCCTCCCTGAGTTCCTTCAGTCTTCTATCTTAGCAAAGCTGTTTGCCCCCTTTACAAACTGGTGTGAAATGTGACATTTTGAGGAAGCTGCAACACTAGCTCCAGCTCTAGACAGGCGTAGAAAGCTGAGAGCTAAAGGTGATTCTTAGATCCCGGATGAAGCAGGATCCTCTCACTTCTTTTGGCAAGCCTCATCTAAGATCACAGTTGAGGTGCTGCATGACCACGAGGGACCTCTCTGGTCAGGGAGCTCAGCCCCCTTACCGTGATCCCTGGGGTGTGCAGACCCTGCTATGAACCTACCAGGCTGTTGTGAGCAGTCTCCTGAGTAGTGGTAACCGACTGTACAGATGCAAGTTGGAGCATGGTCACACCCAAATGCCACTTCCACATAGAATCAAGTCCACAATTGCTTTTTATTTCCAAGAGAAACATTAACTACAGTACCAGGCTGTACTGTGAACTGAGAGAGAACACAGCTGTTTAATGTGTCCAGCCTTTACAGTCCAAAGTTTAAAACATTAACGTTAATATCAAACTTGCAGCTTTGATAATGAAAACGTTTCCCCCGTGGCTGAGCAGCAGTTGGGCTTTTCCTGGTTTTGGTTGGTTATTTTTTCTTTCTCCCTTATTTCCTCTGATCCTAGGTCTTGCCCCTTGTGGAGGTGTTAATCGTGGTGGCTATTCCTCTGATGCTGTTCGAGTGCCATCTTCTGTCTCGTCCTGGTACGGCCACCCTAGGGCTCAAGAAGGATAAAAGAAAGCCCTTAAACCCTGGTTTCCCGCTTTGCCTCCATGTGCCAAGCAGTTTTGGGGAACCCACAGCAGCGACTGGGGACACCTGGGTCTTCTGTTGCTAACAAGCACTTCATGCTTTGAAACAGCCCCTTAAACGGGGCTGTCCTTCTCCATGCAGGCTATCTTCCCCTCTTGCTTCATGTGGCTGGGACTGTCTGTCATTTGATGGGCAAGAAATGGCTAGCCAAGCCCTCAGCTGCACTGACTTCAGCTTAGCCTGTGGCCTGGAGGTAACAAGAAGGTACTGTGAGAAGCTCCACAGATGGTGTGCAAGTTCTTGTTGAAAGCGTTCGCTTCCTCCCTCAGAAAGTTAACTATTGCATTTTGCAGTGTCTTCAGGAGATCCTGGGGGAAGTGGGGTGGAGGGGAAGTGCTCACAACGTTCTCCTCTTTCACTTGTGAAGCATAAAACAAGTTGGGGCTTATGTAGGCAGCCTGTGTTTTCCCCCCTCTTGCTTTTTGAGCAAGCTTGCGATGCTTCTAGGAAAACAGAAGAATGGGTAAGCTTTTACTTTAGTTATTTGGTCTATAAACACAGGGCTGCATCAATTTTGCTCCTTTTGCAAACTCCCCAGAGTTGCTCCAGGTTTTAGTTAATCTGATGCTAGCCAAGTGGGTGCAGCACAGCCCTGAAGCCCTGGGTGCCAGTAAGGTGCTGTGCTTTGCTTCTGAGACGTGCCAATGTGAGGATGGGGTAAAATGAAGGAGAAAGCAGTAACTCCAGAAGAGCAGATTTGCTTTGCTCCTTACTGATACTGCTTGGAGAGCAAGTCCTGGGCTCTGAAGATTTTACCAACAGTAGTACTTTGAATTTTGCACACTTTAGGATATAAGCTTAAGTAGCATTCTTTTTTATTTCCACTGGATTTGCGATCTTTCTGTTTGTGTTCAGATTTTACACAAGCAAATTAACCCCTGCAAAGCACAGCTGAGGAGGTGGTATATTATTAATGTTTCTGCTGCAGCATCTCGTTTCACTGTTTTGTCTCTGAAACATTGCTCGCTACTGTTAGATGCTTCGTTACAAAATACGTAATTTCTGCCCTGGGAAAGAGGAGTGAATGGCTCCTGTTTAAAGCAGGAGTTTTCCTCAAGCGTTCCCTGGATATTGCAAATCTTCCTGTGGAATTCGGTGTTGTGAAAATGGCCCTTATCTGAGTACTTACGCAACTCTGCTCCGTATCTGTCAGCCACTTCCTTCTGTGCTTGCCGGGGAAGAGAAGAAGGACCACTGATGGATTCAAACTCTACCATAGCCCCGTAGTGGTTTCTTCCTCCACTGTTAGGGTCTGTTTGAATTATCTCGAGGGGCACAGAGGACAGTGTGGAAACCCTTGTCCCTCTCTCCCCAATGGTTTGTTTAATTTCTTGCTATTTCTAGCGTAAATAAACTCTTAGCACAGACTGCGAACTGGGAACAGTCACAGATTTTTACAGGTGCTTGAAGGCCAAGGAGAGATTGCCCGGTTTGGTTTTCTGTCTCCGTATAGCCAAGCATTCCATCGCAGACTGTGCAGTAATGTTTAAAACATATTTATAGTCCTAACTGCATATTGTACGTCAAAGTTGGCCACATTTCCTACGCATGGTTTTACCCAAACTCCCCTGCAGTTAAGGCAAGTGTAAGACGTGTCCGCCGTAGCTCACACAGCAGAAGGAAAGGGCGCCACCTTGTGGATGGTCGCAACAGAAACCCTCCACAGGCAACCTAAGCTCCACAGTTTGGCCAGCTTTTGTGTTTCTTGTGCTAATTAACTGCTAGGAGGTAACGTCACCTGTGTCACTAAATCTCCAGTATCACTGCCTCTCTTGTTTTTTTTTCATCTGCCATACCAGAGGTGTAGGCAGACACCCATACGATAGTTTGGTGCGTTTTGACGTACCTGAGAAAAACCATTAAACCTGCAGGAGGGACCCCGCTGCCACACAGCGTGTCAATCGCATTGCTCCTGTTGTTTTAAGTGGTTACCACCCAGCTTCAGAACAAACTTTAGACTTTCTTCTAATCAGTGACTTTAAGAAAAATACAAAATTTTCAAAACGTAGATTTCTGTTGCATTTAAAAGAGAGAAAACGGGAAGCTGGGGAGTATTTATAGGCTGACCACGACATGAATTTAAGGCAAGCACCCAAAATATCAGAAGCAACTAAAATGTTTCGATGTTTCACTAGAAGGACTTCTCTGCTAGAAGTGTCATGTGAAAGTTTGAGACGTTCAGCAATGGATTTACTTGCATAGGTTAAGATAGGACAAATCCCCCCTCCCCAGCATTGCACCAAGCTGCACTGGAGGACTCCTGTTTCACTAGTGACAGGCTCTGCCTCCTTGGCTTCGGAAGAGACCGCAGGGAGAAACAAGAGGGGGGTGCAATCCAAGAGGGAATGTGTTTGCCCAGATCCAAGGCACGGGCAAGTTTCCGAGGCAAGTCAGACTTGGTGAAACCTCTGCCACCCTGTCCACAGGCAGCACCTCGCATTTCTGGATGTTGTGGCCATCCCCAGATCTCTCCTCACCAGAGGATCTGGCCACCCAGGTATTCCTGGTGGTTTGGGGTAGAGGTTTCCTCATGGAATGATGAACCACTGTGGCCTCAAGCCAGGCTTGAGAGCAAAGCTGGCTCCTGCGTGCTTTCTGGGAACAGCGAGGGAGGAAAATCCTGTTTACCAGGGTTAGGCGTATTTGAAAGTAAACACCAGCAGCCAGGTGTGGGAACGCGGGGAGATTGGCCTGCGGAAGGGTCGGTGTACTCAGGGCAATCCTAAAAAAGGTCTTTTTCAGCGTCTGCTGAAATGCCTGCTCCCGGCCCTGCCTCACCGCAGGCCTGGGCAGCCTCATGGCTTGGCCTGATGCACTTCCAACATGCCTGGGGAAGGGCGACCCTGGCCTGATGAAGGGGTTGGGAACTGGGGAAAGATGAGGCCATGCGGGGCTCACGGGGGTTTTTTGGGTGGTTTGTGTTTCTTTTTTAAGTGTCTGCTTTATTAGTAAATTGTTATTGATAACCCTATCCCAGGAGCTTCTATGCATACAAAGATGAGCCACCCTGAGGGAAGAGCCACTTCCCTCATCCCGTAGCTCTGGTCTGGTGCGGGAAGGCGGCGCCTCACCCTCCGCATTTAGTAAGGGAACCCTGCTTGTCTCCATTCCAACGCTGCACCTGGCACCCTTAGTCAAGATGGCCTCCCTGACGCCGCCGACTCGCCATGTTTGGTAGGGTTAGGCCACTTCCCCCCTTTCAAAACGGCGCCTCGGGTGCCCTTAGCCAAGATGTCGGCGGAGCTTCGCGGGCGGAGGGCGGGGCGTGTCTTCGCCGCCATCTTTCTTGCGGGCAGCCCGTCCGCTGAGCTGGCCTTGCCGGCCGCGCAGAGCCTCCTGGGAGACGGCGGAGGTGGCTGTGAGGAGCGGAGCGGTGCAGGCAGGTGGCGGCTGCGGGGGGTCTGTGCCCCCCGTGGCCATGCTTGGGGACTGCGGGTAGTGGGTGTCGGCTATAACGGGGGCTTTGGGAGTCAGTGACGATCCCCGTGAGGAGGGGCTCGGGTTGGGGTCCGTGGCCTCTGCTGTGAGGGAGGGCTGGGGTGTGTGTAGGAAGGTCAGTGGCGTGCCCTGTGTGTGGGGGGTCTGGCGGGTTCAATGGTGGTGCCTATGGGAGGATCAGTAGGAGGTCAGTGGCCGTCTGCTGGGGACTGAGGGGGTCTGTGGCGTGCCCTGTAGAGAAGGTCGGGAAGGCGCAGGGGTGTCCCCGATGGGAGGTGCTACGGAGGGTCAGCGGTGTCCCCGATGGGGGGGATACTGGGAAGGCCCAGTGGTGTCCCTTACAGCAGTGGTTGCTTGGGGATCGGCAGTGTCCCATAGAGCAGCTTAAGTGCTCGCGGCATCCCCTGTAGCTTTGCCTGTGCTGGGCATCAGCAGCGTCCCCCAGGGCTGTCCTGAGGGTGCTGGGGTCTGCCAGCATCCCACAGGGCCGAGTTGAGGTCAACCATCCCCCTGGAACTGTGCTGAAGATGCTGGGGGCTTGCAGTGTCCCACAGGGCAGGCCCAGGGTCATACGTGTCCCCTGGGGCTATGCTGGGGTCAGCAATGCCACGTGTAGCAGTGCAGGGGGTCAGTGCTTTACCCTATGGCAGTACTGGAGACCAGAGGCATAGGGGGTCAGAGGTGGTCTGTATGGCATGACTAGGGGTCTGTGTGTCCCCTATAGCTGTGCTGAGTGCAGTAGCTGGGAGAGCTGTGGCATTCCCTATAGCACTGCTATGGAGAGGCAGAATCACCTATAGCGTTTCTAGGAGAGGTGGGTCAATAGTGTGCCCTATAGCAGATCCTATACAGAAACTGGAATACTATCACCACTTATCTGCTGAGGCTTTGGAAGGGTCTGTCCTCTCCTGGATAGGGGCTTTGGGACCTCTCTGCCACTAGGATGGACCCTGGAGGTCACTGCAGGACTGGGGCTGGAGGGTGCTGTGCTGGTTTGAGTGGGACACATGGGTCTGGAAGATTGGACAGGCCCATGGCTCTAAAATGGCCCTACACAGCTCTCATTGAGGTGGGAATGCCTCCCCTCCTGCTGTCCTGACCCCAGAGCAGGGACAGAGCCCATGCCAAGCCCAGCCAGGCAATTAGGGCTCAGCCTGAGGTGGAGGAGTTGGAGGCTCCAGGCTCCAACTAGGCTGCAGTTGGAGGAACAGAGAGTAAAGTTGCGCTGCATACCTGAGATGTTAGGTGTTTATCTCACTGTCCCGATGTGCAGGATCTTTTACAGGGAAAACAGCTCTGACTTTTACCCTGACAGACACAGTTGTGGCAGGGATGTATTGCTGAACCCTTTTGTTTGTCCATCCAGAGGCGGGGATGGAAATACAGGGCAATGCCCATGAGCCTGATTTAACATCCTTAATTGAAGGGACGAAGAAAATTATGATGAGCTTGGAGGTCTGTAAGAAAATGTTACATCAAAACTTCTCCTCCTTTGGAGGAGGTGATGCTTCTGATTTCTCATGCCTATGGCCCTCCTGAATCTCTTGCCTGCAGTGATGATGAGGAATAAGGTAATCCTGGAGTAACTGTGGCCAGATGTGAACTTCTGAGTTTGCTTGGCCAGAGCAGGTTGTGGTGCCGCTGCTCTTGGCTCTGTGCATTGGTGCCAGTGCTGTGTGGTGTTTGTGGGCTGGTTCCATGACTGAGTTTTTCAGTAGGCTTGTTTTTCCCTTTTCTCGAAGACATAAAGCTAAGGATGGCCTTGGGAGGTCTTGTTGGTGTCTTACTCAAGTTTAGTAAGGCAGTACAGAGAGTGACTTCTCTGGTGTGTTGGGGGCATTCCTGCTTGAATAGCATGTCTTTTCTGAAATCTACTGGACTCTCAGTTTCTCCCTTGTGGTACTGTGTCACCTGGAAGTGGGGTACAGTAGCATACACAGGGTAGCTAAAATCATCAGAGACCTTTTTTGACCGCTGTGTCACATGCCATCTGTAAGAAGGGCAGGCTGGCAAAGAGATGATGTCTGTGATCACTGTTTTGGCCTCAAGTTTGGTGCCTCCTTTTCTCCCCCCAAGGTTTTAGCTGAAGGCCTCAGGGTTGTTGCAAGTCTGACCTGTTTTTCTTTACTGACCTGAGTCAGGCAGGATTGACTTGAGGCCAGCCTCAGGCTGAGTGGGTATTGGGTTGTTAAATGGGGATCATAAGAAAAGAACTTGCATTCTGGCTTTTGAGTGTCAGATTTCCTTGTTTCTTCATTGGATTGGGTGGGGTTTAGTGTCTGTGATGTTGATTAGAGCTCTGGACAAAAGAGATTAATGTAGTCACATGGTTCATTTGATAATGGGATTAACTCATTACAACGTACTGGATCTGTCCTACAGCGTCTGCTGCCTCATGTAGTTGATCTGCTGTCCTTCTTTGCAGGACTGTTGTCTAAACAGGTGACTGCTGCCTGAACACGTGTTGCTTGTGTGCTTTCAGAACTTCTGCAGTGCCATGGCAACGTACCTGGAGTTCATCCAGCAAAATGAGGAGCGTGATGGAGTGCGTTTCAGCTGGAACGTGTGGCCCTCCAGCAGGCTGGAGGCCACAAGGATGGTTGTCCCCCTGGCCTGTCTTCTGACCCCACTGAAGGAGCGTCTTGACCTGCCGCCTGTGCAGTATGAACCAGTGCTTTGTAGCAGGCCAACTTGCAAAGCGGTGCTCAACCCACTCTGGTACGAATTTCTTGCCTGGGGGTGTTAAGAGAGGCTGGATACGACCTAATTTATGTTTGAACTTCACTACTTCCTTATTCCCCTTTTTCTCTGCTCAGTGCCCGGCAGCCTCGTTCATTTATATGTAATGTTTTTGATAAAATCCCTGCGTGCCCAATGAGATATGTTGAATGCCATCCTTTTGCTAGAGCTGCCAAAAACAGGGGAGAGAGGAGTGCCTTTGGGGAGGCTACTAAGGCAGCCATGAAATGAAAGCGGGCAGTCCTTTTAGACTCCCAGAGAATTTTGTGGTGAATGATGAAAGTTAAAATAAACAAAGATGCTGATGATACTGAAACTGTTCTCTGGGGTGTGATACTGACTTGGTTTCCTGCTGCTTACACATCCTACTGCTTATAGGTCAGTCTCAGTTATGAGCATTCAGGTTTTCTGCAAAGTTTTGCTGAGAAGTTAAGAGGAATAACCTAGGTCCCAAAGTTATGAGATGATTTGTATGTAGTGTGATTTATACAAGATGATGATTTATATGATTCACGTGTAGTCGGAACATAGTGTTGGGCAGAGAAAAAGCAGGGAAAGCCAGGAAGAGGAAGTAAGAAGAGATCAAGCCTGTGAAATAAGAATATGGCCAGGCTTTGCTGCACCAGCAGTTACAGGATGTCGTAAGGGGCTGAGGAGAGTAAACTCTTTGGGGCAGGGAGCAGCCTGTTTATTCAGTGTTTGCACAGGATCTGGGCGAATGGCTCCTGCTGCTCAGTGGCTGGAGTACTTGTGTGCTACAGCTGTACGAACAATAAGGTGACTGAGATAAGTTCAGGTGCAGTGAAAGAATGGTTAGACACAAGTCTTTGTCTGCCAAAGGCTAAGCTCAGGGGCTGTGGTCCATCACGATGACAAGCCTGGATGTGGCAGGCCTGGATGTGCTAATGGATTTTCCGGCAACAGGACAAGATTCTGAATCCCTAAAACTCTTGTCATTCAAGTTGGAGTGTCTGATATTCTTTCTCAGTAGTGTGAGCCAGCACAGGTAATTGTAAAGCCGTGATATAAAATTGTTCCTATAGTTATACATCATCTTTCCCTTGCAGCCAAGTTGACTATCGGGCCAAGCTCTGGGCTTGTAACTTCTGTTTCCAGAGAAATCAGGTGAGTTGCAAAAGGCATCAGCTTTTCCACCTTTTCAGTCAACATTTTAGTGATGGCTTCTCTAGCAAAGGATGTTAAGCATAAATTCCACTTTTCTAAATTCCTTCTCTTGGCTTTTTTCTCTTGCTGAACCGAGGCCCAAGCACATATTGGCAATCCTATTTTACCTGACAACTTGTCTATTTTCAGTTCCCTTTTGCCAGTGATTTTAGCAGGATGCAGGGCACAGGAAGGAGATGAAAATGCCATCTTGTGCCCTGTGTTTCCAGTGTGGTTTTTGCACTTGTCATTTACTGATCTTGCCAGGTTTGAAATTAATTAGATTTGAGTAGGCTTTTGCCATCAGAAACTGTTGTGTGGCTAAGTGAATTTCAGCTAATGCATAGTTGCTGCTTTAGTTCTACCTTTTCTTTACACTGGATTGAGCACATGTCCGTACTGCTGGCCACTTGCTGTCTGTGCTTGGGAGAACAGCAGTACAGGCCTCTTGGCATGAATTAATCAGGTTAGCGCAGTGGCAGTAAATAAAGATTTGAAAACCACATCATGAGCAGGGCAGCCTCTGTACTGCAGAGTAGGGCTCTACATTTTTGTCCTGAAGCTTCCTTGTCCTGATTTTTTGTTCTCTTTTTCAGTTCCCTCCAGCATACGCAGGCATATCTGAAGTCAATCAGCCAGCAGAGCTTATGCCTCAGTTCTCAACAATTGAATATATAGTGCAGGTAAATGAATCATAGGCAAGTTTGAAGCCTCCAGAACTGTCTGGTTTGTGACAGCTTAGGTATGTGTTAGATTTACTTAAGATAATGAAAAAAAACATTTCTGCAAGGTGCTTAAGATTGGACTCATTTTATTCCCTGGCTTGGAGTCATTCTAAAACGTCACCTGGCATATGCACACGCTTAGTAAATCCATCTCTTTCCATGCTAGCGAGGCCCACAGACACCATTGATCTTCCTGTATGTTGTGGACACATGCTTGGAAGAGGAGGACTTGCAGGCGCTGAAGGAGTCCCTGCAGATGTCCCTAAGTCTGCTGCCTGCCGACGCTCTGGTGGGGCTCATCACTTTTGGAAGAATGGTCCAGGTTCATGAGCTGAGCTGTGAAGGGATTTCCAAGAGCTACGTTTTTAGGGGCACAAAGGATCTGACAGCTAAGCAAATTCAGGTATGTTCAGTCGTCTCTTAGGCCAGTGGCTTGTTCCTGTTAGCTCTGGTCTTTCAAGCTCTGGGCTCTTGGGGAGGAAGGAGGGTTCAGGGCTCTTAACTGGTAGTCTGTTTCCTTCCTGATATCTGACTCATCTTTTTGCCTTTGTAAACACATTAGAAGCTTGTCCAAGATAGAATTTATGTCTTGCATAAAGGACCCACTAATCCGTTCCTAGTGGGAGTTCTAAGATTAATAATTTACCAGATCTTAATGTATTTAATGCTAGAGTACTGCCAGCCTCAGGGTATATTACTTAAATAAGGTGCTTAGTGTTTGAATAGTACATCTCCTCTACCACCTTTTTTCTATTCTCTAGGATATGCTTGGGCTTTCAAGGCCAGCTGTCCCCATTCAACAGGGAAGACCTCTTCAGACTCCAGAGCAGCCTGTTTTTTCAAGCAGGTAAGCTGCAATATCACAGCAGAAGAGCAGGGCAGATGTTTTATGTCCCACTGGTGTCCTGCTTCTAAACCTGGGTTTCCCAAGAGGAGTCTTTCTAAGAAGATTTAAATGGTACTGTCTTGTCACAATTATTTCCCTCCATCAAGTGATGCCTATGGATGGGATATTCTAGGGCTGCAGGCAATGCACTAGACTTCTGTGGTATCTCAGTTTTGCAGTTGCAAGAACCTGATTGTCAGTCAGGCTACATTTCTACTTGAAAAACACGAGAGTAGCTGTCTTTGGAAAGCATGTTGCTCACAAACTGTTTGGCGCAAGGGCCTGTCTTTTTGATTGGCCAGCCGGTGGGGGGTCTGGTCTGTGCATAATGCTCCTACACACTACCTCCTACCCCCTGGCCCAGCAAATCCAAGAAATGATTAACAGGCAGGCAATCACCACTGAACAGTACAGCTGTATTTGCCCCTGTTCAACACAGTTTCCTCTTTCGCAGCTCTTCTTCAGTGGCAGCTCTTTTGCATCTTCGTGGCCTAGATCACCAGTGAATTTCTTTCCTGTGCTTTATGTGACTTTGCCTTCTTGTCAGCTCCTGATGTCTTGCTTTGATAAATTCTTTTACTTTGAGCAGGCTTGTTATCTTGGGGAAAGTGTGGATGTAAGGGAACGTGCCACGTGACTTTTTGCTTCTGATAGCTACCTCAGTGCAATTTCTGTGTGCCAGGAGCAAAGAGGCACTTTCTTTCTTTCTTCTCTAAACTGAAAGGTCTTATAAGCAGGAAAACATTTTATTTGGATTTTTGCAGGTTTCTGCAACCAATACACAAGATTGACATGAACTTAACAGATCTGCTTGGGGAACTGCAAAGGGACCCGTGGCCAGTGACCCAAGGAAAGAGGCCTTTACGTTCCACTGGAGTAGCTCTTTCAATTGCTGTTGGCTTACTGGAGGTACTCATAGTGCCATTGTTTCTTTGAGATGAGCTGGTGCTCTTTGCAGGTGTGCAGGTGCCAGTCCAGCTTGGTCTACGGCCCAGTTACATCGGGCTGCAGATGTGCAATTTGTGCTAATGTTTGACATGAATTAGCACCAACTGGTGTAGAGTGGGCTGAGAGTTTACATCTAACTGGTAAAATATGTAGGTGTTTAAAGGTCTCTGGTTCTCATGTGTATCGCCATGTGGAGGTGATAGTATGCACTGGGTTCATCTGAAGGTCATCTCAGATAATGTAAGCGAGTAAAGATGTAAGTAAAAAGAAGAGAAACTGCCTGCTTCCTGTTGTAGAAGACATGAAGCTTGACATAGCTTGAGTGTAAACTGGAGAGTGCTGTGACTTGGGAAATGCATCACTGTTTGTCAAAGCCGGCCCTAGCAGAGACAGGTCTCTAATGACATTGCAGAAGATGCAGACACTTCTCTAACGATAGCGCTGTTGCCGTTTAATCACTCTCTCTCCCTTCACCCTCCCCCCCCCC
>VZTM01024217.1:88359-117664 GCA_013400555.1 Jacana jacana | reverse complement strand
TCTTTTCCTCTCTCTCCATCTGATGTAGTTCTGTATTTTCATTTTAGGGCACATTTCCAAACACAGGGGCTAGAATAATGCTGTTCACAGGTGGGCCACCAACACAAGGACCAGGCATGGTGGTAGGAGATGAACTGAAAACACCCATCCGCTCTTGGCATGACATAGAGAAGGACAACGCAAGGTTCATGAAGAAGGCCACCAAAGTAGGTGCTAGTGTCTGCTGGCTGTGTTTAAAAATGAAAACTGAATATTGTGTGAAAACACTAAATGAGGGGGAAGATTGCTTCACAAACCTACATACACTGCTAATTTGACAGCTGCTCAGTGCCCTTCCTCAGGGAACAAACATATTCCATTCTCTTGATGTGGGAATAGTATGTCCAAATATTTGCATGGTTGTCCTTGAAGTGTCTGAGTCTTTTGTGTACATTAAATTGTGAGAACAGTCAAGGGAAGAATAAAGAAACTCTTCCTCATGGTTACTTATGTAGCACAATCTTGTACCTTCTCAGAGAAATAAGTATTTCAGTGTTGTTTCGTAGATGATGGTGGGTGGAGAATTTGTTCATTAACATTATTTTATTTCCTTCTGGGGAAGCAAAAACCTAACTTGCAAGAATTAGTCACCTCCAGAATGGCTCCTTTGTCTTTCTGGTGCATGAAGTAACAGTTACAATAGTTAAAATGTCAGGCATGAAATGTGCCAGTCAGCTTAGAGGAAGCAGTATGACAGGAAGCAGTTCTCTTACCTAGCACCTGGAAACCTTTGGGTTTCCACTAAGTTATCACAGACCAAGATCCTCTGCAATTCATGCAAACCTTTGTATTTGTGACATGCAACTCAGGCTCATCCAGGTGTGGACATCCTTGGGAGGGAGAAGCGTGGTCCATCAGAGCAGTAAGAGCAAGCAGCTGTTTTGTTACTACAGCACTCCTAGTGGCTTCGTCTTACCTTGTGTTTCATGTGTTTGCCTCAGCTGGAGAGCAGTAGAAAAACTGCCTATTGCAGCATCTTAAACACCAGTCTTGTTTTCCCCAGCACTATGAGACTCTGGCGAATCGCACTGCGGCCAACGGGCATTGCATCGACATCTATGCCTGTGCCCTGGATCAGACTGGGCTGCTAGAGATGAAGTGTTGTGCGAACCTGACCGGGTATGTTCAGAGCAGGAGAGCACAAAGTTGGAACCTGTACTTTTTTTTTGGTTTTTTTGATGGGGAGAATGGTTCAGAGGGCAGTTAAGTTTGCTCTCGGGGCAAAAGGGTGAGATTTTCTTCATACTGTTCTAAACTGTGGTTTGAATTTGCCAGGATGTATATGGCAAAGCTCCCCTGATCCCATTCCACATTTCTGAAGCCTCAAAACAGCATGTGAATTAGCACTGCTGGTAGAAAACTCCATGTCCTGCTCTGAGAAAGGTATTCTGAAGCATGGCACAACATGTCTTTTGCAAATGCCTTCTGCCTCCTTGGGAGAGAGAAAGTATTCTTCCCAGAATTTATGGGATAGAGATGCTGTGCTTTGTGGTCTGTGCATGACTGAAGTGCCATCAGAACAGCAGAGCATCAGGTGTCGTGGGTAGAAACTTGCCTCTTGTGTGAGCTAGATTTTCTCTGCCTAACAACTCACTTGGGCTTTCTCTGGGGATTCTCAGTGTCCCTGGATCTAGTTATAAGTGACATCTCTAAGGGAAAAATGTCTGTGTTCCATACTGCTGAAAACCTTATGGTTTCTGTGAGGAAGGCTGTGTGCTAAACTGGACTCAGCGTGTCTTACTGGCCATTTAAAATCTGCTGTCAAGGGAGTCAAAGGATGGTTTTGAGCAAATGCAAGGTATTTTTAAACAGTGGTGTAGTACTTGGCAGAAGAGAGATTGTTTGACCCTTTGGTTGCCTTACGAAGCTCTGTATGGTCAGGCCAGGCTTTACAGAGACATCTGGGGAAGGCACAGCCCAGACCCATGCAGCTGTCCTCGTGCTGCTGCGGTGCAGCCATCCTGTCTGTAGCGTGGGTCGTTCCTGCCCTGCTCGAGGAAAGCAAGTTGAGCCCAGCTCTTTCCTGGGCTGAAATGTTTCTAACTGGTGGAACGTGAGCATTTTTAAGGTAGCTAAAGGGGTGGCCAGAAATACAGTTGGGAAAGCAAGCTGGCAAAGATGGAGCATTAACTTGTCTGGCTTTGGAGGAGGCATCCATGGATCTGCATTTCCTCATGTGAATTCTAGCTATGCAAAGGCACGCTTTAAAATAGTTTCTGCATGTGTTTGCATGCATGAGAGTTAGAGCAATGTATCCATTGTGACTCATGCCTAGTTCCCAGTTGCTTCAGTTCCCTTGTCTATTGTTTCTTCTTTCCCAGAGGACACATGGTGATGGGAGACTCCTTCAACACTTCTCTCTTCAAGCAGACCTTCCAGCGGGTTTTTAACAAAGGGTTCAATGGGGAATTTCGGATGGCTTTTGGTGCAAGTTTGGATGTAAAGGTGAGAGATTAGTTTCACTGAATGACATTAACTGGGAAAAACAAGTGCTGTTTATTCAAAAGTCCACTTAAGTATCTGGGGTGTAGAAAGTTCTACATCTTTGAGGTCAGCTGTAGTGCCTGTTTTGAGAGAAAGAGCATACTGGAGTGAGCAGAGGGATTTTTATTTGAAAGCCTATTAAGCTTGTATGTGTGTGTTTTTTAAAAAAGGAAAAAAGCATCTGAGCTCAGCCTCTTCTCACTCAGCAAGGAACATTTCATACTCTCTGGCAGCCACTCTAATTATGTCTTTGTTATTACAATGTGGCTATGTAGTTTCTCTTATGTTCACTAATTGTAGCAGTAGGTGATTTGAGAAAGTACTCAAGAGATGCTTTCTCCAACAGCCACGTGTAGGCTTCATCTGATCAAAGCTGACCAACTGATTTAGTCTGTGTTTGCTGTTTGACTGACTTGATTTAAAAAACAACCCAAACAAACAACTATTTTAACCTTCTTTCAGACCTCTAGGGAGCTGAAAATTGCAGGAGCTATTGGACCATGCATATCCCTGAATGCTAAAGGGCCGTGTGTCTCTGAAAACGTAAGTTTCTGACATGGAAAAGTCTTTAATAAAGAAGTAAATAAACAGTGCAAAGTTTCTGTCTAGACTTATAGCTCAGCTAGAATGTCAGAGTTTTCAATTAGGAGAATAATTTGGAAACATCCCTAAGAAAAGGCAGTCTTTCCTAGACTAAGTTCTTGCCCCACCAGCCTTTCTTTTAATTGTATGTCCTTCAGGAACTTCATTCACACCCAAAAGATAGAAATCCAGAAGGCCTGCTGTAGATTCTACCTCTGATCAGAGTTGAATGTAACAACATAAGCTTCCCTTCTGTGCTGCTGGAGACAAAAATGCTGCCTTCTTTTCAATTCTGTGCAGGAGCTTGGAATTGGAGGAACATCTCAATGGAAAATCTGTAGTCTGGATCCCAGTACAACGTTAGCCATTTACTTTGAAGTGGTAAATCAGGTCAGTCTTGGCTTCTCGGTTTTTGTTGGTCTTTTTATACAACAAACTATTTGTTTGTAACAGGGCCAGGAAATGCTGTGACATCCTCTGTGTTGCAGATGGATGGTTGCAAAGCAACCAAGTGTTCTGTGCCAAAGCAACAGTCTCAGAGGTTGTTTTCATATACATTGGCCAATGTTTTTATTCTGTACAAAGCCTACATTTTTTCATTGTCTTCCTATAGGATTTATTTAACAAAGGAAAAATTGTCGTTTTACCAGTAGGTGCTGTGGAGAATGAAAGTATAAATACCTTCAAGTTCTTGGAGTCTTGCTCCTCCAAGTCATGATAAGTTGGTGGCCATCCTTTAGGGGACAAGCTGAGGAAGTGTCAGGCACAATACTGAATGGGCCCAACTCCACTTAGTTCTGAGGGCTGCTGGAAAACACGACACTAACAGAAGTGTCTCACTTCTCTGGTCCATCTCGATCTTGTACTTACTCTATGATTGCCCTGGAGTTCTCTGTAGCATAGAGAGTTGTGGAAAAGCAAGCCCATTTTGAAGCCTTACCTTATCTCATTTGCAGCACAACGCACCAATACCTCAGGGAGGCAGAGGAGCGGTGCAGTTTGTCACTCAGTATCAACACTCCAGTACACAGAAACGCATTCGTGTCACCACCATAGCCAGAAAGTGAGTATCTCATGCCAGTTCTTTGGCAGAATGGCAGGAACTGAGGCTGCGGGCTGTTCTGGAATTTCCCCAGCATTTTGTTGCATGCATTGACAGCAGAGGCTGAATCTGGGTTTTGCTGAAGCTGAATGCACGTCGTACTAACCCTTGACTAACCCTGTAGCTGGGCAGATGCACAGAGTCAACTCCAGCATATAGAAGCAGCGTTTGACCAGGAAGCAGCTGCTGTGCTGATGGCACGACTGGGAGTGTACAGGGCTGAATCTGAGGAGGGGCCTGATGTTCTGCGATGGCTGGACAGACAGCTGATCAGACTGGTAAGACCAATAGACTGAAGTTGGGTGTGCTCCTGATTTTAGTAAAAATGGTCCCTGGAAATGCGAACACCATTCTTTTCTGTATTGACTTGCTTCATTTGTGCTCTGATCACGGTCACATAGCTGTAGGACACAAATAGCTCAGAAGCCAGTATGATCCATCATCCTGAAAGGGTTAAACCTGAGATTAAAGTGCTAGCGAAACACAGAATAATGCAGGTGGGAAGAGACCTCTGGAGGTCTCTGGTTCAACCCCCACCTCACTCAAAGCAGGACCAACTTTCAACTTACAGGAGGTTGCTCCAGGTCTTATTCATCTGAAGTTTTTAAGATTTTTCTCTTCTCTTGACAACCTGTTCCAATGTTTGATCACAGTCACTCTGATTTTTTTCTTTTCTCTTCTCCCCTTTGTCCCTATCAGAATTCCTATTTCTCCAGCTACCTATCAGGCCCCTGTCAGGTAGCTGGAGACAGCAGTACGACTCTCTGACCCCATTCTTCACCAGACTGAACAAACCCAGCTTCTTCAACCTCTCTCTGTACATGAGGTGCTCTAGCCCCTGACCGGCTTGGTGGCCTCAGCTAAATTCAGTCCAGTCTATCCATGTCTATCTTGCACTGGGGAGCCCCACACTGGACACAGCATTCAAATGTGGGCTCACTGATCCCAAGTTCAGAGAGTAATCACTTCTGCAACTTCATATTGCCTCTTTGAGTTTCACAAACTTGAATTGCCTAAATTGAGTCTGGCTTTGTCCAAACACCCATGTGGAGTTGATTATAACAGATACAACACATCAGACCCAGGAGAAAAACAGGGCCAGTATCAAAGATTTGAGCACCAAAATGCACACGGGCATGCTGAAATAATTGGTGTAGAGTCATTTAGAATGAAATTGCTAAAACCATTGATGCTTCTGTTTTTTTCACTGAAGCAGTTGGTGAAAGGCCAGGCTGCTGCTGCTCTAGAAGGAAGCAGAGTTGCTGCTGAAGTGTTTCATAGCATACAAAGCAATTTAAGTATAATGCAGTATCCCTGATTTAATGGAAAAAAAAATTGGGAATACTAGAAGCACCATTTCTTTAATTATTAGATAATTTCAAATCTAGATTTAATATAAATATATATATAGATATATACATATAAACATAAATAAATAGATCAAATCATCATTCTTATTCCAGTAAGATATAAAAAAACAGGGACATAATGAGAGAGAATTTTTGTATTTCTGGTTATTGTCACTTTCATGCCTTGGTTGCTCTCTTTAAAAAGAATCAAAAGAACACACCTTTCCAAAATAAAATGTGTTAATTCTAAAAAAGAAAAGGAAAGGCAAACAACCCAACCCTGCTCCCCCCCCAAAAAAAAACCAACCCAAACCACCATAAAAGAGGGAGAGAGAGAGAGATAACCAAAATATCCATTTTGCTTCCAACAGTGTCAGAAGTTTGGACAATACAACAAAGATGATCCCAACTCCTTCAGATTGTCAGAATCATTTTCTTTGTATCCCCAGGTAAGAACTTCACTCCCACAGCTGTAGGAAAAGCGTGCAAGGGTGAGTGAGGGTGATGATAAAATATCTCATATCTTTTAACAAATTCAAGAGGGGAGAAACAGATGCTTTTTTAATTTGGTGGTCTGGTTCTGCAAAGGACTGGTAAGGGAAGAACTCTGAGGAGTTAATAAGAATTAACTGTTCAGAAACATTGGACATGGGTGCAGAAGTTTTGGCAACTTCCTTATGTTCCTCTTCTCTCTCCTCTTTCTGGTGCAGTTCATGTTCCATCTGCGACGCTCCCCGTTCCTGCAGGTCTTCAATAACAGTCCAGATGAATCTTCTTATTACCGTCACCACTTTGCTAGGCAGGATCTGACCCAGTCTCTCATTATGATCCAGCCCATCCTTTATGCTTATTCTTTCCATGGACCTCCTGAGGTGAGTCCCTGTTCAACAGGAAGGGGTGGATCAATCCAAAATAACCAGTATTTAGTCAAGAGTAACACTGTTTCAGCAAAAAGGCCCCTATGTATGTGGGGTTTTTCACTCAAGGTAATTATTAACGGCTGGGGTGGGACAATGTAAAATACGAACTGGGTTTTCAGTAAGCTTCCAGCTTTGATTAAAAAGGACAAAAATGCAAAAAAAACCTCTAAAAAACAATCTCTCCACTTCCCCCTGCCAAGCTGCAGTCCCCAACCCCCAACATCTGCTTCATACTGTGGCTGTCAGTGTCACTTTTGCTTCTCCTCCAGAGGCTGCCATCTCCACTGTGTTAAGTCAGCAAGCCTCAGCCTGTCCAGGTCATAATCTCTCACCAGCTGCTTGTTTCTAGGTGTTGATGGAGCAATCTTTAACTATGTGCAAATATTCCATGGACAGACATGGATTTCTTATACCGTCAGCTTCCCTTAAAGGAGCGTCTCTGGCAGGAAGGAATGCAGGAGCTGCTGCAGTGACACTTTGAAACCTTCTTGGCAGCATTTGCCAGAGTTTACATTACTCATTATTATTCTTATGATAGTTTTGTTTGAGATCACTTTAAATTCAACTTAGATAGCCGTAGAAAGTGTTCTCTCACATTTTGCACTTCATACAGCAGCTGATAACGTGCTGCTCCATGGAGTGAAGCTGCAGGAGGCTGACTGTGCTCTGCAAGCCCTCCACATGGACTGAGCAGCTCTTGGTGGAGCTTGGTGGTCCACACAGGCAAGCTGTTTGGCCAACCATGAAGTTGGCCAAACAGTTCTGAGGACTTAGTGGTGCCTGACTTTCTGCTTTTATTTTCCCCAGCCAGTGCTTTTGGACAGCAGCAGCATTCTTCCTGACAGAATCCTACTGATGGATACTTTCTTCCAGATAGTTATCTACCTTGGTGAGGTACTGTGAAATACCTTCTCTTTCTCTGTATTCCCTTCCTCCTGCCATGCACACACACAGTGTCACTGTTAGTGTAAAAAGAGTTGCTGGCAAATCCCATGCTAGCGTAAATGACATCATATACATGCTGCCAGTTTTAATACAATTTCCTCACTGTCCCAGTTCTCAAAAAAAATCCCAGTGGAGTTGCTAAGGATGTGTTCTGCACTGAGGAATAGCTGTCGTGTTAGCTTGGTACGGAAGATGGTCCCTTGTCATGCCTGGAGAAGGACAGAGAAACTTGAAACTAAGCAAGGCAGAGAGCTGCAGTTTGATTTTTCAGCTACGTGGTTGCTGGGTGTTGACACTTAAATACTGCTGCTCCTTAATAAATCAGTTAGGAACTTTTCCAGATTTTGCTTTTAAATACTGGACATTTTTGACAGTTGCTCCTATAGTCCTTGCATCACGACTGAGGTCACTTGGGCTGTGTTAGGTACTGGCCACTTCTGAACATCCAGTTTTATACCAATACACAAAGCCGAGGCTTTCCAGTGCCTCTTCAGTGCACAGCCCTGTAGATCTGTTTTTCAGTCCTGTCGGGACCAGTAAGAGACTGGTATGTTGCTGTAGCTGCAGCAAGGAAATGTCTTGACACCCTACAGCAGTTATGGGGTAAGGGATGAAGAGGAAGCTGCCTTTCCATGTTTTTCTCTGGAAATTTCCCATTTTCTTTGATGGCTTTCTCCCCCTCATATTCATTTTAGTCCATCTTGGGGAGTGGCCCCCATCCAGTTTTTTTTTCTTCCTAAACATGGCATCAAACTGGAGTAGTTGAAATAAACCCATATTAGTTTATGGTCAGACATTCCTATTAGTGAAAATTTTTGGGGAGCCATTTCACTGTTCCCTTTGGCTTTGAACTAAGCTACTTCATTTATTGACTGCTATTGGAACTCTCAAAGTTTGGCAGGACAGCTTGTTCCAGCTCCGTTATTAGCTCCCGACTTCACTCCATATAGGATTTCTCTCTGAGCATTGAGCAGAGGTACCTGACTGAGTGGACAGGAGTTGAAAGCTTGAATCAACATTTTAAATAAATCTTAGAATCACAGAATGGTTTGGGTTGGAAGGGACCTTAAAGATCATTGCGTTCCAGCTGCCCCCTCACCATGGGCAGGGACACCTCCCATTAGACCAGGTTGCTCAAAGCCCCATCCAGCCTGGTCTTGAACACCTTTGGGGATTGAAGGTCCCACTTTTGGGCTTACCTTAAACAGTTTCTACCATCTCTTGCAGAGCAAGACACTCAGCAACTGGGTAACATTTAGACAAAGGAAGAGCTAAGTGTGTGATCTTTGCGTGTACAGAGAAATTGTTAGTTAGACACTGTAGGTACCTTGAAAATAGTGTAAGGCAATGGCTGCTTCATTTAAGACTAAGACAGATTCCAATTGTCGGTGATTTATCAATGCTTTGTGTTTCTGAGGCAGCCTGCGGCCATCTCGGTTATTTGTTAATTCCTCCCTGTCCTGTCAATAGACTATCGCCCAGTGGCAGAAAGCCGGTTACCAGGACATGCCTGAATACGAAAACTTCAAGCACCTGCTGCAGGCCCCGCTGGACGATGCCCAGGAAATCCTGCAGACTAGATTCCCCATGCCCCGTTACATCCACACTGAACACGGGGGCAGCCAGGTAAGGAGCACAACGCTCGCTGTCGTGGAATAGAGCAAGCACCCGTCTTTTTCCGCTTCACTAAAAGGCTGGTGCTGCACGTTAGATGCAGAGGTAACTTGGCTTTTCAAAGTAAAGAGCTTGCATATTTTCTCAGGAGCTCTTCCTGCAACGTTGTCTTTTAATGAGTCAGTCACTCGCTGAATTTGGTTTTGAAATCTGAGGATGGAAAAAACAAAACAACTCAAAAAAACCCCAGCTGAATTCTTTTTATTACCCAAAGAGAATGGAAAGAGGTGAATTGGCTATGCATCTAAATTTGCCCAAGACGTGCAGTTAGCTTGCTAGGACAGTAAGTTGCCATCTGTTCCTTCACTCTTGGATGCCAAAGGAGGATATAAAATAGTTCCTGTCTTTTCTCTTTCTTGGAATTGCAGTTGTCTGTCTGGCTTGCTTGTAGCAGTGAGGAGGGCAGAAGTCATGCCCCAAAACAAGGATTTGGTATTAATTTCCGATGTGACGGCGTCACGCTGGTTCTCCACTGACCTCTTTTCCAAAGAGCAGACGGGACAGTGCTGGCGACATGCCTGTGTGGTGTGGAACCACTGGCTGTTCCAGAGCACTCTGTGACCCCTGGAGACAAGTTGTCTGTGGAGCTGGGGCTGTTTCTGGGCTTGAAACCTGTTCAAGTTAAATTAGTATCTTGTTTGCAAAAGCGGAGGAGCATCATTTAGTCATGAGCTGAGGCAGGCAGGAGTCTCGAGGGAGCTGACAGCTCTTCCATTTTACATACCTATTTCTTTAACGCTTTGTCTTGGCAGGCCCGGTTCCTCTTGTCTAAAGTGAACCCTTCTCAGACCCACAATAACCTCTACGCCTGGGGACAGGTAAGCAATGGAAGAGCTGCTGCTGTTTGGGAATGCTGTGAAATGTAGATTTATAGATTTGTCTAGTAGCCATCCTGCTTGACCACATGGCCACAAACCCTGAGCAGTTTACATTCGTCCTCTGTTTCTCACCAAAGAGCGTTTTGCAGACAGGTGTGACTGGATTTGAAAATGTTAGTGCTTCACGGTGCAAGGAAACAGGGCTATTTCTGTGTACCAAAGGATCTGATAATGGAATTACCAGCTGAGACTGCAATAGCATTTTAAAAGACAGAACTGATTGGATTTGTCTCTAAATCTTATGCAGGTTGGAGATTTTTATTCAACCTGCTTATTCAAGACCATGGTTGTTGGTAAGACAAGCAGTGCTGGCGGGAGCACTAGGTGACAGTAAGATCAGAAGAGTTTTCAAGTCTTGGTGACTAAACTTGAGTTCCTGTTCTTGTACTGAATCCCCCCAGATTTTCAGCAAAATCCAGTTGGCTCTGGGGCTTTTTCTCAATGGATCCAAGGAATGGCTGTCCAAATGGAGGTGCTGCCAGAAGAGCTCAGCACCTCAGCAGCTTCATGGAAGGAGATGAGTGGTCTCCACAAGGAGTGCTTTGCCCCTTCCATCTCCCTTCCTGTATTCCAGCTCCATGTAGGGTGCAGGCAGAGCAGGAAAATTTTCTGTGGTGGCTGCAGCTAATGGATGTAGAATATGCTCTTAGAGGTTTCAGATGACCTGATGTAGAAATTTATCTTCACCCTTCCCTACAACTATGATTTAAAACTCTTAGATATGATTTAAAACTCTTAGATCGCAGCGTAATTAGTATTCTGGGGAAAGTAACTGGCGTGTGGATACATAGAGATCTGATTTACCTGAGAAGACAAGATCTTTACATCCTCTTTCTTTACCTTGTTTGTGTGGAGCTTTGGAGAGCAAAATTGCTAGTGCTTTAGAAAGAAGAGACTTTCTTTTTTTTCCCAGTAGTTCAGATTGTGCTAGGAGATGGTGTCAGTGCTGCTGCTGAAGAGCAACATCATTCCACCAGAGATCTGTCCTTGGCAGGCAGAAGGGTGGGTGATTCAGCCGCCAATTAGTTCAGAGTGCTGACATCTGATTTGCTTTCAGTTGGTCCCCAGTGTTACCACCACTATTTTAGGTTCATTATTTGTTTATTTTTATGCAGGAATCGGGAGCACCAATCTTGACAGATGATGTGAGTCTCCAGGTATTCATGGACCATCTGAAAAAGCTGGCAGTTTCCAGTGCCTCATGACTGTGATCCAGCGGAGAAGCAAGACCAGAAGAGTTACATGATCGTGTTGCCGGAAGCAGAGCATTTAGTCACATTTCCTTCTCTCTCTTTTAGATTAAGGGTTCATTTAATGAAATGAAATAAATATTTGGGGAGAGTTTTTTACTTGGCCCTCCTAGATATTAATTTATTTGTACTCCCTTTTGTCTATATTCTCTGTATTCTACTTTTTTTCACGTTGTAACTGAAGAATGTTTTAGCCAATACAGATTTTAACAGCCTTTAGCTTAATTTCTAATGTTGTCTGTTCTTAAAAGGTGTCTTTTAGTAACCAGGAACTGTATTAACAGAAAATAAACCTGGATAAGAGCATTACCATTCACTGCTACCCCCGATCCCACTGTGTGAGCCATGGATTTACCCTTTCCTCCCTCTTTGGATAACCGAACCTGGGGGTGCGCATACACTCTACAGAGGCCTGTTTCAAGGTGCTCCTGAAGGTCGGACCGCGGCAGGACAAGTGTTAGTTGGTGGAGAAGGCTTTGGCGGGCGCAGGGAGAGGGATGAGGCCTACAACCCGCGCCTTGAGAATGGCGTCGGGCTGCTGGAGCGCTTCCTCTGCCTCCCTGCAGGGCCCGAACGCCAGCCCGTTTCGGCACAGCACTAACAGGCTTGAAAATCGAGAGGGAAAACCGGCCGCGCAGCCGCACAGGAGGCTGTCCAGCTGGGCGCCCAGGGCCGGGCTCAATCGCCTCGCATCCCCTCAACCGCGTAAGCCACCCCCTACCCGCAGCCATCTTCCGCCTGCTCCCGGAGCCAGGGTGCATGCGCGTCCCACCCTTCTCGCTCCGCCCCGCCCCATCCGGTTGGCGGCGAGGCCCAACCAACGAGCGCGGGCCTTGCTGGGGTGGACGATGCGGGCGGTGGTGTGGAACGCGCGGGCGGCCCTGTTGTACTCGCTGGGAGGCTGGACCATGCTGGGGGCCATGCTCCACTACAACTCCAGCAGCACCAGCAGCAGCAGCGCCGGCGAGCCCGGTACGGGCTGGGGCGGCCCTGAGTCCGGGAACGCTGCCCGGGGTCACCTCGGCGGGGTGGGGAGGCGGTGGCGGAGCTGAGGGCAGGGCTTGTTTGGGGGCGGGGCTTGTGTACCCGCCGGGCTCCGAGGGGTCGGCGCTGCCGTCGGTTGGGTCCCGCCAGCTCCGGTTCCGTGTGTTCCCTCTGCCGAGGAAGGCGGGGCCGGGTGCTGCCTCCGCTGAACCGGCCTGGCAGCCTGCCTGCCTGTCGGGGCTCCTGGAGCTGCGTGGCTGTGGGGTGCGAGGTGCCCGCATGGGGGGAGTGAGCTGCCAGGGCCCCGCTGGGTCAGTGTGCGCCCACCGCCTCGGGGCGGCCCCAGGAGGGTCACTCTGAAAGGCAGATGAATCTTGTGTTGATGGGGGAAGCGTATGCTTTACCTCTGATGACAAGAGCAGGACTTAGGCCCTTTCCAACTTACTGGTTTTATGGGCATTGTGGGGCAGGTTCAGGGCTGTGCCATGGGAGGTTCAGACTGGGCATCGGGAAGCATTGCTTTACCGAGAGGGCGGTCGAACACCGGAACAGGCTTCCCGGAGAGGTGGTTGATGCCCCAGGGCTGTTTAAGAGGCGTTTGGTCAGTGCCCTTAATATCATGCTGTAACTTTTGGTCAACCCTGGATTGGTCAGGCGGTTGGAGTGGGTGATTGTGATGGTCCCTTCCAACCAAAAGAGCCTCTCCTTCGGCAGCCTGCTGCTTGCTAAGGTGTAGTAATGCAGAGCTAGCTGTAATGTTGAGAACTTGGAAGCCAGCTGTTACTGCTGCAGCTGCTGCTGTGGTACTGATGCTGCTCCAGTACCAGTGCAGCATCCTAACCTAGCCGTGTAAATCACTTTTTCTCTCTGCACAGTCACCAGATCTTTGCTATCTGTTCTTCAGAATTTGAGAAAAAGCCAAAAGAAGACCCAGTGCCTACGTGACTGCTGTTTTGCCATGATGAAGGGATAAAACCTTTTTATTGTTATGCTCTTTTTTCTCTCCCCCCTTAATTCTTAGAGAATGGAAGTGATCCTCAGGCAAACCAATCGCCCCGCAAGGAAGTGTTCACTAGAGAAACACCTTTAGGATTTGAAGTGACAACAGTAATAACATACAGGGAAGTTCAACCTCCTCTTACTCGACTGCTCAGGCACGTGAAGTCATTCTTTGATTCTGATAACAGCCCTCCTTCAGAAAATTGAGTGATCTGGAAGCTTGGAACTTTGCGCTGGAGCTGGCTTTTCCAAGAATGTCATCCTGGTGCCTGTCACCAGCCTGTCAGTGGAAAACTTTCTACCGTGTCGTTGAAATGACAGCTCCATCTCTGACGTAACTACAGAACTTGCAAACCTCATCTGCTTGGATCACTGCTGGCTTTTGCATGTGTATTCAAATTACAGAACACAAACTGGGTTCAGCTGGGCGTGTTGTGAGATGTTAATGAACTTATGTGCTGCCTGGCATCCTGGGTCTGACATTGTGGCTGTTTTGTGATGGTGATTTCCCAGCTGGTGAGCAGGACGTACCCAGCAGATCCAGGACAGGCCCGG
Source organism: Jacana jacana (assembly GCA_013400555.1). Taxonomy (NCBI): domain Eukaryota; kingdom Metazoa; phylum Chordata; class Aves; order Charadriiformes; family Jacanidae; genus Jacana; species Jacana jacana. Next base: position 103,903 of record VZTM01024217.1, on the reverse strand, counting down.
AATGACTCCTCAGCTGATGGGCTCTGAAACAGACACTTTAAGAACAATGAGTAAATGGGAAGGAAAGTAGTTTAATCTTTGGAGTACAAGAGTTGTTAATTGTCCTTCAAATAAAAGCTTACAAGAGTTGAATTACAAGTGCAGAAATATGAGTCTAAGCTGAAAATTTACTAAGTTTTCTGGTCCCATACCTCCGCCAGGCCCTCCTTTCTCTAGGGGTTTCCCCAATCTTTATATGTGCCATCTCCCCTTGTAGCCTAGTGCCACCCTGCTGCTGTGGCTGCAGCTTTCATTCTGTAGGCTTTTTCTTTATGGATGCCACCTTCTTTCACAGTAAGCTGCTCCTGGCCACTGATTTCTATAGGTGTTTCTCCTAGCTTATTTTACTGCTGACCCTCAGAGCTACAGGGGCTCACTGCAGCTTCCACTTCCACTTCTAGAAGGTTACTCCCAGTTCGTGCTTTCTACAGGGGCTTCCCTGAGTCCCTGTAGACAACATTTCCCTTCAGTGGAAGTTGACCCTGCATGAGCAGACCTTCCTTTCTAATGGAGCTTCACCTGATGACAGCTGCTTCTACAGGGGCTGCCTGCTGACCCCATAGCTTTCCAAGGAGGATGCCTGCCCTGCCACAGGTCTCTCCCCACAGTCCCTGCAGACACCTCTCTGTATATAAAGCTGCCTCCAGCACCTCTGCCCATACCCCCCAGCTTCTATAAGGACTTTACTGCATGAGTCCCAGCTCATGCACCTACAGATCCACCTTTCTATATAGTCTCCTCTGGTGCTTGCAGCCACCTTCTTCTTTCCTCCTTTTCCAGAAGGCTTCTCCCAGCCACTAATTTCTGTGGACACCTCCCTGTGCCTCTATAGCTGTGCCTATAGAAGAAGCTGCTCTGGTTACCTGCATTTGCTCCTTTCTGTAGGCACACCCCTGCCCTGTCCACCAGGGACCCTATAGGCACCAACGCCCTCCAGAGGAAGGAAGCCCCTCCGCACGCAAAGCACCTGTAGGCACCTCGCCTGCCTCTACGCACACCTGCCTTTTCTACAGAGCACTCCTATAGGGGAATCTCCTATGGGCACCGCTTATACCTATGCTGTACCATACCCCAATGCGCCCCGCCTATAGCGCCTATAGCGCCTCTCCCGGGGTGGCTGCGCTAGCACCTCCCGGCCGCCAGGGGCCGCTGTGAGCGAGGCGGGCCGGGTCGTCCCCCTCCTGTGTGTGTCTGTGGGCCGTGCCATCCTCTTGCCTTTCTCCCACGGCTGGTGTGCGTGGGCGGCCGTCCTTTCCCCCGCACCCTTCGTCCTCCCCTTGCGTTGGCCTGTTTGCTTTGCTTGTGTTGCCGGCATGTGCCAGCCATGCTCGCCCGGTCACCTCCTCGCATTGCTTGTGGGTGTTGGCAGTGCCGTCCCGGTTGCTTTTACTCATGTGTTGTCTCTATAATCAAGAGTTGCCTCCTTGCATGGCTTACATGCATCGCAAGGGTTGGCAGGGCTGCTGCGATCGTCTGCTTGTGTGCCTTGCATGTGGTGCTCAATGGAGTTAAACCCAGCTGGTGGCCAGTCACAAGTGGTGTCCCTCAGGGCTCAGTATTGAGACCATTTCTGCTTTACGTCCTTGTTGAGATCATCAGTAAAGACGTTGAAAGTACCATCAGTAAGTTTGCAGATGACAGTTAGGTGGGAGTGTTGATCTGTATGAGGGCAGGGAAGCTCTACAGAGGGAATTGGATGGATTGGATCGATGGGCCGATGTTAATGGCATGGGCTTCAACAAGGCCAAGTGCCAGGTCCTGCACTTGGGCCACAACAACCCCATGCATCGCTACAGGCTTGGGGCAGTGTGGCTGGAGAGCTGCCTGGCAGAAAAGGATCTGGGGGTGCTGGTTGACAGGAGACTGAACATGAGCCAGCAGTGTGTCCAGGTGGCCAAGAAGGCCAATGACATCCTGGCTTGCATATGAAACAGTGTGACCAGCAGAAGTATGAAGGTGATTGTCCCCCTGTACTCAGCACTGGTGAGGCCACACCTTGAGTCTTGTGGCCAGTTCTGGGCACCTCAATACAAGAGAGATATCGAGGTGCTGGAGCAAGTGCAGAGGAGGGCAATGAAGCTGGTGAAGGGCCTGGAACATAAATCTTACAAGGAATGATTGAGGGAGCTGGGACTGTTTAGTTTGAGGAAGAGGAAGCTGAGGGGACACCTCATCACTCTACAGCTGCTAGAAATGACATTGTAGAGAAGTTGGTGCTGATCTCTTCTCACAGTTAATTAGTGATAGAAGGAAAGGGAATGGCTGCAAGCTGCAGCAGGGTAGGCTTAGGCTGGACATTAAGAAAAAAATTATTTGCAGAGAGAGTGGTCAGTCAGTGGAATGGGCTGCCCAGGGAAGTGGTGGAGTCACCATCCCTGACTGTGTTTAAGAGTAGATTGGATGTGGTGTTGAGGGATGTGGTGTAGGGGAGAACTTTGTAGAGTAGGGCTGATGGTTGGACTCAATGATCCCAAGGGTCTTTTCCAACCTGAATGATTCTATGATTCTATATGATTCTGTGTGTTGACACTAGACTTGTGGTTGGCTCCTTGCGTTGCTTGCTTGTGTTAGCAGGGCTGGCTGCATATTGATTGTGTGTGTTGGCAGTGCAGTCACGATTGCCATATCCTAAGGCTTGTGTGTGTTGGGTGCAGTAATCAGACTTGCCTTCTTGCATTGCTTTTGTGTTTAGGTCCCATTTGTCAGTGCCTATGGCTTGCATGTGTTGTCTATAATGAGAGTTGTCTCCTTGCACTGCTTGCATTGCCTGGCACACCAGTTGCAATCGCCTCTGGGTAGCTTGATGCATTCAAACTACAGTCACAGTCATTTTGCATTGCTTGCATGTGTTGGCAGTGCAGTTGGGATCACCTTCTCTTATGGTTTGCAGGTGCAGGGCACTTTAGTCAGAGTTGCTTTCTTGCATTGCTGTTGTGTGCTGGCAGTGCAGCTGCAGTCACCTCCTTGCGTTGCTTGCACGTGTTGACACAGTCATCTCCTTGTGTTCCTGTCCGAGTTACCATGGGTAGAATTTAAACTGTTGTTTCTGAAAGGGTTTGAGATATCCTTCTGTGAGGGAGATAGTGCTGCGCTTATCAGAAGGAAAAGATGTTTTTAGAAGAACATTCTCCCTTGGTTTGCTTTGCCCATTGGGAATAGTCCACTGGTGCACAGACACAACCTCTCAACTTTCACCAGGGGCCCCATTTTACAGGACATTTGGGACATTTTTTCCCAGTTGTGTGACCCTGAGTACAGTTTTAACAGCTGTGTAACTGGTGCTTATCTCAGTTTTAATACCTCATTTAAATCTTACTGGAGTCACCTCAAACTCAACCATGTTAAGGTAATTTAAATTAAAATAATTTAAGACATTTCCCAGGAAAACACAACAAAACTGCAATAATTTGTGGTTTATTGTAAATATTAAAGAGGTTGCATTCCCAACTGGGAGGGTAGAATTTGCAGGTTGTTCAAAATCTTGTTTCAAAAAATCCATGAGGATGATACCAAATAGAAGTCAGCTTTCACAGCTATTACAAAATATTTAAGGAGTGGTGGAGTGGAGATTGATATCAACAAGGTGGATATTTTATTCAAGAACTGAAGAGAGTTCTGCTGCCTCTCTGGTTAGCACTGCTAATCCAATTGTAGTAAAAAATCTTTATACCTTTTTTTTATTTAAAACTCTGGAGTAAGCACCTTGAGCTAGTCCCTCACAAATAAGCCACAACATTGGAAAGACTTTTGAAAGAGGGACTCTATGTGATCTTTATAACAAACTTAAGACAGGGAAGACTGGTTTAGAACAATGCTTTCTTTGGTGGTTATATGGTTGCCAGCTGAAGTCAGTACATACCTGTGTCATAAAAGAGACAGTGTGTTTAGCCTTATTTTTCTTTTTTTCCCCCTTCCCCAGTGGGTGGTGAACAAATAAGTTCAATAGGACGAGGGCTCTGTGTGCTGCTGGGCATTTCTTTGGAAGATACGCAAAGGGAGCTGGAGCACATGTAAGTTACATATTTCTTTTTGCCTTGTAATTCTTCTATTTGTGTGTTTCTGACACTGAATCATCAATAGCTGTGCAGTAGACAAACAGATGGGGCGCATCTGTTGGGAAACCCAGGTTTGCCTGTTAGTTCCTCTTCGGGTTTTACTTTGAATACAAGTTTTTTAGTCAGGGTTTTCTTTTTATGTTCCCTTGAGAAAAACCTGCTTCCATTCCCTGTCTGTTTTTTATCGAGAACAGACTCAAAAAGGATGAACTGACATGTTGGGCTTTTTTGATCTCTTTTTTCAAAATATCTACCCCTTTTTACTGTATGAGTTTACCCTGAAGAACATCCTTCAAGGATGGGATGTATCAGAAACCCTTAACCTCATTTTAGTTTGCATGTGAGAAGTTTTCTTCTTCCAAAAGGCTGGATAGTCTCATCAGTTACTTTTCTGTAGAAGTGAATGAATTTTGGCAGCCTGGAGGACTGGCTCTGGCCATCTGTTCCATGACTGCAAAATACCGTAATGCAGCCAGCAAACACATGCAAGAGAGAGTTCTCCAAGGGCTCCTTCTGTCTCCTTTGGACTGTTTATTGTTCTAGGGCTGACCTCACTTCTTATGAAGGCAAAGAAGAAGCAGGTAGTAGAGCTAACTGGTGTCAAGAAGAAGAAAGGCTCAAGTAATGAGGAGAGAAGGATGTGAGCGAGAGTGAAAACAGCCCTTCACAGATGCAGAAGTAGGGAGTGGGGATGTGAACTAAAGGTCACCAAAGATCTCGCATAAATGTGTGAAACTGCTTGTAGAGAATTACAACAAAGCCAAAGGTGTTTTTATTATGACATGCTCCTTTGGCTTGCCTTACTGTTTGCCTCCTCAGCGTGTAACACTTGCTCTAGCATTGTTTCTCATTCCAACCTTGGTGAATGTGAAAGATGCTTCTGAATACTGCAAGTGGACAATCCATAGCAACTGTGCTCTCAACACCAGGTTGTTTGGATGACTGACAAAGGCAAGGCAGGAAGCCAGCATCTGCAAAAAAGGAATGTAAGAAACCAGCTTAACCAGGCTCTTCAGGTCCTGTTACAGGAAACTTCAATAACCCTGTATATGAAACAGCAAACATCTTTGTCATTAAAAAAGCAGTAACGATGATTTAAGCAGATGCACTGGGGCCTTCCAAGGCTTTTAACCATCCACTTCATTGAGGAGTCAATTCCATTTGCCCTTAGCAAGGATGGGTTTTGTGACTGTGCCCCAGGGGGGTTTGAGTGACATAAGACTGCTTTATCTTCTAATGTTTGGGAAAACTGCACTTTTAGAAGATTCTAGTGTCTGAACTTGTGAAAATACTTACTTTCTAGCCAGCTAGGCTTTGTGGATTCAAGGTCTCAGTGTTTTTGAGCCCTGCCAGGCACAGCAGTGAGGAGGAGCAAGGCCTGGGCACTTAACCCAAGCTGGCCAACAGGATTGTTTCATACCATGAATACAGCTCTCTCTCTCCCTTGATGGTGGCGGTCCAGAGAACTTCTTGCCCTGTTGCCAGACCCCTGAGGCCTTCCCTTCCTCCCAGAGCTGTTGTACCCGCGGTGTCCAATGTTTGCTGTCCACTGCTGGGAGTGCGCAGCTTCCTGCTGATAGAATTGGCTGAGTACAATTCTTGTATATTTTATATTTGTGTCATAAGCAATACTGGTTCTTTGGTAGTATTGTTAATTATTTAGTATTATCCTATTAAATTCAACCCTTGTGTTTCCTTGTTTTCTGAGTTTCTCTTCTCGGCTGGAGAGGGGTCATTGATGATAGAAGAATTGTCTAAATGACAATAAATTGTTCTGTTTTTTTTCAAGCCATAACAGACTTTAAAGATCCCTTCTAACCCAAACTATTCCATGATTCTATGATTCTGTTCTGTGACTACAACAAAGTTTCAGCTTTATTTTATACTGACTCTCCTCTGGTGCAGCATAAAATGTCTGGCTGATGGCTGCCATTGAAATGCTTTGCACTTGATATGTTCTCTTGTTTATAGATACTGCAGATTTGTAGAAACTAAAAGAAGAAATCAAAGACAGGAAAGTGTCATGCCTGCAGTCTTGTTATCAAAGTCCAGCCATAGACTGGGTTGCAAGTCTGCCTGCTGCTTTTCAGGATCCATTTGTAAAAGTCTCCTTGTATCCAAACCAGGCAGTTCAGAAATCAGCATCAGCCTCAATACAAATACAGACAAGTCCCAGTCGCCACTGTGCTGTCATCTGCAGTTCCGTGCAGCTCCCTGCCTTCCTCCTCTCATCTGTGGACAGGAGGTTGAGGGATGTGATTCTGTACCTCTGCTCCTCTCTGGTGAGACCACACCTGGGGTACTGTGTCCAGCTCTGGAGCCCTCAGCAGAGGAAGGACATGGACCTGTTGGAGCAAGTCCAGAGGAGGCCATAGAAATGATCAGAGGGCTAGAGCACCTTTGCCATGAGGACAGGCTGAGGGTGTTGGTGGTGTTCAGCCTGGAGAAGAGAAGGCTCCAGGGAGATGTTTTGGTGGCCTTTCAGTACTTAAAGGGGGCTTATAAGAAAGGTGGGGACAGACTTTTTAGTAGAGGCCTCTTGTAATAGGACAAGCAATAATGGTTTTAAAGTAAAGGAGGGTAGATTTAAACTAGATATAAGGGAAACGTTATTTACTCTGAGGGTGGTGAGATACTGGATCACGTTGCCCAGAGAGATGCCCCATCCCTGGAAACATTCAAAGTCAGGTTGGATGGGGCTCTTAACAACCTGATCTAGTTGGAAATGTTCCTGCTCATTTAGAGGGGTTGGATTAGATGATCTTTGGAAGTCTCTTCCCATGCAAACCATTCTGTGATACTGATGAAAAAGTGCTGTCCTCATCTGTCTTGTCGTGCCAGGTTTGGAAAGAGTGCTAGGAGGTAACAAAGCTGGAGGAATATATGTGAATCCTGTTTGGAAACAACCAGAGTTTAGGATGTTCCCATTTCATACTGAGTGTGATTTTTCAGTGTGGTGGGAGGATCAAAATTCCCAAAGTTACTCACATGTTAAATAATATTGTGACACATAAAATCGGGTAGTAAAGAGTAAGCTTTCTTAGCTTCCTATGCCATCTTGATGCCACTCTATTACTCGCAGTTATTCTGGCCTGATCTCAGGCTTTGTAAAATGCTGATGTTAATTAATGGTGTGACAATGTTACGTGTGAGGGCTTTCTTGGTTATAGCTCTGCCTAATGTGATAAGATTTGTGTGGTTTAGGGAGGAAGGGAAAAAAGGATATCTTGTTATATGGAGGCAGAATGAATATTCATCTGTCTTCCTTTTTATCCCATCCTGTGTGGTATTAACTTGTAGCTGTTGATCCTGCTTGGGACAATTTAGGAATTATCTTTTTCTCCTTCTAGGGTTCGAAAGATCTTAAACTTGCGAGTATTTGAAGATGAAAGTGGGAAGCACTGGTCTAAAAGTGTGATGGATAAACAATATGAAGTGTTGTGTGTGAGCCAATTTACTCTCCAGTGCATCCTGAAAGGAAACAAGCCCGACTACCACATGGCAATGCCCACAGAGCAGGCGGAGTGCTTTTATAACAACTTCCTAGAGCAGCTAAGAAAAGCCTACAAACCAGAGCTTATTAAAGGTAAGGCGGAAGGTCAGTAAGGTCCTTGATGTAACCAGTGAACCTTGTTTGCACGTGCTTTTCCCTATTTGTTACTTGCTTTATTCTGCAGTTTTCTGTCTGTTGTAAAGGAGCTCTCTTTACACTGCAGTAGAGGAAGGGATGGTAAGGTATTTTCACTAGCAGCCCAGCAGGGTGACCAGTCCTCTCTTCCTCTAGCCAAGCCATTTCCTGGCGTTCCTCTGGAACAGTTTGACATGCAGGTGTTCTTGTGCTGTTATTGGCTGTGCAATGTGAGCAATGACTCTGACAACGTGACCCAGAGAGGCTGAAGGTGTGAGAGCGAGCTCTGGCATTTGGCTCCTTCAAAGTTTGAATGTTTTGTGCTGTGTGGCTAGTTTAATCCAGGAGGAGTATTTTTTCTGAGGCATATGTGGTTAGCCAGGCTTGAAGGCGTCACCAGTGTGTGATGGGCAGTCTAGTTCCATCTGTCACTTCTGTTTTACATTCTGTTAAATGGTAATGATGACAGTGGGAGGTGTAATGTGCTACTTGAGAGAAGTGTTTGATTTAGACTACCTTTGCTCAATGTTATGCCATCTATGCAAAGTTTTCTCTTTACCAGAAGATGTCTGCCTTCCCTTTGCATTTGTGCTCTATCCACCCTTAATCTTTTATTCTGTTTACTTCTCTGTTTGTTTTCTTGCCATTTTCATATTTAGACTTGATTTTTCGATACACTTGCTCAGAAGACAGGTCTCTAGAAAAGACTATTTTTTAAGTGGGCTATTAGTAGATAATAGTCAGCCTTACTTTCCTTATGAGGAAAGAAAGGAGAAAACCACAGAAAATTGGTAGCTGGGGAAAGAGTTAGAGGCTAATTTCTGTAGTGACTGTAGATGAAGGTAATTATCCCAAGGGAGGAACAGTGAAATGCACACATAAAATGTCCATCTTGTGTCAGCTTTCAGTAGCTTGATATGTTCTTCTGATCAATATTTGTTGATGATAAGGAATGAATTTCTGATAGCCCATTTTGATATCCCTTCCCTGCATCCCTTTTGGACTGTATCATAGAACACTTCTGTTCTAATGCATTCAGAGTATGTGCTTTTTTGATTCTTACGGTTCTTTTGTTTCTTACGACGTTTGTGTGCCTCTGAAACAGTAACAGAACTTCCTGGGAAGCCAATAGGAATAGATCTGCTTTGGTAAGATTTGTTCAAGTTGGACCCTTATGTCCTGGTAAACGAAAAGCAAGTATGGACTTTTTGCTTTCACTTAAATGTGGTGTGGAAAAATTGATACATCTCTGTGTATCTACAACTTTGTTCTTAGGCTTTGGGAAAGACTTTGTTTCTGAAATACTTTCAGTCGGTTTATATTTTGACAGCAGATTTTTGGACTTCTCTTTTCACCGATCAACAGTTACACACCTGAAATGAATAACCACTGCTATTCATGTGCCAGTGCTTCCTGCAATAAGAGCTGAGCTTCTGCATTTTTTTGTTTGTTTGGAAAACAGGTTTAGAAACCCAAGAGTGGCTGCCTGACATGTTTTGTCAGATAACACATGCATTTGAAACTCCAGGCAGTGCTGGAACTACCTATTAAATTATCATTTTGCTTTCTTTTTAAGCTGAGCATGTCTATGTTTTGTTGCATCCAAGTCTGTTAGACTCTTATGATTGAAGTTTCTCTTGTGCCAATTGCTTTGCCAGTGTTTTTTGTTTGTTTTCTTTTTTTATCTATTTATCTTTGTGCATGCAAAGTTTCCAAAGCTTGGTCCTTTCATGGCTAGTGAGCTAAGTCCTGTGATTGCATCACTAGAGTTTACAATTTCCCTGAGCTGAGGCGGGTTAGAACACACAGGCTTTACACTCTGGCAAGGCTGTACGTGAGCAGGAGCCCAATTGTGAAATTGTAATACCTAGGCCGTGATTTAGTGTGGACTGCAAACATAGTGAAGTCTACCCTGAAAAGGTCCTGAGGAAATCAGGACCTGACATGCTGGGGGCTGCCCTGTGTGTTCCTGTGTTTCAAAGGGTGATGGAAAGGCCCTGGGAAGGAGCACTGATAGACAAGCAGCTGAGCTATTAAAATAGGCTTAATGTATCAGCATGAGGCTCTACCTTTTGTCTTCAAAATCTGCACTCATGTATTTCCCCTACAGATATACATACTCACATGCATAATTGTAGTTATTGAGAGATTAGAGATTGATTCTCTAGGTAGGTTCTCCTCCATTTGATCCTACAAATTGCTTAACAGATTTTAGAAGAATAATTTAATCATTTAAAGTGGAATTTATGTAGCTGAATCAAAGACAGATCACTAAATTTCCTGCCATATAGCCCAAGAGCCTTACGTTTTCTAGCCTCTATATTTTTTCAATAGACTAATTTGTCTGTTGGAAGTTGAGCTACGAAGTGTGCCACTGTTGTTGGTGCTGAGCTCCTCTGTCTGGTCTCTGGTCTATCTGGCACTTGCCAGCTTGGAGCTCAAGAATGGTAAGTGTTCCCCAAAGAGAAGTGCAAACCATTCTTTCTCACCCAGACAAATGCAATCTTGGAGAAGGCTCAGAGCCATGGTTCCTAGTTTAACACAGTTCCTAATCTTAAGACTAAAGGTAGACACTCATGTCTAGGAAAGAGAAGGTTGCATCAGAAGTCCTTGCTTGTCTTCCTTCAGTGCTTTCTTGTTGTGAAAATCATTCTTAAACACTTTGCTCCGCCCTCTGGAGCAGAGCTGGTGAATGCAGATTTATGCAAACTAATACCCAAAAACTAGGCCTACCATGGCTTCTAGGTGTGTGTCAGGGCCTTTGCTCTCAGTCTTGAATGTGGATTTGGTTTTCTGAGGCAGGAAGGATTAGCATGGCAGAGTGTGAAATATCTCACTCCCTTAACAGTAATATCTGGGTAAATATGAGAGGGCTGTTCCACAAGGAGGAGTTTAATTCAGATTAAGGTTTGGTACAAATAGAAAGCAGAATTATTCTCTCTGAATCATTCCTTTTGTGAGCTTTGTCACTTTGGAACAAGTGCTCTTGTCTTGAGCAAGAGTACCCACGTGGAGTTAATTAGGAATAACTTTCCAAGCAGACAAGCACAGAAGTAAGTTCTGAATAAAACCAGTGTGAAATTTCTAGGTCACGAGGCTAGGTCACGAGATACGTCCAAAAGATATTCAGAAAGTAAATAATACCACATTTTCAAGTCTTTGGATCCCAGATGAGGCTTGTCTGTCTCACCTCAGATAAAGATCTTCTTTGCCTCTGAGGAAGGCATGCATGCCAGATTCTAAGGGAAGAGGAATTTGAAGAGGTGGGTGTCCAGCAGAACAAATCTGTCAGTAATTACAGTTGTTTGACCCTGTTTTGTTGCAGAGGATGTTGCAAGATCAGTCAAGGAGTTTTAAAGTGGGCAAAGGTCTATGTTGAACAGTATTGTGGTGTAAAAAGCAGGAAAAGAAATAGTATTTAAGGGTAAGTTGCTAGTGTCTCCCCCGGACAGTACAGGGTCAAGTGATAAATTTACCTGCAGTTGCTGGGGTAACCAGGAACATCCAAGGAGAGTGGTTTCTTTCTCCTCCTTTCCTTCTGACTGAAAAATGGAAATCAATCCAGACAGATTTTTGGGACAAAGAAATGGAAGAGATGATGTCTTCAGTTCCTTTGCAGTCCTGTGCAGAAGAAGAATTTGTCTGCATTGCAGTTTGAGAAGTTGCATTCAAGGGCAGAACAATCAACTTCTTTGCAGCCTGTCTGTCTGAGCACTGCAAAGATGATGTGTTCCACCAGTGAGCTCTTAGGTGAATGCAAAACACAGTGGTACCACAGATGTCAGTCTTTTTCAGAGGAAGCAGAAAAATGCCTTCCCTGAAGGTTTACACAAATCGCCATATGCTGATGCTATGGTAGCACTAGAACAAGGGAAGGAAGGCAGGAGCATGTTTTTGAGGCAGGCAGCCAACAGCGAGGGAGATTCTGCTGAAAAAGCACCTCTTGCTATGGAGTATGAGGCACCGATGAAAGACGAAATTGTGAAACTAGGTTTTAGCTTTCCCTTGTTCTTTCAGGAAAGAACAGACCCTGAAGCTGCAGAGGAAAAAAAGCCTGTGTTACAGTGAGGTCAGTTCTTGAAAAGAGCTATGAGGACCGGTGGACCACTAGAACCCTTTGTTTTGATATATAAGGGACCTGACAGCACAAATATCCAGCAGCATCTCATGAGGAAAGCACATACTGTGCAGGGACCATCATCCCCAAAACTGCAGGAGACATCAGTTTGTGATAAGGGAGGGTGGCAGCTGCTTCTGCCAGTATCACCTTTGCAGTATGCTTGAAAGCTTGAAGATGAGGTTGTGTGGTGGTCCACAAGACATTTCGGATTGAGACCGACAAAAGAGATTTTGGAATGTGTGAAGAAACTCTCCCTTAGTTAGATTTTAAAATCTCTTAAGAGAGTGAGATTACTGAATCTGAAACCCACACTGCCTTTCATATACTGGTCATTGCAAGGCACTGAGGCCCTTCCTGTCTTACGAGAAAGGTTTGGAAGAGAGAGGCAGACAGCATTAACAAACATTTCTGGTTTAAGTACTGTTTCTGTTAGGTCTAAATCTTAAACTTTCTGAGCTGGGGGGGGAGATGTGTGTGTGTGTGCATGTGTATGTGTGCAAGGTGATCTGTACCAGTAGCTGGGGCAGGGCTGCAAGCCTCAGGGACTTGTATACCCAGGTGCCGGTATCTGGGGAGGCCAAGATCTATGACTCCCAATGTCAGAGTCCTGGGGAGGGACTCTTGACCAGGTGTTGGAGCAATAGTACAAGGGGCAACGGTTTTAAACTGAGAGAAGGGAGATTTAGATTAGCTACTAGGAAGAAATTCTTTGCTGTGAGGAGGGTGAGGCACCAGAACACGTTACCTAGAGAAGTTGTGGATGCCTCGTCCTTGGAGGTGTTCAAGACCAGTCTGATGGAGCTTTGAACAACCTGGTCTAGTGGGAGGTGTCCCTGCCCATGGCAGGGGGGTTGGGACTCAATGATTTTCAAGGTCCCTTCCAAGCCAAATCATTCTATGATTCTATGGGCAGCTACTGGGCAGACTGGGTGTCTAAATCCAGCTGCTGAAGGGGTCTGCATTGTAGAGTCAGCACTGTATAGATGTACATATTTCCCACTAATGGACCTTCATCCCGATCAGCCAGTGAGGGGTTCAAGGTGAGCCAGTAGGTGCTATATGTATTTGTGTGAATACTGTGTCTGTGCAGCTGGCTATGTGTATATATATGTGTGTGTGTGTAGCATACATGTGTTTGTGAGTGTACCCACTGGGAATATAGGCTCAGAGTTGCTACCATTTAGACCTGGGGGTGAGCAGCTGTGGCAGCCATGCTTTTGTCAGGTTTCTGGATTCAACACTAGTAACATTTCTCAGCCCACATGAAACATTGAAAAAAGGTCAGTTTGGTCATAGGAGCCTGTGTAGAGAGAGAGAGCTGCGACACTGCGCATGTGTCCTCTTCTGCTGCCACCTCTGTGGGGCACAAAGTCTGAGGAGCACAGCTGGTAAGATTGTTCAGTAAGTCACATTCCTTTCTATATCAATACCTCCTCGAATCGTACTCTTGCCCCCTTCCCATTGGGGTTTCTGTTGCTGTGACTCTTCGGTGATCAGTCCAGGAACCTTTTCCTTCACCACCAGACCATTGTCAGCAGACTCTTGTGCAGTTCTCATAGTTTTTGGCTTTGCCAAAGCTGGTATTTCTAGCTTATGGGGTGACTTGTGGTGTACACTCTTTGGAAAAGCAATTGGGCAATATCTATTGAGATATGTCCCGTCTGTCTTGGAGAGGCCTGTACATGCCTCTTAGTTTTCCTTCTAAGCAAATACCAGGCTTACTCTCACAGGGAAAGACTGAAAACTCTTCCAAAGCTATTTCTCCCCNAGAAAGGTTTGGAAGAGAGAGGCAGACAGCATTAACAAACATTTCTGGTTTAAGTACTGTTTCTGTTAGGTCTAAATCTTAAACTTTCTGATCTGGGGGGGGAGATGTGTGTGTGTGTGCATGTGTATGTGTGCAAGGTGATCTGTACCAGTAGCTGGGGCAGGGCTGCAAGCCTCAGGGACTTGTATACCCAGGTGCCGGTATCTGGGGAGGCCAAGATCTATGACTCCCAATGTCAGAGTCCTGGGGAGGGACTCTTGACCAGGTGTTGGAGCAATAGTACAAGGGGCAACGGTTTTAAACTGAGAGAAGGGAGATTTAGATTAGCTACTAGGAAGAAATTCTTTGCTGTGAGGAGGGTGAGGCACCAGAACACGTTACCTAGAGAAGTTGTGGATGCCTCGTCCTTGGAGGTGTTCAAGACCAGTCTGATGGAGCTTTGAACAACCTGGTCTAGTGGGAGGTGTCCCTGCCCATGGCAGGGGGGTTGGGACTCAATGATTTTCAAGGTCCCTTCCAAGCCAAATCATTCTATGATTCTATGGGCAGCTACTGGGCAGACTGGGTGTCTAAATCCAGCTGCTGAAGGGGTCTGCATTGTAGAGTCAGCACTGTATAGATGTACATATTTCCCACTAATGGACCTTCATCCCGATCAGCCAGTGAGGGGTTCAAGGTGAGCCAGTAGGTGCTATATGTATTTGTGTGAATACTGTGTCTGTGCAGCTGGCTATGTGTATATATATGTGTGTGTGTGTAGCATACATGTGTTTGTGAGTGTACCCACTGGGAATATAGGCTCAGAGTTGCTACCATTTAGACCTGGGGGTGAGCAGCTGTGGCAGCCATGCTTTTGTCAGGTTTCTGGATTCAACACTAGTAACATTTCTCAGCCCACATGAAACATTGAAAAAAGGTCAGTTTGGTCATAGGAGCCTGTGTAGAGAGAGAGAGCTGCGACACTGCGCATGTGTCCTCTTCTGCTGCCACCTCTGTGGGGCACAAAGTCTGAGGAGCACAGCTGGTAAGATTGTTCAGTAAGTCACATTCCTTTCTATATCAATACCTCCTCGAATCGTACTCTTGCCCCCTTCCCATTGGGGTTTCTGTTGCTGTGACTCTTCGGTGATCAGTCCAGGAACCTTTTCCTTCACCACCAGACCATTGTCAGCAGACTCTTGTGCAGTTCTCATAGTTTTTGGCTTTGCCAAAGCTGGTATTTCTAGCTTATGGGGTGACTTGTGGTGTACACTCTTTGGAAAAGCAATTGGGCAATATCTATTGAGATATGTCCCGTCTGTCTTGGAGAGGCCTGTACATGCCTCTTAGTTTTCCTTCTAAGCAAATACCAGGCTTACTCTCACAGGGAAAGACTGAAAACTCTTCCAAAGCTATTTCTCCCCAGAAACATATTTGTGAAGAATTAAGACAGTTTGTTTTGACCTGTGTTCAGTCAGGGATATCACACGTTGTCATAGTAAGCTGCTGTGTAGATACACACAGTCTCATGTAAATATTCCCAGTAGGTGGTCGCTCCACTGAAGTTTGGGCCTATGGCTTCCAGCATGTTTTTGTGCAGTGTCCAAGGTTGTACTGAAAGTGGTTTTTTTTCTGTTGCTCCAAGCCTGCCTTCCCAGTAAGAGAGACTGTTTCAGTCTTTGGCTAACTGCTGTTTGCTCGCTGCAGTAGACTTTTATCTCTTCCATGCATTAGTACTGGTATTGTAGCATCTGGTCTTGTTGCTGTTTCTACAGGAAGATCTAGAAAGGCTACTCAAGTGTGAGTAGGAGAAGAGAATATAAGTGGGAATGAGCAGTCAAGTAGGCTCTGCCAGGAATGGGGTGAGTTTGAGGAGTAGAAAGCTGGCCTAGAAAAAATGGAGCAAGGAAGTTAGCACGAAGAAAAATGATATGTGAGCAGAAAGTCTACAAAGC
>VZTM01024217.1:0-88294 GCA_013400555.1 Jacana jacana | reverse complement strand
TGTGTGAAGAAACTCTCCCTTAGTTAGATTTTAAAATCTCTTAAGAGAGTGAGATTACTGAATCTGAAACCCACACTGCCTTTCATATACTGGTCATTGCAAGGCACTGAGGCCCTTCCTGTCTTACGAGAAAGGTTTGGAAGAGAGAGGCAGACAGCATTAACAAACATTTCTGGTTTAAGTACTGTTTCTGTTAGGTCTAAATCTTAAACTTTCTGAGCTGGGGGGGGAGATGTGTGTGTGTGTGCATGTGTATGTGTGCAAGGTGATCTGTACCAGTAGCTGGGGCAGGGCTGCAAGCCTCAGGGACTTGTATACCCAGGTGCCGGTATCTGGGGAGGCCAAGATCTATGACTCCCAATGTCAGAGTCCTGGGGAGGGACTCTTGACCAGGTGTTGGAGCAATAGTACAAGGGGCAACGGTTTTAAACTGAGAGAAGGGAGATTTAGATTAGCTACTAGGAAGAAATTCTTTGCTGTGAGGAGGGTGAGGCACCAGAACACGTTACCTAGAGAAGTTGTGGATGCCTCGTCCTTGGAGGTGTTCAAGACCAGTCTGATGGAGCTTTGAACAACCTGGTCTAGTGGGAGGTGTCCCTGCCCATGGCAGGGGGGTTGGGACTCAATGATTTTCAAGGTCCCTTCCAAGCCAAATCATTCTATGATTCTATGGGCAGCTACTGGGCAGACTGGGTGTCTAAATCCAGCTGCTGAAGGGGTCTGCATTGTAGAGTCAGCACTGTATAGATGTACATATTTCCCACTAATGGACCTTCATCCCGATCAGCCAGTGAGGGGTTCAAGGTGAGCCAGTAGGTGCTATATGTATTTGTGTGAATACTGTGTCTGTGCAGCTGGCTATGTGTATATATATGTGTGTGTGTGTAGCATACATGTGTTTGTGAGTGTACCCACTGGGAATATAGGCTCAGAGTTGCTACCATTTAGACCTGGGGGTGAGCAGCTGTGGCAGCCATGCTTTTGTCAGGTTTCTGGATTCAACACTAGTAACATTTCTCAGCCCACATGAAACATTGAAAAAAGGTCAGTTTGGTCATAGGAGCCTGTGTAGAGAGAGAGAGCTGCGACACTGCGCATGTGTCCTCTTCTGCTGCCACCTCTGTGGGGCACAAAGTCTGAGGAGCACAGCTGGTAAGATTGTTCAGTAAGTCACATTCCTTTCTATATCAATACCTCCTCGAATCGTACTCTTGCCCCCTTCCCATTGGGGTTTCTGTTGCTGTGACTCTTCGGTGATCAGTCCAGGAACCTTTTCCTTCACCACCAGACCATTGTCAGCAGACTCTTGTGCAGTTCTCATAGTTTTTGGCTTTGCCAAAGCTGGTATTTCTAGCTTATGGGGTGACTTGTGGTGTACACTCTTTGGAAAAGCAATTGGGCAATATCTATTGAGATATGTCCCGTCTGTCTTGGAGAGGCCTGTACATGCCTCTTAGTTTTCCTTCTAAGCAAATACCAGGCTTACTCTCACAGGGAAAGACTGAAAACTCTTCCAAAGCTATTTCTCCCCAGAAACATATTTGTGAAGAATTAAGACAGTTTGTTTTGACCTGTGTTCAGTCAGGGATATCACACGTTGTCATAGTAAGCTGCTGTGTAGATACACACAGTCTCATGTAAATATTCCCAGTAGGTGGTCGCTCCACTGAAGTTTGGGCCTATGGCTTCCAGCATGTTTTTGTGCAGTGTCCAAGGTTGTACTGAAAGTGGTTTTTTTTGTGTTGCTCCAGGCCTGCCTTCCCAGTAAGAGAGACTGTTTCAGTCTTTGGCTAACTGCTGTTTGCTCGCTGCAGTAGACTTTTATCTCTTCCATGCATTAGTACTGGTATTGTAGCATCTGGTCTTGTTGCTGTTTCTACAGGAAGATCTAGAAAGGCTACTCAAGTGTGAGTAGGAGAAGAGAATATAAGTGGGAATGAGCAGTCAAGTAGGCTCTGCCAGGAATGGGGTGAGTTTGAGGAGTAGAAAGCTGGCCTAGAAAAAATGGAGCAAGGAAGTTAGCACGAAGAAAAATGATATGTGAGCAGAAAGTCTACAAAGCGATGGCTTTTGTAGATCATACAGGATAAAAATGTCCTGGGTCTGTTGTGATGGAAACTTCTCAAATGCTTACCAAAACTGTGGTCTGTGCCTCAGCTGGTCTGCTAGTAAATGCTATTGATGCTAAATGACGTAACTGTTTCTTATTTCAGAAGTGTTTTCCTGTGCAATAGGCAGGGTTGATGGAGTAGACACTTGTCTTTTTTTCTGCCTTTTGACCTAGGTTGCAAACAGGAACATAGAAATGACTGTAGCATTTTGGGACTGAGCTGCACCCCTGCTCTAGAGTATTCAGTGTCAAATGCTTCAGAGTAGGCTTTGGGTCTTCTTATGTATAAGATTTCTTCAAAATATCACCTACTTAGCTGGGCTGGATCCTTAGGCTTAGCTGTTGCTACATCTTTTAAAAGTTCACCTCCTGTCTGTGAGAGCTATCCTTTCTATCCTGAACTGTGAGCACCTTCATTATCTGTAGACTTCTTTTGTTTTGTGGACATTTCTGTACTTAGCTGCATATTTGCCATCTCTGAATATCAGCCCACATATCTGGGTGCTCGCAGACTGTGTTTTTCTTAGTAGGTTTCTGCAGTTTGTCAGTTGGTTGTCCTTTTATGTATTCTTTTAGTTCTTTTTAGTAGCACATTTGGTAAAGACTTTGGTATGTGTTATCCTTCCATGAGCCCTCAGCACTTCTTGCTCCTTCCCTTTTCAGATGGCAAGTTTGGTGCCTACATGCAAGTACACATCCAGAATGATGGTCCTGTCACAATAGAACTGGAGTCCCCGGCTGCCACTGTTGATCCTAAACAGGTAAGTGAGCCAGAAAGTCTGTCTGGAAAGGGTGGATGTATAGGCTGTGCCTTCTCTGCAAATTTGTAGCATTCCTGTTACGAAGCAGTATACATTTCCTTAGACATGGGGGCTTTGTGCTTCCTGTGCAGCCTCTGAAACGGGAAACACATGCATTGTTTTCTTCAGTTCCCCGGCCTGTTGATATCTGCCTGCTGTCCTGGTAAAGGTTGTGCACATGTAATGCAAAACAGCTTTTTACAGTTTATTCTTGCTTATGATTAAAGCTGCTGTTTAATCATACTCATTAAAAGGGTTTTCAGTGTGTCTGGACCTGCCTCCCTCTCTTCTTTGCAGTTTCTTGACATTTAGGCTCTGTTGCACATGGGTGGCTGGATGGAACAATTAGCTGGAGAGTTGCCTCTCAGAAGGAAGAAAACAGGAAATTTAAGTCTTGAATTCAAGTTTGGAGTGGAGAGAAGTTAGCTCTGCTGAGGAACACCACAGGCTATGCTGGAACCCAGATGTAGTGATGAGGTTTTCTCATCCTCTAAGCACAACAGTGACCAACTTTCCCAGGCTGAAAGAGAAGGAGGAGGAGTTGTTATTACCAGCTATTCTTCAGCGAGGCTACACCAACCCTGTTTGTGTAACACTTCACTTAACCTCGTTAAAATTGTTATTGCAGTTTATAAGAAGGGCATGAGGGAAGAACCAGGAAACTACAAACCTGTTAATCGAACCTCAGTACCTTGAAAAATTACGGAGAAGGTTATACTGTCTGCTATTGAAAAGCAGGACAATTTGCAAAAGATTGCAAAGGACAATGCAGTCATGAGGCACAGTCAACACGGGTTCATGAAGTGAGAGTCCTGCCTAACTGATTTGATATCTTTTTATGATAGTCACCTGCTGAGTGGATGAACCGAAGGCAATGAATGTATTTTTTCTGGCTTTGAGTAAGGCTTTTGATACTGTCCCTCACAGCATCCTTCTGGGCAAGTTGTCTAACTGTGGTATGAGCAAGTTCACTGTGCACGGGGTGAAGAACTGGCTGAAGAGCGGGCCTCAAAGGGTTGTAGTGAATGGGGCTACATCTTGCTGGCAACTGGTCACCAGTGGTGTTCCTTGGGATTCAATTCTAGGGCCAGTTGTGTTCAATATATTTATCAATGATCTGGATGCAGGAGTTGAATGCACTATTAGGAAGTCTACTGATGATACCAAATTGGGAGGTGCTGTTGATTCTTTTGAGGGACAAGAGGCCTTGCAGAGGGATATGGATAGATTTGAGCCCTGGGCAATCATCAATGGCATGAAATTTAACAAGAACAAGTCCCAGATTTGCACCTAGGATGGAGTAATGCTAGGCACAAGTATAGATTGGTTGTGGCTGAAGAGCAAGCGCTGCAGAAGGGATCTGCAGGTGCTGGATGACAGAAGGCTTAATGTGAGTTGGTAGTGTGCCCTTGCAGCCAAGAGGGTGAACCGCATCCTGGGGTGCATCAAATACGGCATAACCAGCTGGTCAAAAGAGGTGATTATCCCACTGTATTTAGTGTCGGTGCAGCCTCACCTTGAGTACTGTGTGCAGTTCTGGGCCCCACAATTTAAGAAGGATGTTAAAGTAGTTGAATGCATCCAGAGGAGGACAACAAAGCTGGTGAAAGGGCTGGAAGAAATGTCCTGTGAGGACATGAGCTGCAGTGAGGAGCAGCTAAGGACTTTGGGCTTGCCTGCTTTGGAGAAAAGGAGGCTGAGGGGTGACCTTGTTGCTCTCTACAGCTTCCTGAAGAGGGGAGGTGGAGGGGGAGGTGCTGAGCTCTTCTCCAAGGTATCCAGTGATAGGATGTGTGGGAACGGTTCAAAGCTGTGCTTGGGGCACTCCCATTCCATTCCACCCCACTTCTGTTCTATTTTATTCTATTCTGCTATATCTACCTGCGGTTTTTCCCATGTACAACAATCCTACCAAATTACCTGACCAGTTGACCAGCAAGATAAAATCACTTTGCTGATCAAGTCTGTCCTTGAGTTGCCATCTAACCATCACTCTTCTGAATTAAAAATCAGACATTGGGTTTTTCAGCCAGCTCTGTATGTTTGTACCTGCTCTTTTAAAACCTGCTTATGGGTTTTGTGATAATTGCAGTGCAATTGGTAGCTGTAATGGGTGGGAATTATGCATCTCCTGGGAATTCTGGATATCTTAAAATATCATACTAAAGATATTTGGAGCCTACTGGGAAAAGAGCATGGGAAAGCCTAAAGAAACATCTCTTGTTGCCTTAAATGGCTCTGGTATCTTGGTTTGGAATCAGTTTCATTTTACCTCCAAATTCTGTTCTATATCCTTTTGTGCTGGTTTACCCCCTGAGAGAGACGAATCTGCTCCTGGGCTTTCTTTTATGTACCCTCACAGTTTTAGCACAAAGAGTTCTCAGCCCAAACTGCCTAATTAGCAGCATCAGCATCAGCTCTTGTCTTTGGAGTGAGGAATGATTGTAGATGTTAGCAGTCACATCCCTGCTTGGAGGAACTGAGCTACTGCCTGATTTGCCTGTGAAATAGTCTGCAGAAAGCTGGATGGCACAGAAACAAAGTGCTTTGGTGTTTCTTGAACTGTTCATCAACCCTCAAGAGAGTTATGGCCCACTGTTTTCAGGTGCATATTGTGGTATAGGCTTATTAAGGCTGAGGCTTAGTTGTGGTACTTAAGGCAATATTGACCCTTTGCTTTTGCCACTCCAGCTCTTTGTGAAATAGGAAAAGACATGTTCCCTTCATGCCACTGAGCAATGCTAGTTGCACAAATTCTCTTAAGCTCTTGCATGGTTTTGTCTCAGTTGCAGGTGGCAGTATCCTTTGTAATGAGGCCTTTATTATAGCCTGCAGTTGAGGGCAGTAGTGGCAGGATGGATGGCAGCATCGTGTCCTGCTGCCCATGAGTATGAGATGGAGCCCCATAGTGTCTTGGTCTCTAGGAGAAAGCTGGTGACCAGTCTTTTTTGCTCGAGCACTGTGGTGTGAATCGTTGGTGTAAGGGTAGGTGGGTCACTGAAGGATGGTGCAGTGCATTTTCTGACTGAAATGGAGAGCACTGAGAGAGCTTTTACCTCTGCTGTGTGTAAGTGTAAAATAACTCAAGAGAAATCACTGGGGTGTGCTGGATTTTGCAAGTTTCCATCTCTTCCTTGGGGAACATTGACTTGTTTAAGGGTTTTCCCTGACAGTTGCCTCCTTTTCCCATCTGACAACACCTTCTGGTAGCCATAATGTGGACTGAAGACTGAGAAGGATGCTGGCTTTCAAACTTTGTCTGGCATGAATTCCTGATTTATTGTGAATGATTCTGCTTCAGTCTCACCTCCTAATTGCCTTCCTTTTTTCCTTAAATCTCATTCTTCACCAGCAAAGATGAGGCTTCTTGTGCAGGATGTGCTTAGAGCACTGTCATTTATCCTAAGGTGAGGTTACACCAGGTGTCTTCTTACCGAAACTTTGACTCTATGAAAAGGAGGACAGACAGAGCCCTCCTGTGCAACGAGTGAGTTCTGGACAGTCCTTATATGAGGATAAGAGTAATGTAAATTTGCTTAGCTCCCCTATGCAATGTGCTGTCCACACACATTCGGTTAGCCACCCTCAGTTCCAGCTTGTTGCCAGTCCTGATGTATGTGCGGGATTCTTGTTTGTCCCAGAAATGGAGGAGCTCTTACAGCGATGGGGCCGTTCAGCCGTGTGTGCTCGGGATGCACAAAGAATTTAATCTGTGCCGGTTTCAAAGGATCCCATTTACTTGAAAATTGGCAGCTCTTTTAACTGTTACTGGGTATCTTTTCCAGTTCATATCGGGACCGTAACACACACTGTTGGAGGCATAGCTGTTTCTGACGCTCTTAAGCATCTTTGACATGTGTGCCATCATCTCTCGCCCATTGCAGAAGGCGTGGGACGAGGAAGAACCAATTTAAATTCGTCATTCTCTTCTGCATTCCCTGTTGTTGCATTTTTTGGGGCTGTCACAGTCTGCTGATTTGCTTGTAGCGTGGGAACTAAGGCTTAAAGATGGGGCGGGTTTTATCTTTTTGCTTTCTGTTTCAGCAAGAAGAGATAAGGAAGCCATCCTGCAGTGCTGCATGTGATGTTAACAGAAAGAGATTAGACAAATAATTGCTGCTGAATAGCTCTTTTATGTCAATGGATGTGACAGTGAAATACCTCTTTTTTGGGGATGGTTGTCTGTGGTTGTAATGGGTAATCTGATCTTTGTAATTCCTTAGCAATGTAATTAGTAAAAATAAGTATATTTTATTCCTTGTGCTAGAGAGGTATAAATAAATCACAGAATTATATAAAAAAATGAAATTAATAAAAAAAGAGTCCTCCATACAATAAATAGGCATGCGTGTGTGTGTGTATATATACAAAATATGTACTTGTATATATATAAATGAGACTGTGCCATCTGTTTGTGAAAGCCTAGTAAGCAGGGGAAGCTACTACAGTTCAGTTTGTTGTGAACTGTTCAGTTCCATTGTGATCTGATTTAATAGGAAGCAAATAAATTGAAAGTATGAAGTAAATGAGAAAATTCTTAGGCTAGCAGTAGTCTGTGATTGCTGGACCTTTTCTGAAGACTTGTGATTATTTTGGAATTTGGACTTGTGAATAGAATGATAGAAAAAGAAGAAATAGCTGTCATTTAATTGAGCTCTTAAAGCACCTTTTTGGTAAGCCTGATAGACGAGAAATTTTGCTTGAAAGGCAAAATAAAACTACAGGTTAGAAACTGGATAAGAAATGTGAAAACAAAAAGGCATAAAATGGGATAAGGTCAATACAGACATGCAGTGATTCTGTTCTGAGTTCAGTAATCGTGACTACATATCCTCTGTAGTCTTTGAGAGTAAGGGTAGTTCAAGTATTTCTCTTCACTCTTGGCTGTGATGCTGGAAACAAAGGGGTTTTTCCTAGTGTTCTGGTACAAGTCACAAACACTGTATTTTCCAGCCTTAACCGGCGAACCGATTTTGGATAATTTCTTTTGAACTTACGTGTATCCACTTGGATAATTACAGGGGTCATCACTAAGAGTGTAGCAAATTTCTGCGCTGCCTTGATGAAGTGTGTTGTGATGGTTGCTGAGGTTGGGTTAGCTATGCCCAGAAAAATGCTTTCTATGTTTATATCCTGTTTGGGGCAAGATGAGGGAAATGCATTTTGTATTTTTTCATAGGAATTTGTAGCCAGTAGAAGTAGCCAGGCAGAAATGGAGCAGGAAGGTGTTTTCAGTTCCCCAAGTATGGCGTTTCCTTAGCTTGAATTTCCATTTAGGGAGGGATGGGGGTTGTCATGGAATTGTGTGATCAGAAGAACAGTCCTGATGTAGTTGGTGTCAAATATTTTATGCTATTAAACTGCTGTAGTGAGGGCCTCCTTTTGCAGCAAATGGATTTTTCCTGTTGTCTTGGAATTTGTTCTTTTCAACTGGTTTTATTTCCTTCCTGTACAAGTAGAAACACTACTCAGAGAAGAGTGGAGATTGTGTCACTCTGTAAGCACATTATTTACCGAAACAATGAAGTTTCATGGAGTTGTAAGTTACAGATCTACGAGGTAACAGAAATTATTTTTGGTGCCATTATTGTTGAAAAAGGGTCACGACTTGGAGCCTCAATGCTGCAGTACACGAAAGGGGTACAGTTTACAACAGCTGTTTATAAGTTTCTTGCAGCAGGTTTGACTGTGGTTTGGCTTGGTGTTGGAGGGTACTTTGCAGTTACTGACTGCTAGGTTGAGGGCCAGTGAGGAATAATGAATATGCACTACCTGCTCTCATAGTTGTTTACATGTGTAACAGATCTGTATTTTGGAACCTAAGAACCATGCTTTCAGATATCTGCAGCCTGCAATTAATGTAGTTTGCCTTCCCTCTTCCTCTACGTTTTTCTACCCTGAAGATCTTTGAAAGCTCAGTTCTGATTTCAGCAGCTGGATCACCCCAATACCATTTGCAAAAGTAAGCCCCAACTCCGTAGAGACCATGGGACCATTAATTAAGGTTCAGTGCCCTTAATACAAGGGCTCACAAACTTTTGTTTCCCTTCCTGTAGATACAGTCACTTTCTCAATTGCCTTTAACATTCCTGTGCTGTGTATGTAGCTTGTTGACACTAGAGTAGCATGCGTGTCATCAGACATAGGAGTTAAACAAACATGCCAACATGTTTGTTATGTATGTGCATGTGACTGGAGGACTGGATCATGCTAGACAAAGAAGTCATTGTACTCTGTCATTTCACACAGTGAAAGTAAACTAATTTTAGTTATGAAATCACCAGCTAAGGATACTCTGTGTCAGACTAGAAGTCTGTGTGTGCAGGTGTTCAGGGAGGGTGTACATGTGGGATAAGGTACAAGGGGATGCTGTGCATCCTCCCAAGGCTCTGCAGTCTGCACTCTTAGCTGTTACTGACTTGGAGCTCAGATTTACGTCTCTGTATGCATCTTTTCTAAGCCTGTCTAGTTCATGATTGACACACATAATCTAATTTGATTCTATGAAGATTTCATCTCAGCTGAAAATTATGATTTATGACTAGTGTGCTTTATCTTGGGGGAATTGTGGAAGCGTTGAGGAAATCAGTAGATCACAGAAATGAACCAACTTTATAACTACACAAAATGTAGTGATTTAAGTAGCTATCAACTTGTAGTGTCCCCGGAACCTGGTGCAATCTGCTTCTCTGAAAAACGGGAAAGAGATGTAAATGCTTTGTGGAACTTAGTTTGACTCTTTTAGCAGCATTGAAAGTGTTTCTACTGAGAGGTTGGCAGGACACTGTTAGTTGTGGGTTTTGTCCAATCTGATTTGAAGTGGTTATTCTGAGTAATGCTAAGGTTAATGCATCTTTTTCTCTGAATAAAGAATAAAATGAGTTTATTCTTGTGTGCTGTTTGGCTGAACTTGAGATGTGTCTGTTGTTGGCAACTTTGAAACTCCAAAACCGCCACTTAAGACCCAAAATAGAAGAAGAGTTTGGTGGAATCTGACTTCCCCTTTTGGTCTTTGTGGTATATTATTTTCCATTTTGGCAGATTTTGTTGAGAGCAGAAGGAGCTCTGAGAAGTGGAGGGTAGTCCTCTGAGTGTGTACACTTCTCTTGTGTACACTCAAGAGGGGTGATTATGTGATTATGATTTGCTCACGCAGATGGTAATCCATCATCTTCTCCAACTATCTGAAAACCCAAGCCATGGTGGTTTTTCTTTTTTTTTTTTTTCTTTTCTGGGTTGAATCTACATATTGTTGGTGTGATTATGAATTGCAAGTTTTTGACAAATGCTGACATTTACAATTTTTAAAAATATTCTTCTGAAGTGGTTTTATTCCATCGTGTTCTCTCATTCTTCTTACTTTGTAAATAGCTGACAAAACTTGAAAAACAGCAACAACGAAAAGAGAAGACCAGAACCAAGGTGCCCTCTGAGTCAAGTAGAGAAAGGAATGCCCCCCGTAACAAGGATGACCCCAGCGCAAGCAGTGGAGCAGAAGGAGATGTGTCTTCAGAAAGAGAGCCGTAGCTCATCGAGAGCAGGCCTCAGGTTTGGCTTTTCCACTCCTCTCTAAAGCTGCGTCCTCCTGCTTGGCAGTCTCTTACCCTGAGCAAGGGTTCAGATACAGAGTGTTCCATCAGAAGTGCTGAAAAGTGACATGCTGATAATCTTGCTGGTGGGTAACCTCCACTTCTATCTGCAGTCGGCACATCAGAAGGTAGAAGTGGGTGAAGCCTCTTCCCAACTGTGTGTTTGGCTGGAGGTGTGTATCTGTGACTCTGGCCCAGCCATGACTCTTTCCAGGTTGACTCAGGGAATTGAAAATTCTGGCCTTATAACACAGCGGTCACTTAACTCGGAATGCTTTGAAGAATCCAAAGCAGACGTACATGGCTGTGATTCTCTGCCTGCCTTTGCCTAGCAGGCAGGTCACTCTGGAACAGCCCCTCACCCTTGTTGATGTCCAAATAATACATAGTCGCCAGCAAAGGAAGTGAAAAGCATTTTAGAAGCTGGAGAGGAAGGCCAGAAATGCAGCTTCCCATCATGTGCTGAGCCCTGCCTCCTCAGTTGGTTCTTTCCCAGAATGACTTGATAACAGTCTGTATCATATACCTTCACTGTCTAATGAGAATATTAGGCCAGGCATTGAGAGCCAGACTTGCTGCTTGAATTCAATGAGAGAACTGGGATTTCCTCTCCCTTCAGGCACTTGACCTGCAGGATGTGACTGGACCTGAGTGAATTGAATTAGGATCTCTGAATATAGACCTGAATCCTTTTTCGTGGATTATTTAGGAATTTATCATACTCTTCCACTCAGCTTTCAGTCTTCAGGACCCAGGTTTTGTTGCCTGCCTTACCCCCGACCTCCTCCAAAAATCTACATTGCTGATTTTGAAGGTTCAGACATGTCTGAGCTCTCCAGCTCAGGAATGAGAAATTCCCCTCATCTGCACACTGAAGCCCTGAGCTGGCGATGCAGTCTAATATTAACAGCTCTGGAAAGTTAAGGTCTAACTTTTCACTCGTTTTCCCATCCTTAGAGTTCAGTCTTGGTTTGTGATTTATGCTATTGAATATCACGCATGGGTCAGCAACTTGTTTTTTCTTTTTCTTTTTTAAAAATTCCATTAATTTCCCCGGTGGTCAGACATTGGGGGATGCTTTCTGTTTTATAGGAGTTTGTGTTATCTACGTGGTACTAATAGAAATGAATTTGCATGAGGCATTGAATTGATTTCTGGAAATTTTAGCAAATTTGTTTTGGATTGGCCTGGAAAGGGGTCAAAGAAACTTTCAGCTTTTTTTTGCTGGCCTCAGAGAAAGAAGCTTCAGGTCTGATGTGAAATGGTTCTGGGGATTGTCATATCATGCAACAGCTGGAATCACACCAGCTCTGCTCTCTTCAGCTTTATGTTCAGTGCACCTTCCTGTGTCAGTACTGGAGATGAGGAAGAGAACATGTCCTTAGAAAATAAAGTGAGGATGTGCTATTTCTTAGCAACTGCTGGCCTTGCTGCTATATGAATATAGCAGGATATACAGGAGTGTAAAGTTTCCCTGAGTGTTTCTGGGTTGCATGTTGAAGTAAGAACAGTTTGGAGAGCAGGCTGTCTAGAGTGCTTTGGTCAGTCTGATCTTTCCAACAGCATTTGAAATTCTAGGGAGCTGATCGTTGCTAAAATGTGATAGACCAAGAGCCTAACAAACATTAATCTTCATTTTGTGACAATTAAGAGCCTTTTCTCTATGGGACTGGAAGGAGACATACTCTTATTTCTTTTCTGCTTGTAGTAATGTTCCTGTTTGTTTGCCTTCCACAGTTTCTTGTACTGGATTCTTGAAGAGAAACCCAACAGGCATTCACCTCAGCACCACCCTTCAACAGCTTTGGAAAAAGAGAGGAAAATGGGAAAAGAGTTCTAAGACGTTAGAAACCTGTATCATTCTGTATCGAAACAACCAAAGCAACGCTATCAGATTCAGTTGTCGATGTGTCGTGTCAGTAGTAAAAAGGACTCGTAACATTTGTGTGTATGTGTTCTCACACGACTGCTGAGTACAGGGTGACTGTAGGCAGACTGTAGCAGAACTTTCAGTACATCAGCTCCATTTCAAAAACGAATCAGGGTTTTTCCTTAAACTTACACTTGAATTCTGAAAATTATCCAAACAGGCTTGTATTTGGATTCTCACTCTGTGGGGTCATGTGCTCTCTGTTTCCATGGCAGCGTGTAGATCTGTGTATATTTTGGTATATCGTTCAGCTGCTGCGTGACACCGGGTCAGGCCGTCCGGTCCTTCTGCATGGATTAAGTGGTTAAAAAGGGACGATCAGCCGCTAGTCGTTTCTCATGTGGAACACATCTGTCTTGTAAACTTTTTTAAAACCAGAAAAGACTTTATTAAACAAATGATGCTAGCTGAGTGCCTGCTGGTGTTTGTGTTTTGCGTTCCCTAAGATACANAACTAAACAACCCCAACTCCCTCAATCGATCCTCATAAGCCTTATTCTCCAGGCCTCTCACCAGCTTTGTTGCCCTCCTCTGTACTCGCTCCAGCACCTCGATATCTCTCTTGTGCTGAGGTGCCCAGAACTGGACACAATACTCAAGGTGCGGTCTCACCAGTGCTGAGTACAGGGGGACAATCACCTCCCTACTTCTGCTGGTCACACTATTTTTTATACAAGCCAGGATGTCATTGGCCTTCTTGGCCACCTGGGCACACTGCTGGCTCATGTTCAGCCGCCCGTCCACCAGCACCCCCAGGTCCTTTTCTGCCAGGCAGCTCTCCAGCCACACTGCCCCAAGCCTGTAGCGATGCATGGGGTTGTTGTGGCGTTACAAGGCACGAGACATCTAGTAATGGATCCACTCATCCACCTCTCCTTTGGAAGCCAGGCTGCTGTCCTGACATCTTTGCTCTTTTCAAAGACTTATTTTAGTCTTTATGGTGACTGTCAAAGTGCTGCAGCAGCTCACTGCATCGTGCGCTTGCTGACGTTTCTGTCCGATTCATGCCGGGCAGACCAGCATTTGGGAGCTGCCGGCAAAGGAGAGCTGAGAAACAGCTGCAAAACTGCTCTCCTGGGGGCGTTAAAGCCAAGGGAGTTTCAGGGGAGATGAAAGACTGCAAATCATTACACCTGTGATTTCTTTCAGAGGCGATGGTGGCACTGTTTATAAGGGGTATTCTTCAGGCCTGCCTTGGCCTTGTGGTCTTCACTAGCCACCTGCTATGGCCACCCTCACAGCCAGGATGTTTACTGCATGACAGTCTCTACCTGATTGTAGGGCTAACTCTCTGATGATGGTTGTTCTTGATTCAAATGCGTATCGTATTTACAATACCCCAGACTCTGCAACCACTGTGGTTTTTCTTTTTAAACCTTTCTCTTGTAGCTTTTTGCTTCTAACTGCTTGTTTAGTGAAGTGTCAGTTAAACTGAGGCAGGAGAATTTCAGAACTGCTCCCTGACGTGGCTTTTTAAAATAGATGAAGCTCAAGTAAAGGCTCAAGATACACACCTCACGTTTATCAAGAATGGTGAGTAGCCAAGTTGGGTTGAAATGTTAAACTTAATCTTGCCTTTAAGAATTTTCATCATTTTTCATCTGGCCATTACATGTAATTGCACTTGCCTGAAGTCACAGCCTTGTCACAAGCAGTGCTTTGTCACCTCCAGGCGCAGGTGCTGTGTCTCATCCCTTCAGAGTCTCCCTCGCCTGGGACTACAGCCTGACAGGGGGTTGTCATATTAGTGCTTAACTGGCTGCAGAGGGCAAATTCGGTCAGGAAGACAGTGAGTGCCTACCACTCTGGTGTTGATATGATTGTTGACCAACCATCCAGCCCTCAGACCTATCTCATGTAGCTTAGGTGTCTTGCTTGCTCCAGGATATTTGAAATCTGGACTTGCTTTGCAACTTGTTCTTAAGATTAACGTTGTGAAGAAAGTCCCACAGTCTGTTCGCATCCTAAAAGGTAAGCTGGCAGGAGTCAAACTAAAACAGAATAATAAAGGTTGAAGAGAAAATGTATTATAAATACATTTAAGGGTGGCAGGAGGTGCTATTCTAGCTATATCTAAGCAGAAAAAAAGGGCAAAGAAGTGGTGTTTGTTGGTCAAAGATGGGGTGACCTTGGCTCCCTGCTCACGCTTCCTCTGAGTGACCAGGCTACATGGTCTCTCTGAGTCTCTCTAATCGGTAGCATTTTCCTGCCTCGTGTGGGAGGTGTGAGGATAAGCTCACCAAAAGTTGGGCTGTGGTCGTGGCCTGCAGTGATGGAGGCCTTGGAAATGGAAACACCTAGAAAGCTCTATGTTTTGGAGAGCGGCTTCCTGTTGTCCTGTGCCCAGCACATTTTCATTCACCTTTGTTGGTTTGAGGGTTCAAGAAAAATCCAACTTGCTAACCCCGCTTTTGTTTCCTGCAACACTTTTGTTTCCTGCAACAAAAGTGGTTGCCCTTTCTACTGGCAGGGAAAGGCCAACCTTCTAAGTGCATCAAATGGCTTAGAAACTTGCGATCTGTCCCATGGCTTTTCCTGCTTGTAGCAAGCTGTAAGCCAAAACCAGGAGACTTGTATCTGTTCCTCTGCCTGGTATGTCTTGGGCTTGGTTGGCTCCTAGCACCTGGGTGAGCTTTTGTTGTCTGTGAAATAGCTGAGGTTTTTAGTTGGGAGGAATGTTACTTATTTTTTTCCTAAATGCTGAAAATGACCTTATTTAGCAAAAAGGTGTGTTTGTCTCATATGTTTATAAAATGTTAAGGGAAAATACAAATGGATGATAAGTTGATGCCCATTGTTGCCTTTTCTACAGGTTTAAGACTTGGAGGCTTTTCTCCCTTTTCCTGTCCCAGCTCAGAGAGCAGTTTTGCCAGAGTTCACTTCCTTGTGATTTATGGGCTAGAGTCAGAAGGTGACTATCTCCTGTTTGCTAGCTTCCTAAAGCAGCTCCTGATTCAGAGACCCTGCAATATCTGATCACCAGCTGCACGCTGGCTGCCCTTGGGTTAAAGTCCTGCAGGTAGAACCTATAGGGTTTGGGGAGTGCTCCAAAAATCAATGTCCTGCAGCCATCCCTCTTCATGAGAATGCTTCAAGGATCCTAGTTAAATCCTAGTTAAATTCCTTTCTGCTTCCTCCTGTGTTGGTGCTGGTGTCTCTTTGCCTTGCGCTGTCTCGGGAACTCAGGCAAGAGTCATCCTCTGCCTTTACAACAAACATGCATAAAATTAGTATAAAAAAAGTATTCTTGGTGGGAGTTCTGCAAACACCTGGTAGCATTTAGATGTGAACAAGGTCCGCAAGAAAGTCATGTTGGGTTTTCCCATTTGAAATTCCCAGCAGGTATCTGGGAGACAACCTAAATCCAAACACAGATACTTTCCATATCTGTTTAAAGTAGTAGCTACCAGGGGACTGTCTGCAAGCCATTCTGTATCAAAACCCACTTAGATACACCACTACAAGTCCTATTTTACTTCCAACCTTATTTTCCCAACAGAGCGCTCCCCAAGGAGATCTCCTGGTAAGCAGAAATTACGCTGGGACTCCTTTGAAAATTTACTGCTAATTTTCATTGACTGCTATAACCAAAATAGACAGTAATTATAACAGGAAAAAAGAGTCCTGCAGGCGTTTTGCAAACATCTAAATTCAGATAGTGAATCTGTGGACCACATTGCTGTAAAAAAGTAGGATTTTAAGAATGGAACAGTCAGCGTAAGTGATGATCCTACAAAGGAGTTTGGAAAAAACAATTGGATAATTTTAATTTGGTGTGTGAATACAAATGAGTTAAAGGCAAAACAGCTTATGGTTATTGATGTAAATGCTCATTGGATAAGCTCACGGTTTCTAGTTTTAGAAACCAGTGTGGACAATGAATTAAGAGTGGTCTGATTTATGGAGATGCCATTTCTTGGAGAATCCTTGTTTGAACATGTTGGCAGTAGCTCCCTCTCTGCTCCAATCCGGTGGCCACATGATGACAGGGCAAAAAGGTATTACAAATACATATAAGGGTGGCAGGAGGTGATATTCTAGCTATATTTAAGCTGAAATAAAGGGAAAGGATTTAAATACAAAAATGTTACTGCACTTTGCTAAAATACACCTTCCTATGATTCTTCCCCAGGACTGGGGAAGTTCTTGTCCGTTGCAAACCAAGCTTCATTAGCCAAAAATGCAGTCTTGCCTGGCTGGATAGTGCAGAGAAAACACTCAGTTATGTTTAGATACTAGGAAGAAATTATTTCCTGTGAGGGTGGTGAGGCAGTGAAGGGGCTACAGGAGAGATGGGGAGGGACTCTAGACCAGGGACTGGAGCGATAGGACAAGGTGTAGCAGTTTTAAACTGAAAGAGGGGAGATTTAGATTAGATATTAGGAAGAAATTTTTCACTATGAGAGTGAAGAGTCACTGGAATAGGTTGCTCAGAGAAGCTGTGGATGCCCCATCCCTGGAGGTGTTGAAGGCCAGGCTGGATGGGTCTCTGAGCAACCTGGTCTCATGAGAAGTGTCCCTGCCCATGGCAGGGGGTTGGAACTGGATGATCTTTAAGGTCCCTTCCAACTCTAACCATTCTATGATTCTATTTAGGGACTTGCAATTAAAGCAGATCTGCAGTCCTTTCAGTGATCATGCCGCTGTCAATTGAGCAGAGCGAGACAAAAGTTTGCAGAAGAGGGTGGAGGGCAAAAGTTCCTCTTCATGGTGTGGTACAGAAAATTGTAGGGCTCCAGGAAAAAGGGAAACTGGCTCTGCCAGCAGCCTGGCTGTTCCCGTTTGCCACTCAGCATCCTCTCTCTGAGTTTCTGTCCGGCAGCTCTTGCCCAGTGATAGGCAACCAGATACCCCAAAGCAGGTTTTCAGCTGGTGCAAGACGTCTGCTCTTCCCTGGCTGCTGCTCCATGTCGAATATTTCCACCCTGTCCTTCGAAATTTTCAGTTGATTTTGTGCTCGTGTGGTTATCAGTGCGTAGCCGTCACCTTGCTGCACGTACCCATGGCCCCTGCAAGCAACAAAGGTTTGCTGACAATTAAAAAAGAGCCTCCTCAGCCTTCTGCATGTATCTGGTTGTCAGTGAAAGTGAGGTGGCAGACCACTGGTAGGAAACAGAACAGATGGTGTAGAACTACAATAGTTGTCTGAAAAAAGGTGTGAAATCCTTAGGCTGGTCACTTTTCTGTATTCTGGAGTATCCATTAATTTCTGTGCCAACCTCAGTTTTATCACAAGTGACGCTATTCCCAGTGCCAGGTGAGGAGACCACCCTTCCCTCATCCATGGTCTGCTGGGCTAATTAAGCCACGTCCTAATCCTTCCTGTGAAAACTGTCCCTCTGTTCTCTTGTTCATGCTGGCATGAGTAGCTCCAAGCTGAAGTCTTTTTAAGGGATGAGGAGTCAGGCTGAAGCTTGAGGGGTTGATGATAGTGTCACCACCCCTGAGAATGGGCCATGGTAATTCTGATCTTCGGTTGACCTTGGGTTCCTACACCCAGCATGGAAAGGTTGATGGAGCTGGTGTAAACCCAGCCAAAAATCTCCTGTTTTCCTTCTAATGACATCATGCAATTTATTGGCACAGGCTGATTTAGGAAGCCACAGATGTAAACAGGACTGAGGTCAGAGCAACAGAGCCTTGGTGGATAAGAGAAACAGGGCCTAGCCCACAGCTTCTTGGGGTCTGACCATCTCTGCTTGCCCTGATACTGACAGTGAGGGCAGGGCATCTCCATGTTCATTATGGTCCTCCCGTGTAGGCTTGTGTGTTTACCACAGCCCCTCCAGAGTGGAATGTGCTCCTGGACATTTGAATTTTGGTGCGGGCTCAATAACTCAGTGTTGTTCCATGTTCCAGTATTTAAAGGGTGGCTACAGAGAAGGTGGAGACTGCCTTTATACAAGGAGTCACATGGAAAAGATGAGGGGTAATGGGTACAAGTGACTCCTGGGGAGATTCTGACCGGAAACAAGAGGAAAAATTTTTACAATGAGAGAAGTAAGCCGTGGGAACAATCTCCTCATGGAAGTGGTGGATTCCCCATCAGTGGACACTTTTAAGATTCAGCTGGACAGGGTGCTGGGTCACCTTGTCTAGACTGTGCTTTTGCCACGGAAGGTTGGACCAGTTGATCCTTGGGGTCCTTTCCAACCTGGTACTCTGTGATTCTCTGATACGATTCATGCCTGTCATCCATGTTAGCTAACTTTTCTGTCAATGCTCTGTGCTTGTGGTACCTGTTTGCAAGGACCTTTGCCAGGCCCATCATGCTGAGGTCTCATGCTCTTCCTTGGAAGGCTCCAGGTTTTATCATGTGCCGCTCAAACGAATCACTCCCAGTGTTTCAACAGAGACATGATGCAGTTTCAGCACAGCGGGGACGGCTTCACTGTTTGAGTCAGAATAAGGTCAGTGAAACATCAGGATTTAGAGAGAAGGTGGCAACAGATCTGTGAGCAAAGCATGGGTGACATGGGTGCCACCAGCAAGTCAGCGGTGCTGGCTCTGCCCTCCATCTGTCCCTGGGCTGGGTTTTCAGGGAAGAGAACAGGAAAGCAGAACGCCTTTGCCAGGACGTAATCTCTGCGGGCTCTTTGCCATTCTCTGAAGGCTTTTCATCTCTGTACACTCCATGTATATTATTGTTAACCCACTTATCTTCATTAAAGGGATGCTTGGTAACGGTGATTAACACCAAGTGCTTCTTACACAGGCGGTCCTGGGGTTGCATTGCCAAGGGGTTTTTAAAAAGGAAAAAAAAGTGTGTGTGGTCAAGTCTTTTGGGCTGCGGCGTGTCCCCGTGCTGGGCACAGCCAGGAGTGCCAGCTGTGTCAGCTGCTGCACTGGGGTGCTGGGGGTGGCACAGCTGCTGTCGCAGGCATCCATCTTTACAAAAGAAGTGTGTCTCGGTGGATCTGCTGGCGGCAAAACCCCGAGGACGAATCAGGGTGTTGCAGGAGTCCCTGTCAAGAGATGTGGTGATCAAAAAATGAGTGTCCATCTGAAAAGGTAAATCTGAGACTGGTGTTTAAAATAAGCTTTGTGAATAGTGTTGGAGTGGCTCATAAACCCGTACGCTGCTGGAGTATCAATGAGATTGCTCGATTGCAAGTGCCTGTTTTGTGGTCTGGGATGTGTGGAGAATCACACAAAAATGCACCACAAATCCCTGTGTAAAATATTTATTGAGTAAACGTGCTGGAGTGTTACTGAAGGCACTTGTGTACCAAGTAAATCTTTTTTTCAAAATATTCAAATATTTAATTTTTCCCATCTATTCTTTTTTTTTCAAAGAGCTCCTTTGCTTTGATCAATACTTTAATACTTGCAGTCAACCTCCCACCCACGATGTTTTGGAGTTGCTCCATTTATGGCATTGGCAACAAAATATTCCCGTTGCTCTAATGAATATATTATATAGGCTGGTGTGCACAGAGGGCAGCTCAGCCGCGACCCAAGGAGAGGAGGTGTAGTAAGAGAGCACTTTGCTGCCTGTGCTTATTTAGTTTTTTCCCTCCTTAGGTTACCTGGGGGGATGTTAACCAGTGTCAGCAGAGATGCAAAGGCAAACTTTTGGTTTTGTTTTGTTTTTTTTTTAAGAAGTGGGATTCATTTCGTAGGGGTGGCTGAAAAGCATGAGGTGCTATGGAGCAGAACCTCTCTGTTTATTAATCCTTTTGCACTAACTCGATTGTATGCAAGAGACTGAAGTACTTGGGGGAGAACAGCTCGTGTGATAGATGTTACTGTGTCAAGGCTGAAATTGTAAAAGAATTCCATGGCAGCTCTTTTAAAATTTTGAGTATATTGTCTTATTATTGAGTATATAGAAATGCCGAGTCACTCCTCAGCCGGATTAAGCAGTGCTGCAGCTGGCGGAGCAGGAGCAGCACCTCTGTGCTTCTTGCTTTAAGACGCTTTTCCTGTGAGCCACCAGGTGTCAGCACAACCTAACAAACCGAGAACCGCTGCATTAAGGCGGTTTTCATTAACGTCTCATCCCTTAAAGGAGAAGAATGATGTTGGCGATAATTGAGATACACTGGAAAGAAAACAACTATATATTTGCCTACAAGGGGGATTTGTATCTTTTCCAGACAGCTGCTTTGTTCAAAAACTGTAGAATATAATCACCTTTTTTTTGGCGTATTCATGACATGATCTGTGTCATCTCGGTTGAAACCCCTCAGCCCTACAGAGAAGCTGGTGGGGGAACGAGCAGGAACTGGATTAGAGGCGCCTGGTGCCATCTATTACCATGATTTACCCTGCCGTGGTGCTGCTACCGGTGTTCTCCCCGACACCTTTACGGAAGCCTGAGCCTCTGGGCTGTCTTTGGTTTAAAGTGTTCGTCAAGCCAGACGGTAGCGATTTCGGCACCACCAATATGTATATATATGGCACGAGTTTAAAGGCTGGGAGTTCTTTCTCTCAAGATAAGTTCACTGCTTACAAATACCGTAACCGCTCTCTACACCTGACAAATAACTGCCTACAAACCCAGGAGCGTGCCTTTTGGCATACAAGCAGAGTAAGATTGTACTCAAATACATGTGTACAAGTTCTCTGTTAGGCAAGGAGGTTGCCTTTGCTCCAGGTAATCTTCTTCAGACATTTTATTTTCCCTCTGCTTGTGTGGATACATTGCAGTTTAAACTAGGCCACGGATACCTCTTTCATTGCTTTATGAGAGTTGGTTTGAGATGCCCTCTCTATGCAGGTCAGGCACTGTTCATTGTACAATGGACTTGATTTGTAGGCACAGAGAAATAAAAGGCTTGTGATGGCTGCAAATCACTTTTCTTTAAGTGCTTCTTTGGTTTTGCCTGGGTTGGGAAGAAACGAGATAGGGATGTAAAGAGCAAATGCATTTGCTGTTAATCCTAAAATGTATTCGTATTTTAAATGTTATGTTTTCAGGATAATATTTCATAAGGGCAGCTAGATGGAACATTTCTCTCTCTCTGGAGAGGTAGTTGCTATGCTCTTTGGGATGTTTTCTCGCGGTCTCACAGTGTTGGGGTTTGCTCTTCCTGAAGCAGACGTGTTGTGGGGCAGTGGAGCAGTATGAGCAACAACTTGGGATGCCCAGCCCAGTCAAGGAACTCCTGGCCAGTGTGAAGAACTTCAGCGTTGATAAATGCTCCTAGAAACCCCGCTAAATTGGCTGAAATTGCTTCTGATATGCTAACACATAGGGAGGGCTCCATGAAAGGGGAGGGAGGCTAGAGCAATGTAGATGTTTATGATTCATGATTTATGATATACTATTTTTAAAAAAGAATAACAATGAAAAGTTTAAGTTTTAGGGAATTTCTTGGAACATAACCAGTGGGCTTTGTAAACTCAGATTTCCACTGCAACCATCGAATATTTGCCTGCTGCAAAACTGCCTCTGTGTTTCATGGGGGAGAGACAGGTGAGAAACTCACTTATATTTTCTCCAAGTTCGAAGTAGTTAGATTTTTAAAAGGTCTAACTAACTAAAAATGTTATGATACAATTTCCATTTTGTCACCCCTGTTTTGGAGAAATCCATGTTGTTCTGCTCTAAAAGCTGATATATTAGAAATACTGGGGATGGTAGGAGGAATTGTATGTTTTCCATTATGTTCCTTTGTTAAAAGTAGAAGAATAGTAGAAAGCAGAAAAATAATGAGAGTATTTATCTCCAGACTAAATATTCTTTGGCTAAGAGAAACTGCTGTTGAGAAGTTCATGGAGCAGGTAGTCATATGCTGGTAAAAAAGCTGTCTTGAAGAGCAGCACTGTGCATTTTTGAAAGAATAGAAGTGCTGAAGTTAAAACCAGAACTGATTATGTTGAATGTGGTTTAGGAAGAAGTTTTCAAAATTAGCCCAGAAGTTTTGGCTACAACCTCCTAACTTCTACTTCGAAACTTGTTCTTGTTTGCTGTTGTTTGCATTGGTAATTAAACTGTCATGTGGTTTCTTCACCTCTGCCAGCTCTAGGAAGCTCTCAGGGTGAATAGGATCTCAGGCCAGGAGAAGTGGTGCTGCTTCTGTTGGAAGTATCACTGCTGGTTGTCCTTTGATCTACGCTGGAAAAGGCAGAAGGATTTTTGCGTATCTTAATATGAGGGCAGTCAACATTTTTTTTCCAAGCATTTCCTACTTGACATACTTGTATTTGTAAAGACAAGCAAGGAATGCATTTTATTCCCGTTTTATGCCCAGTGCCTCATAGTGGTGAAGGTCCCAGGTGCATTGATTTTGCCTTTCAGCATCCCTTCTTTCCCCATTGTCAAGCTGGTAAGCTCCTGTTCCTCCATAGCGCGGCATCTATTGTAACCCCACACTGAAAGGTGGACCCATCCCAGTGGGGCTCTCGTGTTAAGCATAGCTTGCAAAGTGGGTTTTGTATTGGTTTTGAAAATATTTAGAAGGATACAAAAATAACATAAATGGTGCTGTGAAGGAAGAAAAGTTGCTTAGCTATGGAGTCATTAATCCTTTTCGTGCCCCAGTGGGGTGATGGGGAGCAAGGGGAAAGAGAAGCAGCTGGAAGCTCAAGTAGTATCCATGAGGTTTTTCTTTGGAGGGATCCAAGTGGAGTAAAAGATGCCTCCTGTACAAACTTGATGTTTCCAGACTAATGGCAGTATGCCCAGTACTGCTGAGTCTAAATGCCATAGGAGATGAATTAAATGCACTACAACAGTGTTTCCAGAGCAGCTGATGTAGCTAAAGTATAAAACACATTGACTCATGGTCTAAAGAAATCTAAAGTGAGGTCTGTAGGTCAACCCTCTTTTAGTCTCTAAATGTACATGTAGCAAGAATTTGGGGCATCAACATTTGCTTGCGTCTTGCTGGACTGCTGGCTTAATGCAGTGCAATAACTTGCAGCAGTCAGTCCCCAGGAACAGTATCTGGAGTGCAATGTTTGAGTTT
The DNA here is from genome assembly GCA_013400555.1 of Jacana jacana. Lineage (NCBI taxonomy): Eukaryota > Metazoa > Chordata > Aves > Charadriiformes > Jacanidae > Jacana > Jacana jacana. The sequence goes on along the minus strand of VZTM01024217.1, from coordinate 64,949 downwards.
TGAGGTTTAGCTGCTGTCCCCTCTGTGCTCCTCTTGTTATATTGATGTTATATCAAATCCCAGCCTTACTTTTTGCTTCCTATGGAGGCCAAAAATCTGGTGGTGAACTGGTGACTCCTCAGTGATACCAGAGGGATGAAGAAGAAGGGATGAAGAAGAACTTACATAACCTGACTTTTCATCCACAGTGTTCTGTACTTGTTCTGCCTCTTGTTCCCCCATTAAGGAAGCTCAGGAGATGCTGAGGAAGGTGGGATGGCCTCTTGAGCCATGTTGTTACTTGTATAATAATGATTCTTAAAGCTCTTCTGGTCTTATTCAGTTAGTCCAGTTTTCTTGTGCCACCACCATCTGATTTTCTTCATGAGCGTGGGTTGGCAGAAGAATAATTTAAATAAGCTGAAAATGATGTTCAGGATGGGGAAATCCAGGAACACTGGTGCTCTTTGTAGTCAGGAAATATGCTGTGCCTTTGTCAAATCAGCTTGGGTTACTGAATGTAAAATATCTCTTGGATCCTCATGGCAACAGGGTTTCATGCAGCATTTTGTTCTGTGATTGGTTTGAGAATTGCCAACTTTTCCCCTTCCAGCAGATCTTGGTGGAAGATGAAAATATATATATATCTATACACACCTGTCACCTCTAGGCAGGGATACTCTCTACTTTCTTATGAGGAGTAACCTTAAAGGTCACTTGGCATCTTCAGCTAATGCTGACTGCAGTAGAGATGTGCTTGTCTAATAAACACGAGCAGCTCCAGCACATTTTTGGTCCATGCAGTGTGCTGAACTCTCTTTTTGTTTTCTCATCTGTTTTGATCAATAAAATCCTCTCTCAAAGAGACTCCATTTCTACCCTTTTTGGAGTCTCCCCAGGTGTGCTGTTCAGTGCGGGGCTTCCCAGGAAGTTGCTCTGCTCATTTTGTGGGACCACTGGCTTCAGCTCAGCCTCTCTTATCTGCTACTCAAAGAGAATCCAAAAATGTACTGTGTAATATAACAATATAATAGTAATAGTCTAGATTTTGACCTAGACCCATATATACAACAATAAAAATACTCCTTACAGAAATTCCGAGTAGTCTTTTCTGTAAGAAAGCAGAACATAGGGATTACATCTAGGCCCTTTATGTTTTGCTGTAGTAGCTTGTCTGGAAGCCCCTAAGAGTGATTTTACTTGTTCCTTTGTTCCAAAGGCTCTGTCTCCTTGAGGCGTGCAGTGCAAATCGAAGTTTGCAACATCTTGTTTTGTTTTATTTTATGATCATTCTAGTTGTCACTCATTAAACCCCTGGCATTGCTCAGATGGACAGACAGCTCTTGATTCTGGCTTGTGAGCCACGCTGGTCTCTCGCTTTCCCATTTCAATGAAAGAGATTAGAGGGAGAGATTCAAAACCACCGAGGAAACACTTGCACTTTCCATATAAAAATGGGTATTTTTTGCATGTTGATTTCTGTGTCCAGTTCTGGGCTGTGTGTCTGGTTCTGCTCTCTCCAGTTTAAGGACAGGGAACTGTTGGAGTGGGTACAGCAAAGAGCTACAAAGATGATTAGGGGACTGGAACATCTCTTATAAAGAAAGGCTGAGGGACTTGGGTCTTTTTACTCTGGAGAAGAGAAGGCTGAGGGGGAATCTGATTAATGTGTATAAATACTTTTTTCAGTGGAGCCTGGTGACAGGACAAGAGGGAATGGGCACAAATTTGAACACAGGAAGTTCCATCTAAACATGAGGAGGAACTTCTTTACTTTGAGGGTGGCGCACAGCACTAACAGGCTGCCTGGGGAGGCAGTGGAGTCTCCATCTCTGGAGACATTCAAAACCTGCCTGGACATGATGCTGTGCAACCTGCTCTGGGTGGACCTGCTCTGGCTGGGGGGTTGGACTAGATGATCTCCAGAGGTCCCTTCCAGCCCCATATCATTCTGCGGTTCTGTGACTTTCCAAAACAATTGAGTGGGCCCTTGGGAGGCCATTGTCCTTGGTGGTGGAGGCTGGCTACTAGACTGAGCTGCTCATCAGGGCTGGTTGAGTTTGGCTCAGCACAGTGACAGGATGATATAAGACTTTAGGATCAGTGCTTGGTCACATTTGCCTACAATGCCTCTTCAGGTGTCTCACTAAGGCTCAAATTAAACTCGTGGGCTGAGGGTTATAGAGTTTTCATGCAATGAGTGACACCTTTAATCTTTATTGGTCTCTCTGGGGAAGCCTTCGGTGTCTAGAAGAGGTCTTATCAGACTCTTTAAGAAGGCTGCGTCTTCATCAAGTCTGATCCCTTGCCTCAGCTCAAAGGTTTTGCCTTTTTAATCTCTCATAGTAGGTTCATGAGAGCTTGAACTGCTGGGGCAGTGGGAGGTCTGTCACTGTCCACAATTGTTAATAGTCCTTGTGTCAAAAAAGGTATATTTTTTGACAAACCTCTGGTTAGAATGACGTAGTTTTGAATGTACTTCTTCCCCCCGCCCCTCCCTGCTTCCCGGGTTTTTTTCCTTGGGTTTTGAGGATTATTTTTTTTTCCAAACATGGGCTAATATAAATTCCAGAAATGCAGAGTACCGTACACAAAACTGTAATTAGCTTTCTAGTATTTTAACAGCCCTTTAAAATATTAGCTTTCCTTTGTAGAGATGCATGCTAATAAGCTGGGGCACGAGAAAGATAGCTGTCGTAGCGGTCTTGTTTGGATTCAGTACATGGGAAAATGAAGGTACATCCTGTGAAATGGCATTTACCGGGGTGATCCTGTGATGTCCGACATGGACTTCTTACACATCCTGCCACTTTCCACTTTCAGGCCTTCTGCCTGAAAAACTGCACAAAGTTGATTAAGCCTTATGCACCAACAAATATATCTTAAATTCGCAAAGTGCAGAGACATTTAACACTTGCAGTGTCTGTCAGGGTGAATCAGGAATCAGTAGCAGGTCTAATGAGAGAAGCGTCTCCCCCTCTTTCAGCGATCCCTTTTTGGGGACTTAACAGATATTTGCAGGTATCTTTCGTATACTGATTTCTACCTCAATCTGTATCAGTAAGCAGAGGTAGTTTGCATATCCTCTTTAATATTAAGGTAAATAAGGAATTGTTTTTAGTGCTAATAGGACTGATTCTGTGCTCAGCACCTACAGTGTAAATCAGAAGGAAAATCCCTTGTTACCTGCACTTTGCATTGGCAAGATCTGGGTCGGACACGATGGGCGTGAGGAAACTGCCCAAAATGCTTACTTTTGCCACAAAATTCTGTCTGCAATTAATTGTTACTTGCTATGTATCCCATATCCCACGTCAAAGCCTAAGAAAGTTCCTACAGTTTCCAATGACTTTTTGCACTGGTCTGATGAAATTCTAATTAATCAGAAAAAGAGCATTTTCTTATGAACACACAGAGATAATGTTCTTCTAAGTACTTCTTGGTAATCATTGAATGGTAAGTTTAACACTAATTCTGACTGCTTTGCACAAGTGATTACCTCTTCTTATTTGTGGTAACTTCCATATATAAACATTGTATTGGGGTGTAATAAGTTTTTTTAAATGATGATCTCCAGAGGTCGGGGTAAGGTTTGCTTAGTTAATTAGTTAATTAGGTTTGCTTGACATGAAATAAGTTTACTTGACTGGGATTTCTATTGCTATGTCTTCTGAAGAAAGGGGAATGTATTTGTCATTTCTCCAGTTGCTACCTATACTTTAATCTCAGAGCCTGGAATATTTCATCCAGTCTCTAAGCAGAGTTGCAAATACTTTGTTTTACATGAAACACAGTAGAAGGCAGAGCGTGTGTGTGTGTTTGGTTTTTATACCAGACTACAAACATCATGCTGATCAGCACTGTGTGATCATTTAGGACAAATTAGTTTTAGTTTTGAGAGGGGAGGGTAAAAGCAAAAGAATTATGAGTATTGCAGGGAGAATTTAGTGACAAAACCATTGAGTTGTGCGCTCAATCCATTAATTTTATCTCCTTAATAGGAATATTTTTTTTTCCCTGTTGTTCTTGAAGGTGTTGAAAATGGGCCATGGGTGTTGGAAGGGATCTGCTCCAGCATGGAGCGCATTTTAATGGCCACCTTCCTTGGTGTGGATGAAATTCCCTGCACCAGACTTCATTTCAGGTAACCTGTAAGTCTGTTGTAACATGTCCATGAACTGCTGTATCCTGAGTGATAATTTGTATACTTTTTGCATTGTTATCAGGTGATTTTCTTCCTAAGCTATCCTGACAGCTCTAAGGCAGTCTAAGTGCTAATGCACTTGAAATGCACTAAAAGAGTGTATTGAGACTACATCAGCAGTTAGGAAGCAATAATTATTTAAGTATTATAAATATTGCATGTACTTATGAGTTCATTTATTATATTTGGGAAGTGAATCTGTCATGAGATTTTTTGAGAAAGAGTCCTGTTTAGTATCTCTTCGTAAGTGAGATATGTGACCTATTTGCAGGACAGAAATACATTAGCTTAATGGTTCTAATAAACTAATTCAATTTCCATTGCTATTTATTGGGTAAATGAGAAAACGTTAAAAATTAAATTAAATTAGTCTAATTTGTTCCACCATAAATTTTTAAGCTTATATTTGTAGTATTGAATATATTGCATTTTTCTGATTTCTGTTTGAATGTGTAGGAAAAATAGGCTCTTAGTTCCCCAGTATTTTTTAAAAGCAAAAATATTTACTTTAGGGATACACTGAAAACATGAAAATACTCCTTGAGAAAGGAACAAGGAAGGAATATGAAGATGATTTTGAGTTACACCTTTGTTGCTGCTTAAGCAGAGAATTTAAGAAAGCTTCTATCATGTGGTAATGATTGCCATTCATTTACCTTGGGTTTTTGAACTTGAATTGTCATCAGATACAGTTTTATCTGGACATTGTAATATCAAATTTCAGTATTTTCAATTTAATTTTAGTTGCAAACAGGCATGCAAAACCATTATTAATTATTTAAATCTTTTTGTTTCAGTAATTTGATACATTTTCCCTTAAGTAACAGCAAGAAATAGGAAATCAAACCTGTGAATAGATTAAAGACCAAATTTCACAGTATAATTAATCACCCTCAGTAGCACTAGCAAAGTGGTTTGATTCTGATGACATTGCTCCTGTAATAGGATATTGTTCAGTGAAGAAAATTTCTCTCTGGCCCTTAAGTGACAGCAATAGTTTAATTCACATAGACGTATAAAACTTGGTAAGTGCAATTATTCCTTTCAATGAAAATTAAATGTATTGCTATTAAATGCAGACAACACCAAACTAGGTAGGAGTGTTGATCTACTTGAGGGTAGGAAGGCTCTACAGAGGGACCTAGACACGTTGGATCGATGGGCCAAGCCTGGTTCAACATGAGGTTCAATAATGCCAAGTGTCGGGTCCTGCATTTCAGTCACACCACCACCAGGCAGTGCTACAGGCTTGGGGAGGAGTGGCTGGAAAGCTGCCCAGCAGAAAAGGACCTGGGGATGCTGGTGGACATGATGCTTAACATGAGCCAGCAGTGTTCCCAGGCTGCCAAGAAGGCCAACAGCATTCTGGCTTGTATGAGGAACAGCATGGCCAGCANAAACTGCACAAAGTTGATTAAGCTTTATGCACCAACAAATGTATCTTAAATTCGCAAAGTGCAGAGACATTTAACACTCGCAGTGTCTGCCAGGGTGAATCAGTAGCAGGTCTAATGAGAGAAGTGTCTCCCTCTCTTTCAGCGATCCCTTTTTGGGGACTTAACAGATATTTGCAGGTATCTTTCGTATACTGATTTCTACCTCAATCTGTATCAGTAAGCAGAGGTAGTTTGCATATCCTCTTTAATATTAAGGTAAATAAGGAATTGTTTTTAGTGCTAATAGGACTGATTCTGTGCTCAGCACCTACAGTGTAAATCAGAAGGAAAATCCCTTGTTACCTGCACTTTGCATTGGCAAGATCTGGGTCGGACACGATGGGCGTGAGGAAACTGCCCAAAATGCTTACTTTTGCCACAAAATTCTGTCTGCAATTAATTGTTACTTGCTATGTATCCCATATCCCACGTCAAAGCCTAAGAAAGTTCCTACAGTTTCCAATGACTTTTTGCACTGGTCTGATGAAATTCTAATTAATCAGAAAAAGAGCATTTTCTTATGAACACACAGAGATAATGTTCTTCTAAGTACTTCTTGGTAATCATTGAATGGTAAGTTTAACACTAATTCTGACTGCTTTGCACAAGTGATTACCTCTTCTTATTTGTGGTAACTTCCATATATAAACATTGTATTGGGGTGTAATAAGTTTTTTTAAATAAAGTGACCTAATTCTGGGGGTAAGGTTTGCTTAGTTAATTAGTTAATTAGGTTTGCTTGACATGAAATAAGTTTACTTGACTGGGATTTCTATTGCTATGTCTTCTGAAGAAAGGGGAATGTATTTGTCATTTCTCCAGTTGCTACCTATACTTTAATCTCAGAGCCTGGAATATTTCATCCAGTCTCTAAGCAGAGTTGCAAATACTTTGTTTTACATGAAACACAGTAGAAGGCAGAGCGTGTGTGTGTGTTTGGTTTTTATACCAGACTACAAACATCATGCTGATCAGCACTGTGTGATCATTTAGGACAAATTAGTTTTAGTTTTGAGAGGGGAGGGTAAAAGCAAAAGAATTATGAGTATTGCAGGGAGAATTTAGTGACAAAACCATTGAGTTGTGCGCTCAATCCACTAATTTTATCTCCTTAATAGGAATATTTTTTTTTCCCTGTTGTTCTTGAAGGTGTTGAAAATGGGCCATGGGTGTTGGAAGGGATCTGCTCCAGCATGGAGCGCATTTTAATGGCCACCTTCCTTGGTGTGGATGAAATTCCCTGCACCAGACTTCATTTCAGGTAACCTGTAAGTCTGTTGTAACATGTCCATGAACTGCTGTATCCTGAGTGATAATTTGTATACTTTTTGCATTGTTATCAGGTGATTTTCTTCCTAAGCTATCCTGACAGCTCTAAGGCAGTCTAAGTGCTAATGCACTTGAAATGCACTAAAAGAGTGTATTGAGACTACATCAGCAGTTAGGAAGCAATAATTATTTAAGTATTATAAATATTGCATGTACTTATGAGTTCATTTATTATATTTGGGAAGTGAATCTGTCATGAGATTTTTTGAGAAAGAGTCCTGTTTAGTATCTCTTCGTAAGTGAGATATGTGACCTATTTGCAGGACAGAAATACATTAGCTTAATGGTTCTAATAAACTCATTCAATTTCCATTGCTATTTATTGGGTAAATGAGAAAACGTTAAAAATTAAATTAAATTAGTCTAATTTGTTCCACCATAAATTTTTAAGCTTATATTTGTAGTATTGAATATATTGCATTTTTCTGATTTCTGTTTGAATGTGTAGGAAAAATAGGCTCTTAGTTCCCCAGTATTTTTTAAAAGCAAAAATATTTACTTTACGGATACACTGAAAACATGAAAATACTCCTTGAGAAAGGAACAAGGAAGGAATATGAAGATGATTTTGAGTTACACCTTTGTTGCTGCTTAAGCAGAGAATTTAAGAAAGCTTCTATCATGTGGTAATGATTGCCATTCATTTACCTTGGGTTTTTGAACTTGAATTGTCATCAGATACAGTTTTATCTGGACATTGTAATATCAAATTTCAGTATTTTCAATTTAATTTTAGTTGCAAACAGGCATGCAAAACCATTATTAATTATTTAAATCTTTTTGTTTCAGTAATTTGATACATTTTCCCTTAAGTAACAGCAAGAAATAGGAAATCAAACCTGTGAATAGATTAAAGACCAAATTTCACAGTATAATTAATCACCCTCAGTAGCACTAGCAAAGTGGTTTGATTCTGATGACATTGCTCCTGTAATAGGATATTGTTCAGTGAAGAAAATTTCTCTCTGGCCCTTAAGTGACAGCAATAGTTTAATTCACATAGACGTATAAAACTTGGTAAGTGCAATTATTCCTTTCAATGAAAATTAAATGTATTGCTATTAAATGCAGACAACACCAAACTAGGTAGGAGTGTTGATCTACTTGAGGGTAGGAAGGCTCTACAGAGGGACCTAGACACGTTGGATCGATGGGCCAAGCCTGGTTCAACATGAGGTTCAATAATGCCAAGTGTCGGGTCCTGCATTTCAGTCACACCACCACCAGGCAGTGCTACAGGCTTGGGGAGGAGTGGCTGGANTGGTCTGAAGTTGCGGCAGGGGAGGTTTAGACCGGATATTAGGAAGAATTATTTTACTGAAAGAGTGGTCAGGCACTGGAACAGCCTGTCCAGGGAAGTGGCTGAGTCACCATCCCTGGAGGTACTTAAGAAACGTGTAGATGTGGTACTTCAGGGCATGCTGTAGTGGCTGAGATGGTTTTGTGCGTGTGTGGTTGGACTCGGTGATCTCAGAGGTCCTTTCCCATCATGACAATTCTGTGATTCTATAAACCTGAGGGTGCCTTAACCTAACCAGAGAAATCATATGAACTGCTCTGTCAATATCCAATATCTGTGGGGGAATATATATTATTTAAAAAAAAAAAAAAAAAAGGCAAAGAAATCCCATCCATCCCATTGCCTTTCCTTGGTACAACACTGGACAGTTGTTGATCTGCTGTTGCCCTGATCTGATCTTTCAGGGAGCTGGATCAGTGACCCCTTGCTCTCTCCTCTTTGACAGTAGGAGTAGAAAATCCACACATAATGCTATAAGAGGAATGGAGATAATAATAAGCAATGAATATGATTCATAATTCCACTTATGTATTTTTTGTTATTAACGTAGAATATACTGCTAATAATTTGTGGTTACACAAACCTAACAATCTGTCAGCTGAGGAAGATTACTGGCATTTTGAATAATGGCAGCATCCTTTACATGGAGAAAGTGGTTCTCCTCTGTAGTATGTTATTTTAAGCGCAATTTTAATAGTGCAACATAAATAACTCATATCTAAGGATTACACTTGTTTGCTGCCATGCAATTTCTAGTATGTTATTATTAACCTAAGAACAGGGTAATCAATATTGTGTGCCTTCAGCAGACCACTGTGCTGGTCTGAAGAAGGTGTACAGCCTCAAGTCTTTTTTAAAATACTGGTTTTTGAAGATAAGATAATTCTTTCCTATGTAGAAACCAGGAAATTGTTGCCCCAAGCCACATGTGTAGGAGTCAGGAAGGTCACTTGCTATACTGGGGCAATGACAGCTTAACCAGCAGCAGCCAACTAGGGGTTTCCTTGTTACTATGGTCAAACTGCTAAATGGTGAGGTCACTGTTAAGTCACTAGCTACCAATTAAGGGTAGGGTGTGGGTATTTTGTGCTGTGTACTGGTAGTGATCTACCATGCAGCATATCGGCTTTTTTGTCATGTGCAAGCATCGACTGCCAAGCCCAGGAAAAAGCCACCACCCTGTGGACTGCAGCATGGGCTGGCTGTGCCAAGGGGCAGATCCAGACCTTGCAGACCCCTGCTGTATTTACAGATGTGCCCAATGCCTATGAAATAAGAAGCTTTTTGCAGCAGAAAACAGACCAAGGGTGGAAAGCAATTCCCAGAGCAGCAGATCACCAAAGAGAAACTTCTCCTAGAAACCCCACAATTTGCTTGTGGCTGGCAGCATTTAGGAATAAAGATAGTTAATACAGGCTGCTAACCGCAAAATTATCTGCAGATGTGTGGTCTTAACCATTAGCAAAGGGGGAATATCAGCTGAGATGTCATTGAAGCTCTGTCTCAGATGAAGCCTTTCCTCAGGCTGACGAGGAGGTCAGGCTGCAGCAGATATTGAGAGCACTGGGGTTTTTTCCCTTCAACTTCTCAGAAATGAAAGATGGGTTGGTGAAATTACCAGTACTAGAAACATCCTTAAATCAAATGCTGCCTTTGTAGCTTGCAATCTCTGAGCAACATCAATAAATCTTAGTATCAAAGGAACTGGTGTTTGTCCACTAATCCTTGTTAGCTGGGAAGGATGTGGGTGAGAGGGAGGAGTTACGGAATAAGATGATTTTTCTGCTTCAGCATTGTGGTGAGTGTTGTTCAACAGAAGGAAATACTCATTTTGTCTGCAGCTCACACGTTCACTTCACCTCCAAACTCCAGTGAACCCTGGATGTAAATGCATGTCATGCGTACTCGGCCCTGCTATAAAAGGGATTGCTGGGTAATATAAAATATCTGGCTCTAATTAAAGCACATTTATTGCTTGTCTACTTAGAATCATGGAATACAAGATTTTAGAGGAACATGAGCCTGTATGTGTCAACATAATTTGTACATTTACATAGCCAGTCAATGATATAAATCTGTGCCAAAGCACAGTGTTTGTTATGATCGTATTATTGAATGATAAATGCTGTTTTTTTAAGTAATGGAAAAAGTAGGTAAGATTTTTATCTTAATACCTGTATGAGAAATGACCAGAAAATTAAAATCTCATTGTTCCATAACCTCACAAATGATTACTGACTTTAAGTATTTGCAGTATTCTGGAGTTGCTAATGCTGATGGGATCCGTGACAAAGGAGTAGACAAAGGAATTGCCATGTTTTCTTCATTACGTGGTGGTGATGAAAGATGTTTGGAAAAGTTACTTGAAGAAGACTACAGCCTAGATCCTGAAAAGGCACCTAACCTTTGGCTGCAGGTCACAAACTCAGGTGTGTAGTTTTCTGAAAAGAGTAAGTTTATCTCCTGTATTTTGAAATTACTCATTACTGTGTTGGTCTATATTTAACTTTTTTGTGTGTGTTTGTTTGATGTGAAGAGTTTTCCTGTCCTCCTTCCTCAACTCTTGAGATAAGTTACACCTCTAGTACCTGGATGATGTGCAGGGTTGGGTTCACATCCAGGAGCCAAACAACCTTGCTGAAACTCCCTCTGGGAAGCTTGGCTCTTTGAAGAGGAGCTGCGTAGAACATAATTGCAGCCTAGTTTTTGTGCTTTTAAAAGGCCTTATCAACCCATCACTGTCTTCTGGGAACCTGGCTTGGTGCTGTAATTGAATCGAACAGACTCTTAATTAGTTAGATTCCTTTCAGTAAGGATGAGTTATTGGAAAATACTGATTTACTCTCTCTGCATGCTAGTTTTGTGCATAAAAACAAAGCTACATAAGTTTTAGACATGCTTTTATCACTGAAGCTTCTCCTCCCACACCCCCTGCCATTTCCTACCTTCTGTGCTTCGTTATTCTTGCAAGGAGACCACTGTGGCATGAAAGCAGAATATTGGTTCATCACGATAGCTCTAATGAGGACTTGAAATTATTGAAGGATAAATTCTTTTAGATCACAGCCCAAGTCATTTTTTACATGGCATGTGATGCAAACACCCCTGCTATGCGACACAAAATAAACTACAGGTTGTTTTATAATGCAACGCCTGTAACTGCAGAAGGAAAATATTAGAATACAAAAATCTTGCTCTTGAATAGACATATGTATGTATGGTATGTCAATGAGCTGCCTTCAGGTCCTTATTGACTTTTCCCTTAGTAACACGGATTCTCATTCATGGCAAAGTACAGTATTCTAAAAAAATTGCGTTACTGTCTAAGCTCTCCTTATCATCCTAACAAACAGGTAGGTTCAATACAAAAAATATTACTGAAAGGATCAAGCATTGTCACAGCTCTGATCAAGTTGTAGGATCAAATCTCATCCATATCTTGGGAGTTTTGAGCTTTACAGACTGTCTAGAGCTAGAGTTTACAGATTTTGGTGGTCACTTGAGTACACACATGAGACTGCTTTATGCTGGAAAGCAACAGAGAAATCAATAATTTTCATGCTGTAGAGAATGCATTTGAAAAATAATTTTTGGCAGTCTTTGGCTAGTTGCTGTCTTTCATTTAATATTTTGCCAGCATTCAATTTAGTTCACACTTTACAGACAATTCTCCTCAGCATTATGAAGTAACACAAGTGGTTTGTGTGCCTCATGAGGGAAAACATATTCATAAAGCCTTTAAAATCTTCTTTAAACTCAAACTCTAACATGGTATCTCATGAATTTTTGATAACAATGAATTTAGTTCATCCTGTATTTAGAAAAAAAACCCAAACAAGTTAGCCACTTGATCCACAACTATAGCTTGTGGAGCTGGCTTTACATACTTCAATCCTGATTTTACTGTCTTTTTCTTTTTTTCCTTCTTGTCTTCCATATATGACCGGCTCTGATTTCCTTTATTTACGGAAGAGAAATAAAATTAACAATATTTCAACCCCTATTAGATTCCAGAACATTTTTACCTGCATAGCCTCATGTGACCTGACTCCTATAATCAAGTGAGGCCTGAGTACAGTAGGTGTGAAGAGGCTACCTGAGATATTAACTGGTATGGGAAAAGCCTATTCCCATTAAAAATGGTGGGTTTGAGGTGGTGGGCTTCTTTTCCCTGGGGAAAGCCATCAAAAGAATTAGGGTGGCTGGGATAGTCTCTGCTGAAGTTTTCAGGTGCTTTTGAAGTTTCATTAATGGATACAGAGTATTGTTCTAATCTCAAATGTTAAATGAAACAAAGACAAATAAATATGTTTGCAGAGTGATTGCATTTCACTCAAAGAGTCTTGAGAATTACCTGCTGGTTATTAATAGGATTGCACATTCTTACATTTGGTTTAGGAAGCATGTGAAAAATGCTACCAAATGCTTGACATATGTCTAGAGGTGGCACCTGAATCTAATAAATAACCTGCCAGGTTTGCAATTTTCCTAAAGGGAACGAGGCTGCAGTCCTATTTTGCTGGAATTTGTCCTACTTCAAGTGAAAGAGCTTATTGCTAAGGAGAAAATTGGCAAGGGGATAGTGGGTTTTTTGTTTTATTTTTTTTTTAAAGTGAAGCTTGTTGCCTTGACTGTGGCTTTTTCTGCCCAGCATGTCCAGGGTCAGGCTGGGGTTGGCAGTGGGTGGCTTGAGGCAGGATCTCATCCACATCCTGAGCGCTGCGTGTGAATTCATGCATCTGGATAATAACCAGAATGGGCTTTATTGCATCTCCTGTGAATTACAGAGAAGGTTTGCCAGCAAGTGAAGGCCTAGAATTTATTGCTAATGATTCCTATCACAAAATCCTGGAAAGTGTCTTTAACCACCCCTGAACATCATGTTCTGTCCTGCTCATAGCGTATGATAAAACAGTTTAGGGAAGAGAGACCTGATAACTGTACTACAGATGTGTCAGGCAGCTTCCAAATCACTTCATACAAGTGATGTGCAGTCAAATTATTAACTAAAAATAAGCACACAAATTAGTGGTGAGAAATTAATCCCTTATAGTATCATAATTAATATGGAATAATGAACAAAATGTTTTGCTACTAGTTGCAATCAGGGCAAAGGGAAGCAAATGATTTTGAAAATATCCTGTCTTTTATTGGGCACAATGGAAGGAGTTACCGTATGAGCCGAAACAGACTCTTGATTCATTGTCCTTCTGGGTACATACAATGTTATAGGCTGAAGACCTAGTTAAAAATTGAGGGTAGAAAGAAATAGTGCTTAAAGTCAAACTCCTGCTTGACAACTCCATCGCTTTCATTGCATTCTGTAAAATTATTTCAATTTTTAAACAAAAATCTAAAAGTAGCAATTAAATTTTTAAATAAAAGTTCAATGGGTGGCACAGCCTCCAACAAAATTTCTTCCCCATTTTTAGGAAGAAAGACATAATGAAAATGGTGTTATCACTACCCTATCCTTGCATCGAACATGTCAGAATAGCCCCCAAATTTTGTTGAGCAGTAAGAATAGGTTCAAATGTGTAGAAAGAGATGGAAAATGAAAGTAAACTGAAGCTGCGCCAGGGTTAGGAGGGAAGGAAACATTAGAGAATGTGTGAAACAAAACAACAGAGAAAAATACCACTGATTTTTGTATTTTTCCCACATACAAGTAACTGCATGGTAATGCTTAGCTCTTAATTAGGCCCTATAGAATTAAGCTTGTATTTAAAATTATGGAGCATTTGTATTTTCCTCTGCTTTTTTTTTGTTATCCATGAAAAGCTGCTTAGACTTCCACACTTATGAGCTTTCAGCAAAACTTCAAGATACATAATGCCATTAAAAGTATTACTTAACTATATGCAAAGAGTAGCATTTTTAGATTTACTTTGTTTTAAGTACTGATTTATTTCAGATACCATTAAATGTCAAAATGTATTTCAATAAAGCCTTTCTTAGCTAAAAGTAACATTTTAAAATGTTCATAGGTGATTTGTGTTTTGTGAAATTCTGGCATTCATTGGCATTCACACATTTCTAAGCAGTAGGTAGAGGACAATATCTAAAGCTTGTTGTATCTGTGACTCCGAAGATCATGTTTATATGTAGAAGTCTAAGTGTGACAGCAAAAGTGAACATACTACACAACTGCAATTCCACGACAAACTTACCTCTCTGCCCATATATATTCTATAGAATGCTTTTTAAGTGTTTTGTTACATAATCCACAAATGCTTTTGTATGGATTGCTTGCCTTGCTGAAAAATCAGCTTTTTAAAACAGTGCTTATTGTATCACAATCTTAGAAGACTGACCTGTTTATAAGTTCAACTGCAATATTAGCTATTTCATCCTGGAAAATAACAAGACAGTTAGAGATGGTAATTGACATGTGTGCACCTGACTGAATAACTGTCTCTGGCTCCCCATGCAAAACAGTTGTACAATCATGTACTGGTCAATCCAGTGCACTGACAATTGTAATGGCACTGGTACCAGTGGCAAAGCAAAATCATCATTTGCTTAAAAAGAGCTGGCCGACTGGGTCTCTCCCCTATGTGTTTTTTGCAAATTGTGTAAAAAAATTACCTCCTGATGGTTGCAGTCAAATGTGAAGTCCCTTCATGCTGAAAAAAGGAAAAAAAAAGTTAAAACCACACTAGTAAGTGCATAAAATAACCTTTGACATGAATCTCTTGAGGAAACCAAATTATTGAAGATTTTTGGTCTGAAATTTTTGTGTACTTAGAGCATTTAGTTTCCCATTTAGATGGAGATTCTGGAATGTATACATCTAGGCAGGAAGCCATTCCAGGAAATTGCACAGCTTTTCATCATGCATAATACCCTAACAGTTGCTCCTGCTGCCCCCACTTACCCGATTAAGCCACCCTTAAAAGTTCTTCACACGTTGAAAAGATTTGAAATGTAAGTCACACCTATTTCTGAAAATGTACAAATGCAACCTCTGGTGGAAGGTGAGTTTGAAACATTTGTTAATTCTGTATTTATGAAGAAAAAAAAAAAAGAAGAAGAAAGCTAGAGATACTTGATCTTGATATACTTGACTTTTCTTCCCTTCTCCAAGGGAAAGGCTTATGATGCCCTGGTAATGGGAGACCTTACTAGAGTTCCAGTGGAATAACAAAATACTGTAGAGGAGAGTGCTGCCAACTGCCTACTACTGAGCAATATACATTTGTAAGCAGATACCTCTCTTTCCAGTCTAACTCTCTTTTAAAAAGTAACAAAGGACTGTCTAATTGCACTAGTGGGGGTTATGCTGTCAAAATTACTTTAGAATTATCTTTGGTGGTTTTTTGTCCTTAGGATGTAGATTGGTAAGGATTTGTTAGGAAACAGCAAAGATTTCCGTGTATTGTTTCTGTTATTATTTTTATGCTTTTGGATAAAATGTTAAAATTTTAGAGGAGTTTTGTTTTAGGTAGGATTTACCCTGTGAATGAGGATGCCCTTAATTTCACTCTGGAATTAATGAGCTGGGCAGGATGCCATCCAGCTGTGGAGCAAAATCTTTCAAGCCACAAAGAGAACACTGCCAGGGTTGACAGCAGTCCCTTTGGTAAGCAGTAAAATTAGGAAAAAAAAACCTCTGTATACACTGCCTTGCAGAATTTAAGTGGGAAACAGCTCTTTATGCTATGGCATAATAGCAACAAAAGGTCAAATAGTCACTGGTAATTTCATGTCCAGAAACTGGGCAGCAGAAATAGTAATTAACTTTGTAGAAAAAAGTATATTTGAATGCATTTCACTCCTTGAGGAGGTAGTTTTTATACGGGCTATCGTGTCCACTTCAAATTTAATGTGCAAGCACCATGTCGAATGCTGTGGAAAGTCACTGAGAGAGTCTCTCATGCACCACTGTCCATGTGAACATTAGGGGACGGTATCTTTGGAAGTACGTCTGCACAGCTACGTACACAAATGTACACTCCCAAGGCAGTTCTCCCAACTTAGGTGAGGTGATGAACTGGGAGATGGTGAGGTGGCCTTGCACCTTATCGGCCACCCTTGATACCCACCAGGTGGTGGGAGTTGCTACAGAAGCACTGCAGGAACTGGGTGGAGGAGTTCAGGGGGGAGAAACCAAATAGGGGCAATGAATGTAAATTAGCATTACACCTTCCTAACATGATTCGTTCAGCCTCCTGGAAAATTTAAGAGAAGATAATGAATATTATTTAATTACATTTTCTACACAATATCCTGCTGACTTTGTTTATTAGTTGGGAATTTGATTTGTAACAAAGTGTCTATCCTGCTATCTTAGCACTTGATGGTAATTAAAATGAATTATCATAATAAATATTTATAGTTTGTTGTCAATCCTATAATCAAAATGAGGTCAGCCAAAACAATTCTCTTTGTCTGGGAATGCCACCCTCTAGAAGAGCAGATTTAACATACAGAGTTTGCCATATGACACACGAATTGTTACTGAAGATTTGTTCTCAATTGCCTTGGGTACTGACTAATTTCTAAGAAAATCCTTTTTTGAAAGGTGCTAGAATTGTGTTAATGTTATTAAAAAGGAGTTTCTTTGGAATATTATATTTAATACTAATTGGCATAAGGTTTTTTTGAGTGACAAAGGGGGTTGCCTGGGGAATTTTAACTGGAGTTCTTTGTTTCCTTTAATATTTGAAACTCTACATATGGAAAGTATGATTATTTGCATTCTTTTGTTTCTGTGTATACAAATTGCCCACCTTGGTGGACAAAAGCCATGAGAGGGACTCTGTAATTAATGTTGTTGAAGAAATTCTTTCTGTGAGAAACAAGGATGTGGTGGGCACCTGGTATTGCCCGGGTGTTTGGAAACCATCCTTGGTAGCCGTCCTGAAATTAGAGCAGAGGAGCAGCTACATCCTTGCACAGTGGTGTCACCATCCTGTAACCAAACACAAAGAGCGGAGGCAGAGAGGAGAAGGAGGGGAAAAAAGTCGAAAGTTTTTACTTTTTCATGCTTTCAGCCAAGAGCAATCAGGGTGGGAAGGCCACTGCTGTGCTGAGATACAGCCTTGTATATCTAAGTACTTGAGATAAACTCATCACATGGCCGAGCAGAGGAAGTTAAAAGTGAAGGGCTTCACGCTGACAAGTTCAAGAACTGGCGTCCACACCTCCAGCTGATGTGCACACCAGGCTTACAGCCTGGCAGAGCTGCACAGCTGCTGTTGTGACTGCTCCGTGCTGAGCCACCAGCTGCTCTTCACCACCAGTTCCTTGCACTAGCTTGAGAATGAGTTGGTTGCGGCTAACCTGGGCTCTGCTGTGGTGAGGATGTCTGCAGCTCTCTGTGAACATACTTCAGATTGTTGCAACCTTTTCTGCCTGGACTTGGCACTCAGCCCCTAAGAGAAGGGCTAACAGTTTTAAATTGAAAGGGGAGATTTAGATTAGTGTTCAGGAAGAAACTCTTTACTCTGAGGGTGATGAGACACTGGCACAGGTTGCCCAGGGAAGTTGTGGATGCCCCATCTCTGAAAGTGTTCAAGACCAGGCTGGATGGGGCTTTGAGCAACCTGGTCTAATGGGAGGTGTCCCTGCACACGTCAGAGCGGTTGGAACTCAGTGCTCTTTAAGTTCCCTTGCAACTCAATCCATTCTATGATTCTGTGACCACCCAGGATAATGGGATGGCAGAGACCCTTGGAGACGTGGGTCCTCCAAGAAGCTAAGGAGCTGTCTGTAGCCAAATGGTTCTTCAGGCAGCCAGCTCAGATCCTGTGTTGCTTGTTAGCTTTGGACGATGGTGAGCACTGACATCCCCATCCTGGCTCCCCCAGAGCCACCCAGCATATTTGCTCCAGTAGGTGTGTGGGCCAGCAAACTCCCCAGCTAACCTGATGTAGTGCAGATGCTTGCCCTCTGTCAGCGGAAGCACGGTCTTCTCCATTTGCTCACTTGGTGATCATTGCGTATAAGATAACTTGTAAAAGAATAGTGATGCTGATGCCTGATTTTTAAAGTATATTTTAATTTCTGGAATGTGGTGTCCATGTTAACAGTAAATAGGTGTTTGTGGCTTGGAAGCACTGGAGTAGGTATCAAAGAGAACATGGTGCAGCTAGAGTTTAAGAGTAAGCCATCATCTGAAGTTAAAATTGAATGTTACCATTTTAAAGAGGGGAAAATAAAGTTCTAAAAGTAAGCAACGGTAACCATTTCCAAAATATAATTTCTCAGTTTGCAGGTGCTATTTAGGGCATATATAAGTGGTATTAGATGTTAAATTTTCCTGCTCTTCTTTGAAGTCTGATTGTCTTACCATTGTTCCTCAGAGAAGACAATAAATCTTTGGCCTACAATATAAGGAATTTACTGCAGAATCTGCAGTACTTTTGATTGCCCTCGTAAGTGGACTCTCATCTTTATAACAGAGAACACCAGTTTGTTTTATGTGTATGCTGTGCTGTGCCTCCTATTGGTCTTTCCCTGTCCTTCAGCCTGAAAAGTTTGGGGTTGAAAGATGACATAACAAAATGTTTTATTTTTATTTTTTAGAAAAGTTTAAGCTTTTTCTTTGAACCCCTGCAATATTATTTAAAAAAAAAAATTGCTCCAGGAGGATACTGACTTCTTGCAGCTGTTACGTTGCTCACTGTTGTCCTTGTAAGAAAGAGTTAATTTCCTTCTTGACTTTGGGTTTTTTTAGGAAGAAGGGACTGTGTTCTTAGAGATAATCTCTCCCCTTTAGTCTTAGTATAACTTCTGAGCTGCGCAGTACTTGGAAATTGAGAGCAAACTGAAGAGTTGCACTGAAAATTCCAGCTTCTTTCCTGCCTTAAAAGAACTGTTTAGTGACTTGATGTGTGTGCAGTTGTCTTCAAAGTATGCAAATAACAACTATGCAATGGAGGAGTCTCCCGAGAAGTCAAATTCTGCTGCAGTCCAAAGTAGGACTTGCATTTTACAGCCCAAGAGGTACTGTAGAACATATGAATATTATGACCGAAGTGAAACAAACATCACTTTAAAAAGTCTTTACTTGTGTTTTTGGCTGCAAATACGACTGAATGGAATTGTTTTGTAGAAGCAGTGGATAACGTTGAGTGCAGTTCATTAGGGTGGCAGGCCAGAGCTAAGATTTGATGTGGAAAGCTACTGCCTTTCTTCATGAAAACAAAATCGGAGCTATAGGAGTGCGATAGGCTTTACTGCTCTTTGGAGACTACCATAAGAAGCTACATAGCCACATTTGTATTAGTAGGAACGTGCTGAAATCCCTAGCTTTTGATTCACGGTATGATAGAAGTATAATTATCCTACGCTTTCTGCTGAGACCCCTGTACTTTTTTGATAGGTGCTATAAACTGGGGTTTGCCCCTGGAAATTCCAGCATTAATCTCCTTGTTCAACACAGGGAAGTAACTAACACTTATCTGTAGTTATTACGTAACATTAAATGTGCAGCACATATTAAATAGTTCCTATATCACAATATCACAGAATCACAGAATATCAGGAATTGGAAGGGACCTTGAAAGATCATCTAGTCCAATCCCCCTGCTGGAGCAGGAACACCTAGATCAGATCACTCAGGAACGCATCCAGGAGAGTTTTGAATGTTTCCAGAGAAGGAGTCTCCACAACCTCCCTGGGCAGCCCCTTCCAGTGTTCAATTACACATTATGGAAGGTCCCGATCTGTGAAACGGACCCTGCCTCATTTTCCAGGAGCATAATTATGAGTCTTTAGTCAGCTGCATTAATTGTGCTTTGGCTTCTGTAGCAGTAATGTTCTTAGTGAAATCAAGTCAGGCATAATGTAGGTATTGGGTTCTGTTTGCTCTGAAAACGCCACCAAGATTTGTTGGATGTTAAACAACTTTTCATTAAAAAAAAGGAGAGTGTTCTAAAGGCTGCATCATTTGAATGATGGCATAGATTGAACTGTAGAAAACAGCTGACTTTTCCACAGAGACCCAAACTATGACTTGCCAAGCACTGTTGTTCTGTGTTTATCTGCATGCAGCACAGCGCTATCGCCACAATTCCTTTACCGATTTTAAATTCAGAAATGTTTTGGAACACAGAAACCATTCAGATGTTAGTTCCAGGACTTTAGAAGCTGTGAATATTAGTTCAAAATGATGCCTCTCGCTCTCCCCTCTTTCAGCCTCTTAATTAAGAAGTAAAATGAAAATTACGATTTTAAAACAATGAATTGAAGAAATGAGTGGGTTTTTTTCTTTTCTTCATGCTTTCAATATTTAGAATTGATATTCTCATTTTCTCTGATTCCAGGAAGAATACTTATTCTTGTATGATCCACCTCAAGAGCTAACTTTTTAACAGAATGTCTGTACCAAATGTTATAAATGCCATGAAATTTTGCCTTTTCTTGGAAGAGACGACAGCCCCTACAACCACAGTTTCTTTTATATAATTAGAATTTCAAAGAATATGGTGACTTATGTGGATTTACAGAGAGAAGTTTTGGGAACAACTGGTTCCCAGCATAAGCAATAAGTTGTATATTTAACTTTTTTTAAAAAAAACAAACAAACAACTTAAAAGCCCCAGAGATACAGTGAATAAATGAAGAAAGCCTCTTCCTTTAGAAAGAAGGTCTGCAAAGCAGAGACTCCAGGTGTCCCTCTACAGTGTGAAGCACTCTGTGTTGCGGGGAGCATCACCCCGGCGTGCCACAGAAGATGCTCATTCCTCGGGATGAGATCTAGCCTGAACCGTATAACAAGTAAACAAATGGAGCTAGATTTTTTTTTTGTAAGTAAGGCAGAACCTATTGAAGTAAATATTTTCTATTTCTCTGTATAATCCAAACATGAACACAATTCTAGAAGGGTTCAGAGGCACTGGAGTGGTGGTTGGTGTTAACTGGTTACCAGAAATACGTGATACCAGGCTCATGCACTGACAAAAGTGTATATATCCAGGAAACCACAGATGCCATTTTCAAATTGAATATGTATTAAGGACTGACAATTTATTCTTGATTCATGCCATATGCTCTAGCTTTTGGCTCACATGTGCAAGTTATTTGTCATGCCTGGAGTAGTATTTTAGGAATCAATCTTCTTAATTTTAGATCATTGTTTTTAATCATAATTTTGGAAAAAAAATGCTAAATAACATATGATTTTGGTGTTAGATGAACAATTGACAGCTTGTATACTGACATTAGTGGAATCCTTTAGGAATTTCTTGCAGTGACCTGCAGCCGCTCCCCTCACTCCCCAGCCAGGTCCCTTTGACTCCTGGCATCTCACAAGGGGCTACAGTCATCACAAAATATGCCCATTTTTTGAAAACAACTGGTTCCTTGGACTGCTGTCAAGGGAGGAGGAGCTCTCCCCACCCAGGTAAGCAGGCCAACCAAGGGCAATCAACAAGGTGGTCCATGTGTGTAACTCGCATTCATCTCGGGTAGAGAGACTATAGGAAAGGCTGCAGTGAGGGGGAAAAGGACTCAAAATGCAACGTTATTCTGACTGTTTTACTTTCCTGTACTGTATGTTGAAGACAACGACAGGGGCTTCCCGCCCACCCTGACAGGAATAGATTGAGTCTGCTCAGAGATGGAAAAGACTTCAGGCACGTCCTATCTGGGCATAAGGGACACGTGTGTGATTTTGCTTTCCAATTAATGCTCTCAATTATATGCATTGTTGTATTTTATAAATGCTGTTCTTGCTCTGCTATGCTCCTGTTCTTGAAGTAAAGGTCAGCCAATTACGTATGGAAACCACGTAACTCCAGACCGGGCATTTCGGGGAATGGATGGTGAAGATGCAGTCTGTGATTGGTGGCTGCTAAACAGACAAGCAAGAAGATGAAATACCACCTTTTAATAATGAAAAGGTTATGTTAAACTCTGATCAGAAATTGTTTTTATTTTCCTGTTGGCCAGCAGACATGAAGTAATGTCTGCACCTGAGTATTTTGTTAATTAAATTAACCTTTTCTTCCACACCTTGCCACTTTGTCAGGAGCAGCTGTCCTCTGCTACTTTTGATGACTTCTCATCTAGTTTCTTTCCTTCTTATTTGAACTTTTCTCATATCCAGGCTCTCTTTTTCAGAAATTTAGCCCTGACACCTTTTTCTGGCTCCCCTTATTCTCTCTGCCATTGAAAGCTGTTGGCAGAAAGCCTGGTGCAGATTCCTTTCATGCTTTTCAGCCTGCTTCAGCTTTAGTTCAATCTATGTTCTTTATTATCGTACTGCACTTATAACATCTAAAGAAACAGAAATCTCCTTTGTAGGTAAGTTTTAAGCAAGCCTCCCTTTTTAAATGAGCCCTTTTTTTCCCTCTTGCAGTCAAATTTAAATCAACTTTCTAAAAGTTATGAGACTTGACTGTGACATTACATTGTACATTTAGAAAGAACTTGATATAATCTCTTAGGTATATATTCCTTTAAATATATTCATGTTGTAACTGGAAAAAAGGTTTGGTTTAATATCTCTGATTTGTTTGAAGCCTTCAGCTTATTAAAATTGCAGCATTATTGTGGGTGACCTCAACTGCGTAGTGCTGGCAGAGGGCTGCCGAAGGGGTGTCTCTGTAAATGGGAATGAGGTGCAGGCACGTTGGTCTCTAGCAAGAAACTTCAAAAAAGAGAGTAAGACATTAGACTTTTCTCTGAAGAAGTCAAAGGTGCGAGTGGAAGAAGAGAAGTCCAAGTTGCTAGACCAGGTTGCTCAAACCCTATCCCTGGAAGTGTTCAAGTTCAAGCTGGATGTGGTTTTGAGCAACCTGGTCTAGTGGGAGGTGTCCCTGCCCATGTCAGAGGGGTTGGAACTCAATGATCTTTAAGGTCCCTTCCAACCCAAACCATTCTATGATTCTTGATTGAATTTATATACTCCTGAATGTGTTATCCACCGTACTTTGGATTAATATAGGATATTCCCTGTACCATTAAAAGTTTACTCTATTTTGACACTTCTCAAGTTATGCAGTTGAAGCACACAAACAGCATGAGAAATGGCTGCCTTATCTGCTCTTGGGTCCTTCTGGAGGCTGCAGTATGAAGTTTTGCTAATTCTGCTGTCAGGTCTCTCTGACTATTTTTGAGACAAAAATGTCAGGCTTGCCCTAGGAGATGTTACTCCAGAATGATCAAGTTTGATTTTGAGCGAATGCATGTTTACAGACATGTTTATGTACTTTTGAGCACACTTGTGTATCCCTTCCCCAATTATTTAGCAACGTTAGATGCAATGAGACCATCTGGCATAATATATCATAAAACTGAGAGAAAACGGTTCCCAAGGACTGGTTTTTCATTTCACCTTGAAGCATGCAAGCTAACATGATTTATACGTGTTCTGTATGAAAACACAATTAGGACTCTTAGCAGGTTTCCAAATATCAAGAGAAGTTAGGTTAAAGTAACTTGAACAATAATAGATAAGTCAGGCTATTACTTAATATTAATTCTACCAGTGTCTTCCCTCATGTTATGATTTTTTGTGATCATTGCTTGATTTGCTTCTTTCTAGACTTACTTATTTTTGAGTTCTGCTAATGTGTCATAGACCTCTCTCTCCCCAGACAATGGTTGTGGGCTGGTTGGAGGAAACTTTCAGATTAAAGAGAAAATGTTTATTTTATTGCTTCCCTATCTCATCTTTGTTAATTTTAGAGAGTGAGCACCTACGAGGTGGCTGGTTTCCCATTCCCAGCTTGTCTCCAGGGCTGCCAGGGATTGCTGGCATTTACTGAGTGTGGGATTTCAAGGGGTGGAGGTGGCAGTTCTTCCAACCAGCCCTGACAGTGCAGAGGAGATGGTAGTGTGTGATGCTGGTACATGAAGTGATGACATTGCCAGGGACCCAGCACTGGGGCTGGAGATGTCATTACAGCAATTAGCAAACACCAGAAAAGAGCTGCTAGACACAACTGTTGGTAGTAATACGTCTGCTCATGCTGCAGTTTTATACTGTATCTGGAAGTTCACTTCACTGCAGATTTGTACCATGTACCGATTAAAGTCTGATCTAGTTTTCTAAATTTGCAAACACTTTCTGTTTCTGAAAGGAATTTTTTGTCCTTCTACCGTGAACTCATGTCACTTAAAAAGAAACATGGATCAGATTTATACACCTTTACTGAAGTAGAGTAGTAGAACAAGAGGGAATGGCTGCAAGCTGCAACAGGGTAGGTTTAGGCTGAGAATTAGGAAAGAATTTTTCACAGAGTGATCAAGCACTGGAATCGACTGCTCAGGGAGGTGTGGAGTCACCATCCCTGAATGTGTTTAAGAGCGGATAAGATGTGGTGTTGAGGGATATGGTGTAGGGGAGAACTTTGTAGAGTAGGGCTGATGGCTGGACTCGATCCCAAGGGTCTCTTCCAACCTGAATGATTCTGTGATTCTATGAATATTTAATGCTCATATCAGTGTCTGATATGTGTCATTCTTGAGTGATTGTACAAAAGAATTTAAGACTTATGTACTTGAAAAAATAGGATGTTTAAATGCTTTTTGAAAGAGTGAAGCACCTGATAATGAGTCAACCTGTACATCTCTGTATTCTATACATGTGTATTGGTGAAAAAGCCCCACCACTAAATCTATATGGGTGAATTTTTGGGATACATTTTTGCCTTTAATTTCATAGCAATTGCAATGTGTATTCTGAATTGGGATTAGGTTAAAAGCTGAGCCAATTTTTTTATATCCTTGGCAAAGTGATGTCTGTTATTGCTTGTTTCACTCCACTATTGTTTTTTGTCTGTTTTAACACTTACCGGAGAGCAAATCTTTGTATTTGAACATTATTAATAAATCAACACGACTCAAAGTCAAGAGGTTTTATTGTCTCTGTTACTCATTGACAGGTGTATCAACAACATAATCCCTTCAGAACATTTACAACTTCAATTTGGAGTAATGATTTTATAACAAATATTATCTGCACCTCAAATACACAGTGATGGTTCTAAGCAAAGCCTCTATGAGTTCCGTTTGTGAACTGGAGAAATGGAATTAAGCCTTGAAACTCACATTAAACTCCAGTTTCAAATGTTTTCTTCATCCCAAGGGATATTTTTTTAATCTAATTTTAATGTGACTTGCAGCATATTGCAAATACCAGCTGTAAAAGGAACTTCTACAAAAATTTTGGTCCCCTCAATATAGAAAAATCTGTTTTCCCATTATCCATCATGATAGCTGTGGTCAGTGCTTCTCTTTGCAAGGTGGGCAAGGGAGGGACAGCAGGCCAGAAACTTCAGAAGGGCAGTGAGCAAAATGAGATTTTAAAGTCTTTCTCTTGCAGATAACTCCTTGTGCATCACCCATGCACGTGCTGCCCCAAAGCTGGACTAGAAGCCAAATCTGCACCTTTCTTTTCTTCAAGAGAAAACAATTGATACAAAATGTGGAACATCAAACTGTGTGACAGTGTCAGGAACCAGGTGTTCAAGACTAATCAAACAATAGGAGATGTATTATGAAAATTTTCCAGGATGAGTTTGTTCTGTTCAAAGACTGCCCTGGAACAAAAACTAGCTTTGCATTTTGTCAGGCTTATGAAAACAGACTAGGTTTTACCTGCTACACAGATGAATTTGCGAAGTGGTGAATTTCACAGCTTTACAGTTTCCTATTCCTGATTGATGGGGAAGGTGGTTCAAAGTGTTTGTTTCCTTCACAGACAATGAATTACAGCATCAATGGGATCCTCTTCACTGTATAAATTGCAGCATAAAATCTGGTTAACTTGTGAAATTTGTATGTTTAAATATTTGCTTATGTACTAAGCTCTACCAAATTGCAGATTTTATTATTAGTAAATAATACTCATCTTGCAGTCACTAACATAATGAATTTGCATTGTGCTAGCAACCAAATGTAGTGACAGGACAAGGGCTAGCGGCTGTAAAGTGGAAGAGGGGAGATATAGATTGGATATTAGGAAGAAATGCTTTCCTGTGAGGGCGGTGAGGCACTGGAACAGGTTGCCCAGGGAAGTTGTGGATGCCCCATCCCTGGAGGTGTTCAGGGCCAGGCTGGATGGGGCTTTGAGCAACCTGTTCTAGTGGGAGGTGTCCCTGCCCATGTCAGGGGGGTTGGAACTGGATGATCTTCAAGGTCCTTTCCAACTCTAACCATTCTGTGAGTCTATGAATGTCAGAGCAAAAATATTCCTGTTGGAAAGCTCTTATCAGATCAACTATATTTTTATTTTAATACAGTTATTCATTTTCTGTCACTCACATTTCAAACTGGAAAGGGGTCAGCTCTGAAACCTGTTCAGTGACCTGGCTTTGGAAGCTGCTTGCTCTGATCCAGTTGCACGCCTCTGTCCCTGGCAGGTGGCAAACCGAGAGACATCTAGGTTTAAGACGGAGTGAAATATTCCCTGTTCACTGTATTCCATTTTAGTTGGATGGATGTCTGAGTATTAGATGCATGAAGTTGGGTGAAATGTTATTTCACGGATTGATTTATCTTCTTTCTCTGACACTATGCTGCTATCCATGTATGATGCCAGAAAAAAACCTCAACAAACCTGTGGAAATTGTTTTTGGATGTTCCCTCCTAGTTACCCAAAGGAGGTACAAGCTTTGCTTACACTCCAGCCATGTGTCTACGAGTGTTCCTTGTTGCTGCTTTGCAGTTCTTAGTGATCTCTCTGGGTGTGTTGGATCTTGTTTATTGATCTCTCCAATCCCTTTTTCTTTAGAGCAAGACGATAGAAACCCAAGAAAAGTAATATGCCCCATCAGTGTGTGGGTGGTGTGAAGTTATGTAATTTCTAAATCCTGCAGGTCATCTGATGCTCCAAAACTATGAAGTTGTGGTAGTTGCCTTAATGATGCCATTATAAATATTACAAATATATTAGAGACAACGTAAGGGAGAAGACTATGCAGGAAGGGAGTCTCAAGACACAATGGGGTGCCGTGATGGTGCACTTGGGCTCTGCATATGCAGTCAGTAAAATGTGCCTCAGAATCTGAATAAAATACCTTTCTGTTAGAGAGATATCTCATCTTGTCACAACATCTCCAGTGAATAACTCTAAAGCTTCCCCTTATAATCTTTCTCAGTCCCTAATTGCCATTACACCACTAATGGAAGGAGCAGTTTTATTTCAAGGTTGACTTGGTGCAGTTTTGTTCAGATTCCAGCCATGTGACTTTGCTGGCTTTTTGTGAGATTAAGAAGTCTCTTGCTATCAGGTACTATTTCTGTATGTAATTACCTGTACACAATGACTGAGTCACCTCTCAACCTCCTTTTCAACAAGTTGAATAAATTGAGCTTCCCTTTGTAAGACTTGTAAGACTGTATTGAAGGAAATCCCCAGAAACCTTTTATCCCACATTTAACGATGTCAGGGCAGACATAAGCTGCTCTGGTTGCCATTGATATATTTTCTATGTATATTCCTCCCAGCTAGTGTCTTTGCACACACATGTGGAGAGATCACACGCCAACTACCCCCTTTAAGCAACATTCCATTAAAAGGTATTTAAATATACCCGAAAATAGGGGGAAGTTGTGCATTCTTTTACTGCAGTTTTGGATTGACCTTCTCAGTCTTGAGACTCAACTGGTGGAAAGCAGTTTGTCTCAACAGGAGAGAGAGCAAGCTACTTCTCTATGCTAAATGGTAATTGCTGCATTGAGTTTCTGCTTCAGTCACATTAATCAGGCGGAATAAAACCAATATTTTGCCATAGTCGAAATTCTGTGGCTTGTCTCTGGTGGCTTTGCCCTCCTCCTTGCTCTGGGCAATAAGATTGTATTTTTGTCAGAGGTGAACAATTTTCAGCTCTGGGGAAGACACTCTCCAGGAATGTAAAAGTAAAATGCCTTTAAAAGAGTGTGCTTACTGCAAATCACGCAGAGGCTGTTTAGCTTTTAGGAACTTCATTTCCTGAAGAGCTGCCTGCACCAAGGATATTTTGGTTAGTACAGAGGCAGACCATTCCTGTGACAACGTTGGCTGTAGTACCTGGCCACCCAAACTCAAAACAGGGAGTCTCCCCTGAGGTTTCAGTGAAGCCTTCCAGGCAAGGAGAAGCTGCTGGACAGACAACAGAAGGAAGGACTGGGCAGGCAAAGGTCTGTGGCATGAGTCCAAAGATTATTTCAACACTGCTGGTTGCCCATTTGAATAATGGTGGAATTTAGTTTTGACTTCTTATGAAAATCATAAGAGAGTTACGCCCACACAAATGTACTAAAAATACTCAGGGGTGAAGGGAGGTACAGTCTAAGATGACAAAAGTTGAATATTCAAGATACTGTGAAGGGGTAGGCTCTGCTTAAGCCATCTGTATTTCCTCAGCAGAAGGCAGGTTTCTTTTTCCATTTTATTTTCTTTGGAGCTCAGTTCTCTTCCTTGCCTGCCCAGGGTGTGAAAGCTGTGTATTGTTCTGTGGTTCTCCCCTCCCTGTTTTTAGAAAAGCAGCAAAGACCATGCAGGCAGCAGCACTGCAGAAACTAAGCAACATGAACAAGAGACCCTAGTGTAGACAACCAAATAACATGCATCTCTGCAGGCCTTGGCAGCAGGTTTGAACAAAACACCAAGTCAAATGTCACAAGGCACAATGTCAACGTTATGGAGACAACAAATGGAAAATCTGTTTCTACTGATACACCTCAGAGCAACTCCACCTGAGCCTCTTATTAATCCTCATGAGCATCCTGAGTTTTTATTCTCTCAGCCTTCAGCTGTCTTCCCACAAAAGAAGATTTGAGTCTCAAAATAGCAGGGGCTTTGCAACTACAGAGCACTCATCTTACGACGAGATACTAATTTGGGGAAGACTTGCAATGACTGCAGCCTTACTCTAACAGGAGCATGGGCTTTGGATTTAGGAAGAGGTGGGGAGACTGGAAGACTAGAGGAAGCCATATGGGGAGAATTTTTGCCTTCAGAGCATGTCACATAAAATTTCCAGATGTTGCAGAAACTTCGATGTAAGACTGGCTTCTGTGCCTGAGGAGAACAATTTTAAGGATGGTCTCACATTACAACTTGGCAATGTATAAACGTATCAGCAGAAGTTTCAAGATCAGAAAAAAAGATTGGAAACCACACTTATGCTGTCCCTTGGCACAAACCGTAAGCTCGTGTACCATCTCTCTAAGCTCTGAGGGGCCAGTGGATCTGTGGTGGGATGATGCCTGCTTCTTTGGAGGTATGGGGGGAAGCTGTGAGAGGGCAGACCTAATTTAGGTTTGGACCAGGTTTCTGAATCAAAGCACAATTTTAACTTTTTTCTTGTTTGCCATCTTCAGTGTCTTCATAGTGATCACTCCAAACCTGGGCAGCTCTCAGTTAGCTATTAGCAGAGACAGTAGACTTTGTGAACAAGAGATGCTCTGCAGAAGGGGAAGTCCACCATCTGCCAGCAGAGCATTTAAAACTAATAAACGTGTTATATGGCTTGTTAGCTGTTAAAATTGCATACTACAAAATTTATATGAGCCCATGTAGTTGGGGTGTTATTAAAAGGCAGGGGCTGGTCTGTGTAATCCCTCCTGGTATACCAGGGGTTGGTTCAGCTCTGCTTACTTCACCGTGAGGCTTTCCTGTACCCCTAGCTGGGCCCAAAAGAGAAAGAAGAATGCCCACTGATGGTAACTCACCCTCATTAATAACTGACTGCGCCGCAGGTCAAGCTCAAATGAAGACTGTAGGATTTGTCCCTTGCTCTCAGAGCGCATGCTGCAATGATTGTATGAGCAGCTATGGTCAGTAAGGGAGACAGTCACTGGTACTCTGGTGTCAAGCTGTGCTGGGGGCACATTCAGACAGCTTTGCTGTGCTTCTAATTATCTCCTATGAAGAGCTCATGGGGTCAAAAGTGAAATATTTCTGGGCAGAGAAGAAGGGACTAAATCCTACAGCCATATCCTACAAGAAAGCAAGCACAGAGCAGAGTGTCCAACCTTGTGTTCAGTCCTGACAAATGACGAAAAGATAGTCTTCAAACAGACAGGCAGATAGGAAGTGGGGTTTCACAGGAGAAATGGGTGTAGGTAGGGACTTAAGCAAGGAACCTACCCCATTCTGCAGAGGGCTCAGCTCGAGCCTCCAAATTCTGTGGTGGATTTGTCATACAGAAAGGTGCTTTCTGAAGACCACAAGTGAAACCACAACCCTGTTAAAATCCAGGGAGGCTTTGCCACTCCTAATAGGATCTCAGAGTACATCCATACAACAGGGCCACTGCCTGTCTGCAGGGGAACATGGCAAAAGGGAACCCACGGCTCAAACGGCTTTTATACTAGAGCGGTTATGAAATAGAGCAGAGAGGATTAAGGATCAGCAGCGTTAACTAACTCCAGGTAACTTTAATGAGCTCTGCAAATTCTAGAAACAGCGAGGAGCTCAGCATTGTTCCTTGCTGGGGTAGACAGAATAATGGTGTTCGCAGAAAAAATTAGCACCTTCTCAGACAGGAGAGCAAAAGGCTACGGAGAACAGCTGTGCATCGCTTTTGCTCCCCCTCCCGCCATCTCTACGCCTCATTCTTATCCATGAAATCTAACATGGCTTTGAATTCCTGCTATTTATGGGGTTTTTTGTTTTAAATGCCAGGTTAATATTTTTCTGCCTCTCTTTGGTATTTTCAGGGATGAAAGAAGATGCACTTATCTGAGTTGGGGTGAAAACTCTGCTAACCGGCAGCACGCAGAACCTATGCCAGATTTCTGGCAAGCAGAGGGCAGCTCTGCCGTGCCTGCATAGCAGAGTGCGCCTCAGAACACTTGGCCCAGGGAACATGTCTGATGGGAAAATAATTTCTCCCTTTTGCTCTCTGCTCAGACAGCTTTGGTGTGAAGGATAGCCCCTGCATAGCCAGGAGCGTAATCTGTCTTCACGGTCTGAGCTTCACTTGGGCAGGCCCCTATTGATTTTTACGGAAGCTGGATGGGCTCATAAAAGCACCTTTGCAGGTATAATTTGCTACTCTGAGCTCTGGTCACTGCTTTCAAACACTTGCCATTTCCTTAAATCAAGAGTGTTTTCAAAGAGGAGACAATTTTTACTAGTTCTAGGCTCATCTCTGGCTGCATGTTCTTGAACAGATCACACAGGTTGGAACCTCCTATTTTGTATTTTTCCGTCTATTTTCAGGTGACATCAACAAATTGTTTGACTTTGCAAGGTATCAAAGACCCACGGGATAAGACTCCCCTACTTTAAAACCAGGAGAGTATATCCTCATTAAGCAGACACTGAGTGTGAAGGACTGTCCTGTGTGCTCCATGCTAGGGTTATAATGGTACAACATACCAGAAGAGAGCATCCTTTGCAAAGGGATTGCTTGGAGGCTCCACTTGGCAGATGGGAATGGCATGTATTCCAGATGGGAGGTACCTGTGTGACAGGAAGGGGTAGAGGTACTACACTGTGATGCAGTTGCAAGCAAATTGATGCTCTGGGTGCCAATCTGGAACCCTGCACTCAAGGCCAAGGAGTTGCTGCAGGAAAGGGTGGTATGTGGCCTCCATTGGGCCATGTGGTGCTTTGCACTGGTGGGAACCCCAGGGGGATATGCCTGTGCTGCACACAGGCTTTACCCTGTGACAGCAGCCAGAAATTTGCTGCTTCTTGAGCTGGCCAAGGAGAAGAGGGACCAGCTCAGCAGTTGAGATAAGGACATCTACACCCCCTTTTCAAGCAATGTTCATCAAAAAGAGGGTTTGAAGGAGCATGGCAGCTGCTGACAGAAGAAAACTGCCCCTGCAAGATTGCAAGAAACATCTCTATTTGAGGTTATCTTAGTGGGTCTACCTTGCTGGAAGAAGCCAGCTGTGACGTTTCACAGGTGTTATTCATCCAGAAGAAGTAAGCAACACCCTGCTCAGAGCAGCAGTACCGGGGAGAGTCTTTGGCTTCTGAAGACTAGATTTTAGCTCTTTTTGGGTCACAGGGAGTTTGCTACAGCTGTCCCCTCCCCTATGAAGATAGTAATGCTATTTCACAAGTTTCATGTATTAACCAGAACTGTGGCTTGCCCAGCTGTCTTCTATAACTCATCAGTGAAATGCATGTTAATTGTATAAACGCACACACCTGTGGCAGCTCTTATTTCCATGCACCTGCAAGCAGTAAGTCTGGTGGTGGTTGTGTCTGCTCTTGTTACAAGGTGAGACAAGTTCTTCTGCTTTCTACTAGCTGCTCCACAGCTAGGAGATCTCAGTGTCTTGGCTTTCCAGGGGAAAAAGGTGCTGTCAGCTCAGGAGATATCCCTGCAACCTCTGGAGCAAAAGGTGAGCTTGTTCCTTAGTAAGTAGTTGCTATGTGCTGTAGGCTACTTGGAGGGAGGAGCTGGAGGAAACCTTTTGTGTTTGGAATCGATGCTGAAGCCTGAGTGCTGAATGCTTGCACTGGGAGAGTGGCCTCATTTTCCTTGCTGGGCACTGAAAATGTACTGACTTTCTCTTTTGTGTTGTGTTTAATGGGATCTTGAGGGATCTAAGAGGGTTCCTGAAGCATGAGCTGTCCTAATTTGTAGTAGACTCTGTCTGAGGGCTTGGAAACTTTGCTGGATTCAAGGTTGATGTTACCTGTCTAACAGTTACCCAAGATTATTAAATTTTTTAAAAAAAAATGGTTGTACTTTAAATGTGACTGTACAGCACTGGTGGTTATGGCTCTGTGCATGTAACTGCTCCAGAATATGAGTGTGGTTTGTTGTATTAAGAAGAATTTCAGGGTATGTAGTAGAGTTGGTTAGAAAGTTGAGTAAATTTTGAGGAGATATTTTACTAAGTTATAGATATTCCATTTAGGTGATATGAATGTAATGCTTTGACTCGTGGTGCATAATATTCACTTGTATGAAATCTTCATAGAGACCTGGTGCAACATCCTCTGGTCTGTGTTGGATATAAAGACAGCTATAACCACACCTGTGCAGGTGACAAACATGATCC
Source organism: Jacana jacana (assembly GCA_013400555.1). Lineage (NCBI taxonomy): Eukaryota > Metazoa > Chordata > Aves > Charadriiformes > Jacanidae > Jacana > Jacana jacana. Next base: position 31,789 of record VZTM01024217.1, on the reverse strand, counting down.
ACCTTGATTCAGGTGGACATATGGGGATAAATACTGTGACCACACAAGAAGAGAAGTAGAACTAATGTTTATTNCTTTTTTTTTTTTTTTTTTTTTCCCTGGTGAGAAACCCCCACCTCTGTGTAAATGGTTGTTGTGCAGTCCATGGCTAGCCCAGCTTTGTATTTGGGATGCACCTTGTGGGCATGTGGATATCCTCTGAATGAGGGCGGTACAGCAGTCCTTCCACCCTGTGGTCCATCAAGCTGGATTAAGGGCTCCAGAGTTTGCTTGTCAGAGCATGTAAAACAACAGCTTCAATGGCATTTTTGATGACAAGCTTAGAGGGGGGGAAAGAATTGACCGCAAAAAGATTTCGTGGGCTGATGTGAAACAGACAATACGGACAATCTGCTGCTGGAGGGCTACAATTAGTAATGAGAGAACAGTAGCAGGTCCTTGGGTTTAGTTTTCTGCTGTTCATCTTCTAGGATTTGGTGAGGTGCCAGTCATTGTACAGGTGTTAGCAACTTGTCTGGTGTGGTTAATGGGTTTTCATGCCCTTCACTAGTGAAATGTCACTAAACTTGTACAAAATTAGTATCATGCAGGTTATTTGCAGTTAAAAAAAATCCAAAACCCCAAACATTCCTTAGCAACAGGAACATGAAAGGAATGGAAAGGAGGTACCAAGCAAATGAAGAGGCTTTTTGAACAGATAAATAAGGCTCTTGGGAATCTCATAAACTCAAATCTTTCCACATAAGAAAAATTTATCTCCTTTTACTAAGAAAAAAACAAACCCCAAACCAGAAAGAAACTGGTGTGAGCCTTATACCCTGCCACATGGGCTGCCCCTGTTCAGGCAAGTGGTTTGCAGGTACATTCCCATTCCTGTCAGCAGGAAAAAGCCCTCAGTTTGGGAGAGCCCATTGGTCCCTGAGTTTGAATCTGTCTGAATTCAGCCAGACCCACTATGGCTTTGACTTTAACCATGTGCTTAAAGTCCTGTTGAGGCTTCATATTGGCATGAGTGTAAGCGCCCCTGGGAATGCAATTTATGCTAAAATTGGTGCTGGGTTGCCTGGCTACCTGGGTGTGGTTGAATTGTGGCTTCTGAAAGAGCACGTTTATATAATGTGTTATCCTGAATTAGGAAAGGAGCGGACATATTTATCTGGGCCATACAGGGGCCAGGTTGATAATTGTGTGTCCTTTAATATTTTTTATGAATCTTTGCAAGACTTTGGGCTGGAAGATGCCTGTGTTAGGACTGTAAGAGTGCTGCTATGTGAAAGCTTCTTATTTATGTCAGGCAGGGAATTAATTTCAGAAAGTGATACATTTAGAAAGGTAACGGAAAACCTAAATGTATGCAGCACAGCAGCTCGGAAGTAAGCAGGCAGCCTAGACACCTACAGCAGTTATGTAAGGATGCATTGAGGACTTGTTAATATTTCACAACACAATGAAATGTTGTATATTAAAGTATTAAAATATAATGTTAGCCATTTAAGTTGCCTTGCAATGGAAAACAAACCACAACGGCATCCTGCAGGCAAAAAACCAGTCGGGGTAGACTTGCAGTTTTCATTACATGTGAGGCTTTGGTACAGAAAGGTGTGAGATGGGAAGCAATTCTCAGGGTCTTTTCTAGTTTTACAACCATGCCTTTTTTAAGTATAGATTGTACCCTGGGATAAACACACAGCAATGTATTTGTGAATATTCCTGCCAGCTCTGGCAGGCCTGTTTAGACGGCTGGTGCCACCTGAAGGCAGAATCATGCACTCGTTTTTGGAGCTGCTGGCTCCATGAGCATGTGTGGCTGCTCAGTAGCTGAAAAAGAAGATGCTTTAGCTGGCAGCCAAGATTCCAACTACTGAGAAGTGACTGAAGCCAGTGGGGTTAGCCACGTGGATAACTCTTCCCTGTGAGAAGCTTTCAGTGGGGAAAGCCAAACAGTTCATCTCTGTCCTTTACAAGACACCAGCATAAACCAAACTTCATCCCAAGTGGAGGCCCCACTTCAGGCTACAGTCGAATGTGCCATGTTTGGAGCAAAATTACCATAAGCTGCTGTGGCCTCCTCCTTGCCAAATGGCAGAGAAAGTGACTGCAGAAAATATAGGGCTGCTTGCTTATTTTTGCTTTACTGATAATTCACAACCAAGATTTGCCCAGAAAAACGAAGTGAAAGCTGATAAAATTAATTGGTGTCTGTGGCACTCGCTTTGTCCTGAAATTAGATCTCTGATTTAAAAAGCAGTGTGTTAGATTTTAGGCTACTGGCTTTGAAAGTAATGGCTTATTTTGTCCTAGGCATATAAATGAGGAAAGAACCTTTGCTGTTTTATTAAATATGGAATCTCATTCCTGCAGTCTTCAGGGGATTCAAAGTCCAGATCTGATTTTTGCAGTATTGACCCATATCTAATAGCAATTCCTGTCACTTGCTTGCTTTCCCCAGTAGCGATGGGAGAGAGTAATGAAATAGTAAATGTTTTATTACGTTTTAGGCAGCCTAGGGTTTTTAAATATCTGGTTTTTTGGTTTTTTTAGCATTGATTCAGTTCAAACTCATCAAAGCCTTCTGCCTGTATCATGTATCAAGTGATGTGTGCGAGTGCCACACACAAACCTCTGCTCCATCTGAAGGGCGTGGATAAATTGTCAGCTGAGACCTACCATTTTTGTTTCATTCAGATACTCTGAATTGCCTGCTTTATGCAGAGGTCTGGGAAGAGTCTCTTATCCTTTATTTGTTGCTAAACGTTGTTTGGCTCTCGAATGAATTTTTGTAAGTACAGTTGTATGTTCAGAATAAGACAGCTGCAGGCTTTAAAGCTGTGATGTTTGGAGGAAAAGGGTGCTTAGCTTACTCTCCAAATCCTTTCTATATCCCTTTTGAGAAGGAAAACATCTAGTGAAAGTTTCACATCCACAAGTTACACTCAACTGTTTTAAACAAACAAAAACCCAAACCACAAGAAAGTGTGAATAAAAAGCAATCTCTCTTTTTGGCTTTGGAAAGTCACTCTGTAAGCAGTTAAGAGGAATAGCAGCCCCTTAAATAGACGTTTTCTCAGTGGGTGTTGAAATGGTATATGAAGAAAGTTCAATGTTGTCAACATTTTTAGGTAGAGGAACTGAGGCAGTGCAACTTTTTTGCTCCAGCATTGCTGGCTGTGGGGGTGAGGGACAGGGTGACCATGGCTGTAGGTCACTTGGCCATCAGAAGGGAACTAGCCTGTACATCAGGCCCTATAAAGAAGAGTGATCACTTGTCAGTATGCTATTTTGGTTTATATTGGCAGTTCCAAATAAAAATACAACGATTAAAGCCAATCCCCTCAATACAGAGAAAGGATGAAATTGTTTAACCGGCAAGCTTCTAGTTTTACTGGATAATGGCTACTGAAATCTTCTAGGTCTTACCTATGTCTGTGATGTTAGATTGATGCAGTGGTGAGTCAGCATTTAAATAATTTGGGGGGGGAGACACCACAATGTATCTTAAGTTTTGGCAATGAGTTCCTTTGAAATGGTGGAAGCATTTATATTATTTTATTCTTGTAGCTCTTGTAAGATGATTTTCATCAGTGTTTCAGAGTAAAAGTGTTCTATAAAGTGCTTACACAGTCAACCAGTATTGATAACAATCAAAGACTCATCTGAAGCTTATTTAAGGCATGCCAAATATGACAAGAGGCTGTTACTTTGATACATGCTTTTTGATGGCTAACATTGATCTATAACCATTTTGGAAACTGATCTTATAAACGGAGTGCATAAACCTTTTATATAACCCAGGGCCACATTCTGGATAACTTGGTATTATTATGTTTTCATTTTGTAATAATGGAGATAGTTTTGTTGGATTGAATATACAAGTGGCTTGAGTTGACTTGTCTGTTGTTTATAAGTATGGAGGTATTGGAGTATTTTTAATTTCCCTTTATATATCCCCTGAGTTAATGCCATGCATATGTATGTACATTTAAAGCCCAATGTAGGTTGTGTTTTAAACTGCTAGGTAGACAAATGAGGATTTGAACATTTAATTCTATAGAAGATGCCCCTCAAACATAATTAAATCTGATCTCTCTTACTTGCAGACAAATGAATAATTCATGGACTCTGGGCATAATCAGGTTATGTGCTTTCTGAAATTCTCAAATGATGTGCAAAGGTTAATTTTTATATTAAAACAAGAAAAGTTTGCATGGCTGTATCTCCAACATGAAAATTCAGGTTGCCTAGGATACCATATTAAAGGGGCAGAAAGGTTCAGGATATGTATACATCATCTTTACACAGTCAAACACATCCTAGTGTTTGTTTAATCCAACAGATGTATAGATTTTTGTCTGAATAACTCATTTTCTCTGGAAAAACAAGACATTACTGCAAGGAGAGAGGGATAGGGCTGGGGGGAGTTGAAGGGAGAGTGACAGGGAATTGGAAGGGAAAAAACTGAGAAATGGCAAACGCCCAGGAAGGCAGAAGGAGAAAGAAAGAGAAAACGATAAGGCTGGGAGGAGCAGCAGATGCCTGGCAGGTTTAAAGAAGCCCAATGCAGATAAATAGGAATTAAACTGATCAGCCAGTTGTATCCACGTTGCAAACAAGAATTACAAGGGCTGACAGTGATTATTATTATTTATTTCCTCCCCCGTGCGTGTTGCCAGCAATAGCAGCCAGATGTTTTCCAAAGGCTGCGGCAGGTTCTGCCTCTGCATTCCGGGTTTGGGGGGGGGNNNCACACGTCCCCGGCCGCATCCCTGTTGGAGGTGTGTGTCTCCTTGGTCGCACCCCGGGGAGTGGGGGGTCCCACTCTCCCGGAGCCGGCGGCAGCCTGGGGGAGCTCTTCCCACGTCGGAAAACCCAAAAGCCAGCGGGACCAGTTGCCGGCTGGGAGCGAGTGGTGGCCAGGGGAGGAGGCGGCGGAGACAGGGGGTGATGCCGTCGATCATTACCACCAGCCGTTACAGCGGCACCGTGTGCTTTTATGTTGCGTGTAGCTGGAATTACCGACCGATCCCCACTCTCCCACAGAGAACACGGGGAGTGGGAAAGCTGAGCCGTTTCACCCAGCATTTGGGTTTCCAGTTTCTTTTTGTTTTTCTCCTTGCTGCTTTTAAAAATCGTACACTTCAGGAACCCCTTTCTGCCACAGACTGGGTTTTTGAAAATACTTAAGCAAGTCCCCGGTGTAAAAGAGATCTGTGAGTTTGTGAAGCTAAAAAAGGAAATAGACACTCCTTTTGGTCAGTAATGCATAATGAAAATAAACTAATAATAATAAAAAAAGGTTTTACTCTTTGTTCCTGCGTGTGTTATCTCTAGGACACTTAGTTCAAATAGCAGTGTGCTTGGTACTTTAACAGAGGGGAAGATGGGCTTTGCAGTAGTAAGTCTCGGTGCGTGTCTCCAACAGCTGTACAGCCAGGAGTCTTCTTGCCATGCCAAGAAAATCCATTTTCTTTAACATGCCATGCTAACTTGCAGCTGCCCAGCAGCTGTGCTGTGAGAACTACCAGTGCAGCCCAGTCTGGGAGTCCCTGCTGCAGATGGGGACCTTAGCCTGAAACTAATCTGGGCTTGTTTGTGTGTGGAACATACAGGGATCCTGGCTTGTATAAGAAAAAATGTGACCAGCAGAAGCAGGGAGGTGATTGTCCCCCTGTACTCAGCACTGGTGACACCACATCTTGAGTTCTTTTTCCAGTTCTGGGGACCTCAGCACAAGAGAGATATTGAGGAGGGCAATGAAGCTGGTGAAGGGCCTGGAACATAAATCCTATGATGAGCAATTGAAGGAGCTGGGACTGTTTAGTTTGAGGAAGAGGAGGCTGAGGGGAGACCTCATCATTCTCTGCAACTACTTGAAAGGGCATTGTAGAGAGGTTGGTGCTGGTCTCTTCTCACAGGTAATTAGTGATAGAACAAGCGGGTATGGCTTTGAGCTACAACAGGGTAGGTATAGGCTGGACATTAGGAAAGAATTTTTCAGATAGTGGTCAGTCAGTGGAATGGGCTGCCCAGGGAGGTGGTGGATTCGCCATCCCTGAGTGTGTTTAAGAGTAGATTAGATGTGGTGTTGAGGGATCTGGTGTAGGGGAGAACTTTGTAGAGTAGGGCTGATGGTTGGACTTGATGATCCCAACGGTCTCTTCCAACCTGAATGATTCTACGATTGTATGTTCGGTCTGCCCTACACACTGGCTTTAGAGGGTTCCCTGGTCTATGTGCATGTGTTATGAGCACTAAGGTGACATCTTTCTTTCCTATTTTGTCAAACTGGTCAGGAGTAACAAGAGAATGGTTTTAACTATGAAGTCACCGGTATGGTTTTATGTAAATTTTTTTTCTGCCCTTATAAGAAGACTGTGGTGGACACACCCAACATACATTATTTCAAGCACAAATGTCTTTTTAGGATAGTCTTTATTTCTGTGTGCAGACTCTTGCTATCTAAAACTGACAGCATCCAGCCCCCTGCAGAGTGCTGCTCAGAGCTGTATTTGACTTACTTGCCCAGTTCAGCTGAACTCCACAGTGAGGAGAACTGTCCTTTAGGGTCTGTCTTAATTTTGATGAAATGCACCTGTATTGATTCAGTCCAGCTTTATGATAGCTTTTTACTGAAGACTGCTATCTGTGATCCTTTCTGACTGGATGATTTCCTGGGTGTATGTTGGGCTAAAAAGGGGTTGAGTAAGGGGGGAGGCCTGCTTTGTAGCTTGGTGACTTAATTGTTCAAATAGCTGTTTTTTTAAAATGTTTCTTGAACTACTTTTGGGTCATCTGAAACATCCTGTTTCAAATCAGCCTGATAAGACTTATTATAAAAAAGACTAGACTCTTGAGTATGTGTTGCTATTTGGAGTGGCGCTTTCTGGTTTCGCTCTGACCAAGCAGAGCTCTGTGAGTGTTTAGCACAGTGCCAATATCCAAAGAAAAGAGAAGCATTAGGTGCATTTCTCTTGGGCACTGTTTTTCTGCTCACTGGATGGGTGTTTCAGGTCAGGCAAATAGAAAAAGCTGCATCCTTTGGATGTGTGGCAGAACGTTCCTCCATGAGATGTACCATCCACAGTAGTATTGCAGTTGCTTCCCTCTGACACAATACCACCATATCTACCAAAGCCAGCTCATGGACTTCTATCTTTTGCATATTGCAGATTTCTACAAAGTGGTGGTAGTTTGCAGGATGCCACTACTGAAGTGCAGCTACACCCATTCAGTGAAATCGTGGGTCTGAGGCTGACCCTGAGAGAGGCTGAACACAGCTCCCAATCTTGTAAAACTTACTTGGATGACTTGTGATGACCACAGAAACTACAGTCCACGTGCTCTCTCCCACTTTGCATTGTGCTGTGTTAACACTGAACCCAGTACCTGAAGATGGCCTACAGGAGAGATGAGGAGGGACTCTTGATCAGGGAGCATAGCAATAGGATGAGGGATAATGGTTGTGAACTGAAAGAGGGGAGATTTAGGGTAGGTATCAGGAGGAATTTCTTTAGTGTGAGGGTGGTGAGACATGGGAACAGGTTGCCCGGAGAAGCTGTGGATGCCCCATCCCTGGAGGTGTTCAAGGCCAGGCTTTGAGCAACCTTGTCTAGCGGGAGGTGTCCCTGCCCATGGCAGAGGGGCTGGAACTAGATGATCTTTAAGGTTCCTTCCAATCTGGACCATTCTGTGAAATGTGATGAATACCTTGTTTCATGATGTTATCTTTTCCCTTACAGCAGGGCTAACAGCAGCCAGCCCAAAACTTGCCTGATCCACTTGATGGGGTTGTGGCAGGGGGTACTTTTTGCACAGCCTCCTCTCCCATAGGAGTACTTCCAGAGCATCCACTTGTGCTGCAAAGGAGCAGTGGCTGCAGTGGCAGGATGTGGTAGAGGACTGTGAGATTGCTGGGTTTCTCAGACCAGATGCTTGTCAGGGTGTTGTGGGTGCTCTGGAGCCTCTGAGTGGTCTAACAAGCTGCACTGGGAATCTCTGTCCTTCACAGTATAATTTAATGAGACAGGAAAATGGCAGTAGGAGTTAGCTTAAAAAATCAACCCTACAACAAACAAATTATGAAAGGGGAAACTGATCTTAAATGCTTTCATATATTGGCATTTTATAATAGGCCAGTGTTAAAACTGCAATGATGATGCAGGATAATTCAGTGAATTGCCTGCTGTTGCTAATCTGGGTGGGTGTCATTCATGGGTGTGAAAGTGGTTGAGATGCATTACCTATTTAAGCAATGCTAGTGTATCAGCTGGCTTGCTTTCATTTCCTACATCTGCTTCTTTGTGCCTGGACCTTCCATATCACTCCTCCAGAGTCTGTGGCCCTTCTAAGGGAGCGTTTGTGGCTATTAATGACTCTTCTCCCACCGAAGTGGAAATTCTGTGTTTTAACGGCCTGATGCCTTGCTGTCACTGCTTTTCCATCACTGACTGAATCTTTCTCCTGGAACAGCTCAGTGGCTGTAATGAATAAGGCATAAAAGCCGTTTAGCCTGTCAGGTACCCAATACTATTGCAAGAAATCATTTACCACTTTGCATCGGTGTGTGGTTACCGCTTTCTACAGCCTGAGTGAAACCGTAGGGAAGGTTGGAGATCAAAACTTTATTTCCCATTATGTGTATGCTCAATAACATTAGCCTAATATCTTACACAAACAGGAGAAAGTACAATGTAATCTGTTCATCTGGGCATATGATAGGGTTATGACAGTAGAAAGAACTGAAAACTGTCCTATCAGTAGGCGAGTATTATAAGTGAGCATGCGGTTAGAGAACACTTCTTCAGTCTCTTTTGGAGAGCAGTGTTAAATTTCTGTTTTGTGACAAATTTTCTGACTGGGAGGAAATACATTTTATTAGTTTAGAAAATGTACACATTTCCACCTCAGAATTGGATTATGACGGTCCAAGATGAAAACACCTTAGAGATAAATTTAACTTAATGTGCTTACCACTTTTTCTATTTCAATCCCATTCTTTTGAATAACCCTTGGGCTGCTGCTATAGGATGGGGTAGTTGTCCTTTGGCAGGAAAGGGAATGGAGAGAGGAAAGTGAAAGATATTAAGATTGCAAAACTGAGAAGGCGAAAGTGAGGAAGTTTGTCTTTGCAGTCCTCAAGTATGTCATGAAATGTTCTCTTACTAGTCACGGTAACGCAAACGTTTGCCTTCCTCAATGAATGAGGAATTATTGAGTATTCCTTTTTGTTTTTCTCATTCAGTTGTGATTCAAGGCCTTTCTGTATTGCATGCCTGTTTCCTGGCAAAAATAATTTTTCATGCTACCTGAAGATGCTGGAGAGAATTACACAAAGACTGCACCTCATGCATTGCCACCAAAACCCTGTGAAACAGCACAGTCCTGTTTTGCAGTGAGGAGATTTGGGGGCTGCCATTACTTGCTACTTTAGGGCACTGAGCTTCAAAGTCTTACAAGTTAGGTACAACACCTTCAGCATAATTTCTAGAACGTGTTGAGTCTTTAACTGTTCCTCTGTCATGTGGGCATCTAGACAGGGATCAGGTGAATCTCCTCCCTCGTTTATTAACCAATTTCTGAGTTTAGCCAGAAAAGAAATAACAGAGCAGCTCCTCAGTTACACAGGGACCTTCTTTAAAAAAAAAAGAAAAAGATATTGATGTAATAGCTGTCATGTCCTGCATATGCACCTAAAGGGATTTGTCGACTTCTCTTGCTGGACTTAAGCTCAGATGCTAGTTAAAGTTAAGATTTTTTTGATCCGGAGAGAAAGAAAAAAAAGGGGGGGGGAGAATTCCCAAACCAAAATAACATAAAAACTATGTTGGGTCAAGAGGGTCTTGTCCCTATGGTCCTATTGCAGCTGAAGAGCTGTTCGAACAACAAAAAATGGTAATAACAGGGTATTGAATCACTGTATTAGGCCTCAAGTAGAGGAAGATAATAGGCTCCCTTCCTTGCTAGTAGGTTTCTTAACAATTCATTCACAGCAAAAGGAAATACAGATTTGGTGCTCCTATATTCAGCTGCAGACTTTAGAAAAGAGCATGTTCATATTGTTAGACCCTCATAATATCATAAGGTGTCCCTCTGCATTCTGTCTCTTGCAGTCCTTCAGAAGGTGGGGTGGCCTGCATTTCTGCATGTCACCTGGCATAGATCTCCATCTGAAATTGCCCTTGGTGCATTTGCTCAGTCAGCTTCAGTCTCTATGGCAAGAGTGTCCCTGTGGCCTTCTCCAGGAGCTCACGTCCAGCAGTTCTCCTGCATCTCACTAGGAGCAGTTTCTCTCTCTGGCTTCCATCCTTGGTTCACATCTTCACTCTCGCTAGCCTGGAGCACCTGCCTTCCTGCAGTCCCCAGCTGCAGCTCCCAGCCCTCTGTCTACAAACCTCACTCAGTGCTGGGGTATGTGACGGAGAGCTTTAGCTTATAAGGTGTTTGCAAACTATTCTGCTGCACCCGCTGCCTGCTGGTAATATGTATGAAATACCACTTGCAAATGAAACAGGTTTGTAGGTGTTTGAGGGGGACTGGTACTGGAGCTTGAGGCAGGCTTGGTTTTTGTGTGGGCTTTTTTCATTGTGCTGGTTTTGGGAGCTTGTGTTATGGATCTGTAAATACAGGAAGCATAGTTTTACCTGGCAAAATTTTATTTAAAAAAAAAAATAATCCTTTTTGGCATCTAGGATAGTTGGATGTAGAACCCTGAGACAATTTTTTTTTTTTGTGCTCACAGGCAAGAGAAGCAGACATTAAATTGGCATGTGATTTGTTTGCATTGTCTAGGGTCTATGAAGCAATTACTTTTGCATATGTTAGCAAGACTGGAAGTCTTTCAGTTTGCATATTTACAGGGGAGAGACAATAGCTGCAAGCAATAGCTGATCCTTGAATTAGCTGAATTAGCACCAAATTGACAGGATTGGGCCTCTGCTAATGCCTATAGTGAAGAAATTTACCAGATTTTTTTTTTTTTTTTTTTTTTTTTTTTTTCTATTGAANTTTTTTTTTTTTTTTTTTTTTTTGCTTTAAAAGCTTCTTTACTTCCAAGGATGGCCCTTCCACTTCATTTATCTGGCAATTAAGCTTGTGTACAAGTGTTGTCTGCTGCAGCCTCTAGGAATTTAATGGGAATTTCACCTGGGTAGTCTCACTGCCTAGGCTGGTAATGCTTTGTTATAACTACAGTGATGTTTTTCCCTCTGGCCCACAGATTATTCTGGCTATTCTTTCTGCACAAAACCAGATTTTTATTTTATAAGTAGCTGATAGCATTTGGATGACATGTGTGATTCAGAAACTCTCCTTCTGCCTACCCCTGGTTCCTCATTGCAGTACAGAGCAGGTAGGGCATTTGGCCAGTGAAGACAGTCCTAGGATTTCATTTTCTTCTGCTGGAAGACTCTGAATGCATATTTTCCACTTCTAAGTGAACCTGGCTGTAAGGAGGTTTAACAGGCTTCTCATACTCCCTCTCTTGTTGAGAAGAGCTCTTTCTACAGCATACTTAAATACCAACCACTCCAAATAGCAGGAGAATTACTACATAGCTGAATCATTCAGGTGCTCCCTAGAGAAAAGAAACCCTGGGGTCAAGTCCATCAGTGTGCCCTCTGCTGAACAGAGGAGTGTATGGGAACAGGCTACAGGTCTCCCATCCCGTCTGGTAAGGACCAGGATCACTAGGCACTGGAATCAAGCTCCCTCTCTTGGTGAGGGAGGAACTGATGCTCAGTGTCTCCCATTCTCAATGAGCATGGAGGAGAGTGCTAGAGAGTGCTGAACTGTGGGAGATTCTGGATAGTTCAGTCTTTGCCCCTGATGTTTTAGGCTGTGGATGGGGAAAGAAAGTAGTAAGAAAGCAGTGGGAAAACAAATCCAATTTGGATAATAAAGGAATTGTAGGAAGGCACTAAATAAGTAGATGCAGTAGCATTCTGCTTTCTACCCTGCAACAGGGTCCTCTGCCCTTATTTAAAATAAAGATCTTCTGAGCTTCAGATGGAATAAGTGAGCTAGCAAGCAGTGTGCAATCAATTGAGAATAGATACAGTTTGCACCTGTGGATGTGTGGTGCACAAGAAAATACGTGGGCATCAATATTACATTAAATCAAGAGCAGTGTTTGTGTGGACACTTTGATTACAGACATTATTCGGTTTAGAATTTTTTTTTGGGGGGGAGGGGTCCTCTTCTTAATGCTTGCTGTTGTGGGCACAGGCAGTCCCTCAGGAGTGGGAAGGTTTAGAGGAGTGTTCCTACACTTATTTCAGCACATTACAGAAGTAAAACAAATCCTGGGGCAGTGGAAAAGAAAGCTGCAAGGCTGCAATGTCCTGTACCCTACCAGTGATGTGACCCAGGTCCCCTCAGACAAAGAAGGAACAGGCAATTCTTGCATGTTAAATGGGGGTGATGGCTTAACGTGAGAAAAGGTTCATGGTTGTGTATCCCACACAGAGATGGTCAATTTCCCTCATCCGGAGCCTTTCCTCAACTCTGATTCTCATGCCTCTTCTGTGCCTGTCTTGATGAACAGCCAAGGTAACTTGTTTGCCAAGTTTTGTAGATCATGCACACAGGCAACCAACTTCCATTGGAAACAGGACTTGGCATATAAAGTGGGATTTTTGGATCCCAGTAGACTTTTTTTTTGTGGTAAGTAAAATTATAGGTTGCGATTCTTTGCTGGTAACAAAGCCTCTGGAGGTAAAAAAAAGTTCTAAGCCTTATAAAGCTGCAAATGTACATTAAAATCCTACAGTTCTTCTGGGATTTAATTTTCTTTTAAAAAATAACTTGGTGCTTGCAGGTGTTGTGGACCAGACCATAGAACAATGATGTTCTTAACAAGCACACGGCAAGCTGAAACCTCATCTCTCCACAGTGTCTCTCACCAGTTCTCTGCCTTAATACAAGAAGGTGGTGGTGAACGTGGGTGCAAGAGGTGAAGGCTATACTGTGCACAGGGCCAGGATCTTACATGCACTCGCTCTTGCAGTCTGCTACTACTGTGGGAGACCATGGGGTGATTTTTTTGACAGAAAGAAGGTTAGTTGTGCTATATACCTACTTGTCCACAATTATAGAGTCAAAACCACTCTTTGCTGATGAAAGCAGTAGAGAGAAGATGCTCTGATGTGTTAACATTGGTCATTTGCTTCAGGCAATACCTGGCCAACTGGACTACCCAGGTTTTTGCTGAAGTAGCTCAAAAGACAGGTGACCCCGTGAAAGGTGTCTTAGTATGCCTGGAAGGAAAGGCAGGGGGAATTTGGATGAAACATTTAAAGCCATTTATCTCTGAGCCCAGAAAGCTGAGGCTCTAAGGTCAGCTAAGCCAGTCAACTGATGAGACAATTTAGCACCAAATCCCTGTGCTCTAATTTCATGCTGAGCCTAACTCAGTATGAAACCTGGTAGCCACCTCTTAAAGGAGCCAGAGGTATTACTGAGGATGCCACACATGGGGTGATGGACAGTAGGTTTGCCAGGTGTGGGGAGCATGAGCAGATGAGCTGATCTCATTGCTTTCTCTCTTCTCTCCAAGAGAGAGCTCTCTCATCGCCAGTGCTACTGCCATGTGCTGGATCAATTATTCAGGTTTCATGAATTAGTGATAGAATTAAAAGCCTTATTGAGAGTCTAGGAGTCAGTCATTTCTTGGCTGAAATACTTAAGTACCAGTATAAGGAATGAGCTGTTTCTATTAAAGGATTCCTTCACCCTCCCCCTCTTGCCCCCTTCCCCAAACCAGAGGTTTAGGATGGAAACAGAATGATGAAATACCTCTCCTCTGCAGACATCCTCATATGAGAGGCATGGAATAAAATTATTCTGGCCTCTTAGCAAGTGCACCTATGGGCCTATATATTGTGCAGGGTCATTCTTTTGCTGGTATTGGTGCTTGCTTGTGTATTGAGGGAAGGGAGGAACCCGTTATCCATTAAATACAGTTACTGCAGTCTTTATGAGCATTTCTAACAGTGGCATGCTTAATGGACCATCTGAAATTCTTCCATTTTTGATACAATTCTTTTTGGTTTTAAAATGCAACCTTAACGTTTTCAGAGGTATAGCAGATGTGGTGTTTTAGCATGTTAAGGGGGCCAAATAATGTCAAGTGTCTCAATGGAGATGCAGATAACGCATAACAAACCAACCTGCAAACTGTTCCAAGACAATGAATTATTCTGAGGTATGTTTTTGGAACTACGTCTCCCAGTATGCTCAGTCTTGTATTATTCTATATGGGATTTAGCTGCAGGTGTAGCCCACTTAATGAGATGACACTCCAGGGTTTGATGGAAGCACATAAGCTGTGATTCATGTGGTCCCTCTGGGCACCTCTGGTGTTCAGTCCCTGCACATGGAGCAGCTAGGGTGCTTTCTGCTTGCGTTGTGACAGTCTGTCTTGTAATGCTACTGGCCTGCTGGGACTGAGGGAGGGTGTGACGTGTCCTAGCCTAGGTGGGACCAGGGAGAATGTATTAGGGGCCTATTACCACCTCCTTGTCCATGAGGACAGATCCATTTTTTTTTTCAGTCCCATGACCTAGAGGCAACTTGCTGCTGTTTCAGAACTACCTATTCTTTGAGGTCTTATCTTTTTGCTTAGCTATGCCTGCTTCAGATACAGTGTTGTAGCTCACCTTCAGCTCTGAGCAGCCTCCATGCAGGATGGATATCCTGTTGTTTTATCTGTCTGTCTGACACAATGGCTTCTGAAACCAGTTGTACAGTTCACATTTTATCCTCTGACTCAAGCACTTCCAAGATAAATTTAATCAGAATCTTTCTTTCTCAATCTGATATAACAGGAACAGAAAGCTGCATCAAGGGCAAGTTTCTTCTCTGAGCCCAGTGCTTGCTATCTTGGACAGAATTTTAAATACATAGAAATGTGTGGTGTTGGTGGTGCGCTACACTGACCACTTGCCTGAAGAGTGGGACTGCATTGCCTCCAAGGAAAATAACTTTATAGGAGGGAGGCCTGGAGCAGCCATGAATAAATGCTTGGATATATTTTTGGACTAGGATATTTACTGTATAATGACTGTATTCTATACTGGAAAAAAAAGTATACAATAAATAACTTATGATGGTAAGTTCAAGTACTTCAAAACCAGCTATTCTATTGAGTCTCAAAGGTAAGAATATGCTTTTTTGTTCACACTAGCTTTTTTTTCATAATTGTATATGTTTACAGTACTGACCAGCCATACACAGCAAGAAACACTTTCTTGTCTTGTCAACTCTTTTCTTCCTGGTCTCTTGGAGCTATGATTTTAGACCCTTTGTGCTTGGCAGGTTCTTGAATTTGTTATGCTGCTTTTTGTGCCTGAAATTGCATTTTTAATATCTTGGCAGATGGTGTTCAAACACTTATGAGTTTTACACCCACAGTTCCCCTGGTGCCAGTTGGGCATTTCTTCTGAGGAGCATTTTTCTTTTCTAATTACACCATACTGCAGGGTTTTTCTTTCCTCTCCTCCAGCAGTAGCAAATTTTGCAGTTTTGGGTATGTTACTAATATCCCACAGTTTGGAAGGTGGAAAGCTCAAACTGTCAAAATTCTTGTTTCTATCCTCTCCCCCACTTAGCTTCCACTAATGTAAAATTTTACTTCATTGATAGTTTGCAGCCTGTGATGTTACAGTAAAGGGGAAGAAACTGTAACTGTGTTTTGTGGGCAAAGTATCATTTTTATAGGTTGCTTGCTGTATAAATAAGCCCATCAGCTAAATCTATCGGTGCATGTTTAAATGAGGAAGGGCGGGAGGAGGAAGAAGGGCTTATGTAGGAATATAGAGAGTATAGAAATGAGGACATCATGTTCGTGAAGGTTAATGGGAGCCAGATAATGTCACATACTAAGGATTGTTTTTATCAGGAAAAATGTGTTTGGTTTTGTGTGTTGTTTTTTCTTTTTTGTCCCCTGTGCTTCAGCATGCTAGACAACAGCCTCATGTTCGAGTCAGCAAAATGCCCCTATAGGAAGTCTTCCTGTACCTGTTTGAAAGACCAAAGCAGTATTTTGGCAGGTAGCTAGAATAACTCCAGTCCTGCCCCGTGTTCTGGTTTTGAAGCAGAAGAGCAGAAGCTGCAGAGCAAAAACTTGGATTTTTCCATTTCCTACTCCTTCCCTTGTCACTCCTGCCCATCGGTGCCTTTACTGCTTGCTTTGCTGTGTTCAGGCTTAGATGACTACTGGAGCAACAAAGCAGTGGTGCACATGGAAAAACCCTGGTGTTGTCTGGCTACAACGGCCAAGTACCACAAGGACCTGGGAGAGCATCATGCATCCCAAGAAGCAGCTCTGATCACTAGTCACACAATAGTTAGATATCCAGATGTTTCAGAAGAGAGATTTTTTTTTCCAAATAGCAGCTGGACATTTAAGAATAGGGAAGAAGCAGCAGAAAGGGGAAAAAAAATGTATAGAGCCTGAAGATGACAGTACCACCTTGAAGCAAGGCTGGAGGAGCAGCAGACTGATGAGGGAGCTTGCTGGTTGCACTTAGGTAGGGTGTCTCTGAAGCAGCCTCACACAGATGGCTTGAGCTAGCTCCAAATGTCCTGGAACTACCGTTGTTCAGCTTCCCCAAGCAATTAGCTAGCAAATATTCCCATCTCAGCACCAAAGGCTGTCTAGCTGTCAGGATGGTCTTGGAGATAATGATGACTGTAGTCCAGGGCCAGCTGGTGCCTGTGTCTCTAGGTAGAGCTTATACTTGTCTCCTTCTCTTGGTTTTCAAGCTCTGACCACAAAACTTAGACACCAGGCTGGGGCTGTAGGTATTCCTGCAGCACAACTGTAGCCACAGGGGCATCTGTGACGGCTGCCTGGGAGCTCCGTTCTGCTGGTGAAGAAAACATCCTGTGTTTGTAAATTAGCATCCTGGTTGTGTTTTCAAATGAACATAAAAAAGCCTGTGTCGAATGTGTCTTTTGTAGATTAGGTGATAAGCACAGTTGACTGCAAGAGAACTGTTTTACAACGGACAGGGAAAAATGCAATTTAAATACATTTTTGGTATAGGGTTTTTTCCCCTCCCTTGCAGTGTTTGCAATTTTTCCTATTACATCTTTCCTCCTGTATCTTCATTTAAGCCAATCCCAAATAAGATTATGCACGTTAGAAGTGGGAGGTTAAAGCTGCGCTATGTTTACTTGGTTGTATGTATTCAGGATTTAGGAAAAAAAGCCCCTTTGATAAAGGGAGTATATCCAGGGCTTTCTGTTTCATATTATGAACTATGCTGCTATGCGCAGTTTGTTCTATTAAAAACTTAAATTAAAATTCCAAGATAGGATTGCTCAGAGATGACCTTGGGAAACATTACTGAATTTCTTGTTAACTGTAGAACTTCTCTACACGGCCCCAGACAATAGATCTGGGAGACTCAAAAGCTTTAAAAGCATCTGGGTGAAGTTATTCAGTGCTATGGTCATTTGTCTCTTGTTACTTGCATATTTATGCTACTGTCTAGTTCTGGAACTGCTGTACCATTTTAGGGACTGGGGGAGAAAAAAGAGCAAAGATGGCTTCAAGGGGAGGATGTGTGCATTCACTGTGTGCAGTTTTTCTCTGAAATGCTCTTCTAGCATCTCAGCTGTTACAAATGAAACAACACCTCTCCCCTTGTGGGTTTTCAGTGGTTGTTTTAAAAAATATAATGATGAATCAAGTATAGGGTTAATAGGTGCCAGCTCTCCCATATGCATCTCTTTATCATGAAATTGATCTCTTTGATTAACTCTTTTCCAGAAACAAAATAGAACATGACGATGTCACTGGTGTTCTGATTTTGTTGATTTTTTATTTTTTTTTTTTTTAATTAGGTTGGTATTACCTTAATGGTACTGACCAACTGAGGTGTAAAGCGTGACCCCCCCCTGCTGTAGCAGGAACTATGGAAAGTGTCCCTTTCTAAAGAAGCGGCTAACATCATGTAGCATTTTCCTTCTCTGCCATGCAGAGATAGTCTAAAAAGGCAAAATGGGGCAAAAGAACCTTTTGGCTTTTTTCTATGTATGAATCTCCTTGAGGATGTTTAAAAATTTTGCTGCCTTGATCTACTAGCTGAGATCTGTTACACAGACCAATCTTAGTACTCTGGCTCTTGTTTCTTGATTGTGGATGTGAGTCTATCTTCTCCATTCAGGTGGCACCCTGACCACAAATGTGTGGTTTGAGGAAATACAAATTTTGATAGATTCAGAAGATTATCCATAAGAGATGGAACATTTGTAGGTATGTGCTGACATTTCACACTTGGAAGATTCTGGGAGAATATGTCACTGGGTACCATCAATTTTATTATTCTACCTAGGAGATGATGTAAAGTAGACCTAGTGTGCCTGTAGGGTGCAGGGTGCTGAGCATTAAATCCTTACCCTGCATGAGCCAGTCCTTGGCTTTTGGCCTGTCACCAGTACCTGTGGTGTCATTAAAGCAATGCCTGTGCCTAAAGCTCAGTACACACTAAGTCAGACTGTGTGCAAACCTAGTCCAGCCTACCTGATCTAGGGTGTGACATCTGGCCAGCTGCAATGTTGAGCAAACGAAGCTTGCAGGTCAACTGTAGTATGACCGGCTTTTGCTCAAAGCAGTTCAAAAAATGAAATAAGTGCATGGGTAAAAACCAGGTTTTCTGGGCCTTGAAGTGCTTTGAATGTTAGATCTTGACTCTGGATCATCTTGCAATTCATACTGTTTCTAAACATGTTCAGCACTGAGCTGTCACTGCTGTCTGAGGGATCATCTTGCAGAGAATACATATAGTCTACACATTTAAGTGTGGTATTATGGTTGTTATGCTTATATCAAATAACACTTTGACAGAAAAAAATTGACTTGGATTTGTAGTGGAAAACTTATTTCCTACGTGATGGATTCCCTTTCTGCCTCCAGTGGAAGCTGGAGTCTTGTTATTTACCTCTGCGCTATTTTTACCTGCTTGCAACAGTGATGCTCATCTTAGCAATGCTTTAATATTTCCATTTTTATAAGAGTCTGGTGGGTGCCCTCACTTCAGATAAAAATCTGCTGATTTTCACAGGAGTTAATTGGCTTGGTTTCTTCAAGTCAGTGGTGGATGTTCTGCCTTCCCCTTCACTTCACTTTGAATTTCAGTTTTGTTTCCCTGTTGTGTTGTTGGCTTTGTTAGGGCATACTGCAATAAATTCAGATGAACGCATTTATGACCAGTCTTATGTCTGATACAATTGAATTATGCTATATTTAAAATGTCCAAAATGTGTTGTTACCTCTGCTGAACCTGCAACTTGAGCTTTTTATTTACTGTGTCATCAAAACCTGTTCAATGAATCTTTGTTATATTTAAAAACTTGGTCTCCATTTTGTTTCCCTGGATTAAATTTTTCTTTTAAAGATGTGGTTCCTGATAGAGAACTCATCAATACATCCTGACTTAAATCAATTTCTACTGCTTCCTTTTGGAAGCAGTGACTTCTGAGCCATAGGGTACATGTTAGAGCATGTGTTTGTCTTAAGTAGCTGGGAGTTAGTTACACTGTGACCTGTCCTATTATGACACCTTAGTGTCTTTGTTCATCTTAGGAATAGGGAGTAATTTATATTGGTGCTGAGAAGTGGGACTTCTGTGAGTCTCCTGTTATCTCCTGCTGACAGGTAGTCAGTTACTTATGACTTTATGTTGATGTTTTAGCAGCTGCAGTGCAGGGACTTAAGTGAAATCTATGTGAAGATGGATTTGGAGGTAATTAGAAGCAAGATGTAGAGGAATGAGACAAGAATCAGAAGGAGATGGCAGCAGGGAGACTTCAGTTGAGAGAATGATATCCTCACTCAATCTTGCTGACTGATGTTCAGGTACTGAGCCAACATCTGAAATGAATGAAAGAGTTAAAGTTCTCTGTTACTACACAGATTCTGCTCTAGGCTTCTGCTCAGACCATGGGTGGATGGCTGCTAAGGTTCCTTCATAATTTGAAAGCAGCCTATGATCATAAGCTTCAAGTCAATCTTGTTGGCCATTAGAGGAAGAGGGGATTTTGGCCTCTGAGTGAGTTACCATACCTTGTCTGTTAGCAGTGATTTGAATTCCCAAGCACTTTCTACAATATATCACATGCTTATTCTAAAGGGATGACATCTTTTTACCTGGCCAATTTATAGCTCATGTTGCAGATTTAGCATCACTTACTTTAAAACTAGGTGCTTTCCATAACCATAAACGTCTCTAGAAAATAATCAGGAAATGCTTGGGGGAGATACAATATATACCATATACCAATATATAATACCACGGTATAGTTATTTTGTGGCATTTTCCTGCCAGGTTTATTCCTGTAATATAGTTTGTTCCTTTTGTTAGATTCCAGTAAGTATAAATAGAGTGAAATTAACAGATGTAATTCAGTATAGTTCTACCATAAGTCAAATAATGCCAGTTTAACCAATGCTAACTTACATTTGTAGCCACGTATGCTTACACACTTCTGTTCAGAATGAATAAATTGTAAAATAATTTGGGAGTCCTGGTGGACAGAGTTGACCACGGGGCAGTGGTGTGCCCTTGTGGCCAAGAAGGTAAATGGTCTCCTGGGGCACATTAAAAAGAGTGTGGGTTGAGGGAAGTCATCTTCTCCATCCACTGTGCCACGGTGAAGCCCATCTGGAGTACCGTGTCCAGTTCTGAGCTCCCCGGTTCAAGAAGGACAGGGAACTGCTGGAGAGAGTCTAGCAGAGCGCTACAAGGATGATCAAGGGAATGGAGCACCTCTCTTATGAGGAAAGGCTCTTATGGGTCCTTTTTAGCCTGGAGAAGAGAAGACAGAGAAGGGATCTTATAGATGCTTATAAATACCTGAAGGACAAGTGTTAAGAGGATGGGGTCAGGTCCTTCTCAGCGGTGTCTGGTGACAGAACAAGCAGGTCAAGCTGGAGCACAGGAAATTCCATCTCAATGCAAGGAAAAAAGCACCAACAAAGCACTGGAACAGGCTGTGCAGAGAGGGTGTGGAGCCTCCTTCTCTGGAGGTATTAAAAACCCACCTGGATGAGTTCCTGTCCAGCAGTGCTCCACAAAGCACCCCTGTAGGTACAAAACGTAGCCAGGATGGAAGTCCTGAGCAGGAGCTTCCCTCATCTGTGCTGTGCTTGTGTGCAAATCACTGGTTCTGCTCTGTTCCTCACTGGCAAACACTGTCCTCAACTTCTGGCTATGAGCCCAAGGTGAATGCAGCCAGCGAGGGTGTGTGATAGTATCTGCTTTTCAGAAAGTAAACCAGAACAACTTTAGAATATCTAGAATATCTGATTTTTTT
Organism: Jacana jacana; assembly: GCA_013400555.1. NCBI lineage: Eukaryota > Metazoa > Chordata > Aves > Charadriiformes > Jacanidae > Jacana > Jacana jacana. The sequence continues at coordinate 10,474 of VZTM01024217.1, read as the reverse complement.
TTTTTTTCCCTTTAGAGACTCTTTAATCCTAAAATTACTTGTTAGATATTTGTGTTTTGCCTTTTTTTGAAAGATAAGTCATTGCCAGCAGTTCATTGTGGAGCGATGAGATGTAAGGAGGGTGCATCATCAACACTGGAGCAACCTGTATGTGCCACCTGATTGGTCCTATGCAATATAAAATGTAAGGCTTGGAAACAAATTGATAGTGCTTGATTGAGAGTTCAAGCTGAATTACTCCAAGGCATGCCCAAGCAGATTCAGTCAGTGTACTGATGTGTGGCTGCTATTTGTATTGGGGAGGAAAAGATAAACTTGAGAGAGTAGTCAGCATTTCAGCAAGTCTCCTCACCTGTGAAAATGTCACTGCTAAATATTCCTGCCGGTGCTCCCTTTGTAATCTTGCAAATACCAGGCTGCTAAATTGGAAGGGAGTTATTTTGACAGAAGGAAAGATATTCTGGAGATAGGCTTTCATGCTTCTTAACTTCCTGATCTGCTCCTGGGAAAGGACACCGATACCAGGTATATCTTATGAGTTTCTTACTGTTTTTGTTTTCTTTTTCCTCCTATGTTTTATTACTTCCTAGATTGACACTCAAGAACTTTCCTCTCTGTTTTGCTCAAATCAGGCTCTCGGGGGTTTTGTTCTTTATACTACTCTATTTGAAGTGAAGTCATAGGGTTCTGACAGCTTTGGGTTCTTTTTGCTGTCAAAAATCCCCCACTTTCCAAATGGAGGTGCACATTAACTGCTGGACATATCTGGGGGATCAGGAATATAATGGTGCTTTTCTCACAGTGCAAGATTGACTAGTATCTTCAGATGTTGATCGCTGGGTGAAATATTCCTGTGGTCATTAAACTGGATTTCTGTCTAGGAGTTAGATGGTGGAGAGATCCTACAATCATGCCAGCTTGTTCTAGGCATTCAAAGAAGAGCTTCTTGGTTTTGGGTGTTTGGAGCCTGTCTTGGTGAGAATTGGTATAACTTTTTCCACTGGTTCAGCAGTTGTGGAGAAACAAGGTTGATAGTGCAACTTCCATGTTTTAGCATCACTAAAATGACAGTGGTGTCTGTCTGAGCCCTGTTGCAAGGAAATCTGCTGTCAGCAGATGCTGCATCCACCACTTGCATGGATCCAAGGTGCCTCTGGAGTCAGGCCTTGTAGTCTTTCAGGAAAAACTCTGCCTGCTGATACAGCAATATGTTCCGCTCCAGGAGGTATGATGATTTTGTTACAAAAGAGCAAATTGGAAGAAACGTGGTTTTTTTTTGACCAGTCCCCTGAAGCTCTAGTGGGGTAAAACACCTGTCTCTGTCTCCAGGGGGCCTGGCACTCAATGCTTTTAAAATATGGGAAACAAAACTGCCTGCCTTCCAGTTTTCTTGCTGCTGGCTGGTTTTGGTGGATGTGCTCTCCCTTTGTGTTAGGGCAAGAGCTGCCTATGTACTTGCATAAATACCTAAGGTGAATGCGGGTTGCCAAGTGCCTCCATTTCTTGTTACTGTGTCAAGTCAAAGGACACCCTCTTATCTCAGTAGAGAGGAAGTGGGTGCTTCTCCTAAAGTGACACAGAAATATGTGCATCCATTCCCTTTGCAGTGAAGACTGCCGAAGCCCTCTATTTACCAGTGACTCTTCACAGCAGCCTTTTGTGGGGTTACTTGTGATTCTATGGTGCTGTACTGTTTTCACTATGAAATGCATTATATCCATTCCACATTAATACACATGGATTGCTTATACAGAATTCTATCCTTTTTTAGTTCAGAAATCACTTTTCTCACAGTGCAGAACTGCCTTGCACAACTGCATTCACTGTGTCTGAATAATAGCCCAGAGGCTGCTGTTCTTCAGGATTTTCAGTTCTTTTTGCTGTTCAGAAAACTATTATTCTAGTGTTTAGCACATTTCTCTGCTGTCATTAGTTTTTGTCCTATTGAAATGAGGCATCAGAATGTGGGAACTGATTTTTGGGTTTAACCTGATGTGTTCTGTAGGCTTTCAGCATCTGAGAAGTTTCTTGGTACAGGGACTGCTTTACTTCATGTGCTTGTTTCCATTTGTAAACAGCTGAATTTTGTGGCACATGCATTCCAGTCTTAACTGGAAAACTTGATAGTAATATTCATAAGGGGCAGATAGGCTTCCCAAATGATTTTTTTTCTGTTCTCTTCCCATCTCTTCTTTCTTGTCACAAAATGACCTTATTGGACCCCTTGCTATTGCTGTTGGGAAGCCAAAAAGTAAAGCAAGACCTTCTCTGATTCTCAATGTGACAGTATGTCTGCTTAACACCCAGCTCTGAGAATTCATTACTCCACTGTAAGAAAATGCCTTCTTTTTCTGTTATTGATTTCTCTTTTCTTTTTTTTTTTTCTTCTTTTCCCTCCAGTGAACATACTTACTTAGCCTGTTTGCTGTCGCTTTGAAATGTCAGAGATGCCACATGGACATTACTTTGCAGGAAAAGGATGACAGGTCAAGAAACCCATATGTTTTTAAAGAAGCAGAGCTCTAGTATGGCTCAATGTATCTCAGTATCTAGGTGACATCAGGTATCAAGTTAGACAAGGGTATACGTTTTAGAGGAACAAAGACGAAATGACTGAGCCGGATTGTGCCTGCTGCTCAGGCATGTAAAACCCCACCTATTTAAATCTATCTATTTATTCCATGTTTTAGGTTGGAGAACAGTTTATGGCATGAATATTAGTTGTCAGAAAATTGGAAGCATTTTGAAAGTTATTACTAAAAATGCCTACTTCTGGTTTTTGACTCGGGTATGTCTCTCTAACCCCGATAGACTAATAAATATATAAGTGCGATCCTTACAACAGGGGCAGTATGGTATTTATAACTGTTCTCTGAAAATAAAGCCCAGGAGTATGTAATCTTTCACAGCAAGAGATAATAATAAGAAATTTTATATTCTCTAACCATTTTCACTGATTTTTTTTTTTTTTTTTACCAGGCTCCAAACTGGTTTAATAAGATTATTAAAATTATAGTATACGATGGTACTGAAATTCCTGCTTTGTATCTTGAAAGGAACCTTCAAATCTGCTGCTAATTAAACCTGTCCGGTCTAATTGTCTATTCCCTGGGATTCTAATGTCCCAGCTTTGATTTTTGGTAGAGCAGAGTAACACTGCCAGTGTAAATGCTGGCCAGTCTTGCAGGGGAGAAAGTAACTCTGAGCCACTGGGGTACAGACAACTGGGACTTGAATTTTTCCTTTTCCCGCCCACGGAATTGCGTTGCTCTGTCCCCAGGGGCCACACTTTCGAGCAGAGAGCCGAGAAACCCTCCGAGATGCTGCAGACACTAGGTGGTGCTTTCGGCCCGGCAGTGAGGGGCTCGGCAAGCCGGAGAAGGGCTCAGAGAGCGCTGAGGCAGCTGCCCCTTAGCTCCCGGCCCCGGTCGGTGCCTTTAGAGGATCAGTGCAACTTGGCACCCCCTTCAAAAACCCTTCTTGGTGTCCTGGGCTTTAGGCTCCACTTAAATATGAGGAAAACCTTCACAGTGAGGGTGACCAAACACTGGAAGGGGCTGCCCAGGGAGGTTGTGGAGTCTCCTTCTCTGGAGACATTCCAAACTCGCCTGGACGTGTTCCTCTGATCTGATCTAGGTGTTCCTGCTCTGGCAGGAGGATTGGACTAGATGATCTTTCAGGGTCCCTTCCAATCCCTGATATTCTGTGATTCTGATCCTCTGAAGGTGATCCTTCCAGTTTGTCTTGGGATGTTATCCTTCTAGAGTCGCCACCTCTTCTCTCTTCCACCACTTAAGTCACACTGGCTTTCTAGATAACAGCATGTGATCTGACTTGTTTTAAAAGACTTTTCACATCTTCAAATTGAAAATTGAAATGGTTCTGGATAGTTACAAAGAATGGTTCCAGTGGGTTTTACTCTTTACTCTTCCATGGAGAGCTGCTGCCCAGATGACGCTGATCTGGCTTTGGCTGATGCAATGCCCGTTGCAGGTAGTAAAATACTCGGCTATACTGACAACTGTTTGTGGGGAAAAAACAGTTTACAAAACTTGAGTTCATCTATGGAAGGAAGAGAAATTATTGAGATGATAGGTGGACTTGCAGCCTGAACATAGCAACCTCCAGCTGTGAGTCTGTCAGAAGTGACAGTGCAATGCATACTTTTGGAGCGGGGCTGTCTCATTGTGATGGCAAGTTAGGGAGCCTTGACAACATTGTGCTACTTTACAACGGATATCACAAGCTATAGAATATCTCAAAATATGCCAGCTTTCACTTTAATACTAGTATGTGGCTGCTGGTTCACTTTCATGGCTAATTTTTAAAGGACTTGCCATGTCTGTTTGAGGCCATCGATCACAGCCTAATGTTTAGGAACAGAAGCAAGCTATGAATCCAAAATGTGTTTCAACCCCCTGTATTCAGTGACAAGCTGATGTGTGTAGAGAGATGAGTGAGGCTTTGCTAGTCAGGCCAAGGTCTCTGATGGGTGAATCTCGAGTGTTGTTTGAGAGTGCTAAGCTAGGAGCATGCTCCAGAGAAAACTGGTTTTGCAGAAGCTGATCAGCAATAATTTGCTGAAATTCAGGCCTCTCAAATGTGTTTGAAATCAGGTGCTAAGGTTGCTACCTTAATCTCAAACACGCTATTTTCATTTTTAGTGTGTTTCAAAACATGCTTTCTTCCTGCTCCCAAACTCTGAAACTCATTTGTTTGTTTCTTGAATTGGTTTGAAAAGTGTTCTTGACCTCTTCAGGGCAGGTCTTGCTTTCTCTGTGAGAAGACTCAACTGCTTGAGCTTGGAGTTTGAAAGTTACACTAACTGGCTAAAACTTCTTCTGTTTTCAGAGAGTTTTCCCCTTACTGAATGACTTCTGGCACTCACTGTGTGAGTTGTGAACCAGCATCAAAATGTGCTTTTGGCAAATATCTGAGCATAAAAACACATTTTTTGTATGTCATCACACTTGATGCAGCAATTTCTTAAGAAATATTAAGAGTTATGAAGTGAGAGAATAAAATGTGCTTCTAAGCTTGGACAGGCATTCTTGTACTTGATGCTTAACTCTGCTGTATTCAAGTCATTTAAAGGCTTTAAAATTTTATTTTATTTTTTTTTTTAACCTAAGGCTAAAATAGAAGGAGCACCATTAGGAAATGTGTGGCCTGGTAGGGAGCAATTACATATACGAGTTGTTCCAAGAAGTGTGTGGGGGTGTAAGTCATGGTGCTGGTGAAGGGTTTGAAGTATTTTGTCTCTGGCTCGGTGCAGACAGGTCACTGCAGGGCACTAAACGGTAAAGGGCAGCTTGGGCCTCAAAGAGAGGGCATATTTGCTTGCCTAGTCTAATGCTTTCTGCTTGCATGAAAATCCTTTTTAACCTTCTTATTAGCTATGGAAAAATGGGAAAAATTAAGTGACTGAAAGTTGAAGAGAATTTTTATTTGTGGGGTGAAGGAGGAGGGAAAATCTATTTGATGGCTTTTTAAAGTCCTGGTATTAGAGATGATTGGATTGAACCTTTGTCTGCAGAGGCACTGAGAAGCAAGTGATCTGAAGTGCCTGTTGCTAGAAATCTCAATTTGCTTTTTTGAGACCAAAACAAGAGAAGCTGGTGAAAGAAGGTGGGGGAAGAAAGGGCAAGGAGGGGAAGGGTAAGCCAAAGGCAGACAGGGGATCTTCTCTCTGGAGCATGGGCTCTTTGCTACAGGATGGCTGGTGCTGCCAAAGGTAGGGCAGCAGCAGGATCTGCGAAAGGCATTGCTTGGGGCTACACTGGGAGCACCCACTTTCCCAGCCAGGGTGAGAGTGGTTGTTGGGGTCAGCTCAACTTCTGTGAAATTTAAAAGAGGGGGAAGTAAGAGGAAGAAACAAGGAATGAAGCAGGGAAGAATTGCTCTCCTGGAGGGCTGGGCTGTGGTGACAGCAGGAGTATGTGTCTCCTACAGCAAGTTGTGCTGAAGGTCTCATGGCAGCTAGTGGAGGAGGTGGGATGGCTCCTGGGTTGGTCTCTGGTGTGATTATGCTGAAGCATCTTTAATGACTGGGATGAGAAATGTCATAGAAAATCTTTTATTGTGGTGAGAAATGGAGTGGTAAACAGTTATTTTAAAAGTGCTCCTCTCATTCAGTCTGATCTCCTGAAGGATTTGGCATAGCCCTCCTTTACCACGGGCTTTTATTTCTGTTCCCCAAAAGACTCCCCTGCTGTGGCTTCTCCCTCACCCCACACCCCCACACACACCCCCTAAAGTAGGATGGGCCCAGAGGGTGGTTTTGGTTAGCAACGAGGTCTCTGATATCAGATTCACAAACTGTAGTCTCGGAATTCTCATTCTCTTGTATTTCATGTTTCCAGGGGCTATATTAGTGTAATGTAGCAGTAAACCTTTTGTCTGCGTTAATCATCTAGTTTGCTTTACATAACTTCTGCAGTGCTCACTTGTTACAATTATCTGTGGTGCTTTAGGAAATAACTTTTGTTTTCAATGCTACAGCTGCTACATTTCAGTTTTGCAATGGTGGAATAGGTTTTGTTTAAACAGAACTGTTGATTCACCTCATTTATTCCATGCTTCCATCAATTTCTCCCTGTTGCCTCTGGAACTCAGTAACTTAATTTAGCTAAAAGTTATCATTCAGAAAGCACACTGCTTTCTGGTGCTGGCCTTCATTTCAATCATTCATTGGGATCAGCTTTTTCCAGAGGATAATCACCCTTACTGTAAACCAAGTAATTTGAGTTAAACTTTGGCCTGTGTTTTTTGTTACAATTATCTGTGGTGCTCTAGGAAATTTTGTTTTCAGTGCTACAGAAATGTTGTTTCTGGCCTGAGAGGAAGGGATGGGACAGCCATGTAGGCTGGAACATGGATAGTAAGAGCTTGTGCTCAGTCCAGTGCTGTAGCTGTACCTCCTGATGGAGGAGCAGATGCAGTGTCACCTGCAATGCAAAGTTCACCCTCTCTTGCTTTTTATCCCTGCCTACTGTAATGTAGTTTTCATATCAAAATTGTAGTAGGTTGTAACCCAAATATCCCTCACAAGCAGAGCCCCAGAGAAGCACCTCAAAGTCAACAATGAACTCGCTGGAAATTTGTATTCCCTGTGGGGGAGCTGCCCCACAAGGCAGTGGAGGAGCTTGGGAGCCAAGGGAGACCCCAGCACAGCCACTGGCCAGGATGCAACCCCACAGGATCTGAGCAAGGGGTGGGCAGGGAAGGGAGCTGGTAGCAGGGTCCAGCAGCCCTGCACATAGGAAGTGGATGAACAACATGGGTCCATCTAGGCCATCAGCCACAGAAGCTAGGGACAAGAGCAGTGGGGTGGTGAGGGGGCGATGGATGGCCATATGCATGACTACAACATGGGTCCCAGGTCCATTCAGGAGATCGGGCTGAAGACAGATGATACCACACCTCAGGTGAGGAGTGAAGGTTCAGCCTGAATTTACCCAGAGCTTCTGCACTGTGGGTAAAAGTTTGGCTGGGTGTCCTGGGTGAGGCTGGTCAAGGTGATCAAGGGCCTGCTAGTGCACTCAGGGCTCTGACACTAGTTACACTGTGTGCGTAGGGAAATGGTTTCTTTTTGTCAGTTAGTTGTGATTTGATTCTCTGATTGCATTTAAAGAAAGATAATTCTTTTAAGGAGAATTAAATAGTTGCAGACTTTCTTCCTGTGTGGGGGACATGCAGGTCTTGCTGGCCAACTCCTGAGTACCATCTTGCCCACCTCCCATGGGTCAGCTGATGGCTGCAGCCCCCAGACTCCCTGGTTTGCACTGTACCAGCAAGGGAAATCCTGAGACTAGATTAGTAAGAGAAGATCCAGCACAAAGCTGGGTGAAAGAAATAGCATTTCAAGCAAAGTGAGTCTCTGAATCTAGGGATGTGGGTAAGAGAGGAAATAGTATTTGAAGTCAGGTGGGAAGAGGGGGGTGTATTCAGTCCAGAAGTATTAATTTGGTTTGTAATTACAGTGTGTGTATCTTTTGTACTGCTTCTTACTCTTTGATTTATTGTTTGCAATTACAAGCTGTGGTTAACAATTCTAGGTTAATTTGCATGCACATCTCAAACTAGAGCAATAGGCTCGCCTTTGGAGTCTGAAATAAGTAATTATTTGGGTCATCCATATTGTAAAGAACAAAGTACAGACAAGGAAGGAACAAAGCCATCTTGGTTATCACTAGTGCAGCGTAATCCCTCCTACAAATAATTACTGGTTTTCACCTACTTCCCTTGGGGCTTAAACTAATTGCTGTGTTAGCAGAGTAAGGGCTGAGTTCAAAAGGCTAGTATTTATGCAGCAGGGAAAGAACAACAAAAAACTCAAAGGCAATGGAAGGAAATAAAGGAATTTGGGGATTATATTGCCTTGCACACTTGACATGAGAGGTTTTGGTTGATTCAGAAATGAATGGCTCTTGCGGATTGGTAGGTTCCTATTTTTTGTCAACCATTTTCAACAATCCTTAAAAGTGTTGCTTCTTGCAGTCCTTTTGCAGAGTCACTGCCCAGATGGGTGGCTACATATTTTCAGCTTCCTGATAAATAACTGCTGAGCTTTAGTGATGTTCTAAAATTTTATAGGGGCGCTGCCAATTTGTGAAGCGGGAAATAGGCACCAAGATTTGCTGCTGAAGGGACGATGGAAGCCACAAAAGCAGGGAGCGGAGAAAAATGTGCAGCAGAAGCACGAAGATCCAAAGATATGTGTATGGGATAAAATAAACTAGCTGTAGCTGGTGCTGTTGTGAAACCCTCAGTAGTATGGTTAAGCTGAGGGTTTTGGGATGTGGGGAATAGCAGTAAGCAGATGGAGAACTGATACAGTGTCACGTCCTCACTTGGCATGCAGGGTAAACATTCCTCAATATTCCAGCACCACCTTCATAGTAATGAAGGGCTTTGTTTGGGAATGGTGATGTGTCACTAACAAGATCAACAGTTGTGCATGCTTTAATTTAAATTACTCTGGGAAAGGGTAGGATACTGTGGTAACTTGGGAGCTAGTTTGGACTCTCGGATAAAAGCAACTTAACTTGAATAGATAATACTTTTGTCAAAATAGTAACTCCTACAAGTTTACACAAGTTTAAGTGCTTTATTTTGGTGTGTGCTCTACATGTATTTGATCAGTCTGCATACTGTTTACTTAGATTGTACCTCTAATGCTTTCAAGACATCTAAACCACTGGTTATAGTATATTTTGTTTGATCCCTGACCTGGATTTAAGACCATGCTAATAGATCAAAATAATTTAATATGAGTAATTTTGGGCAGTGGACTGCCTGACCTGTTTCTCTCAAGTCAGAATAGTCATATAGGAGAGGCTCCTTAGATGTTTAATCCATTGGGTTAGGGACCCCCTTCTGAGGGAGAGAAGTTAGTATATCTGGGGCAATGGTTTCCTACTGAAAGATGTCATTTGTTCTGTGGGACTGGTAGTAATTTAAGGTCTTAATTTAAAGAGAGGATCTTAAAAGCTTTTATAGTATAGATTAGAGAACTTTGAGACAGGTGAGGAACACATCCTGCCCCACAGAGCAAGCAGAAATCAGTATGGGCATTGCAGCCCGAGAAGCACATTTGGGGATGTTAGAGATGTAAGGATGCAGAGAAGTTTAAGCATGGAAGGGGAATAGGTAAGAACAGTTAAAATACCAGAAACCTGAAGGACAGAAATAAACTATGCAAAATATGAGTTAGTGATGAAAAGAGTGGTTTCTTGTTTAGGCTTCTTAAGCCTTCAAAATGTCTGTGCACAGCACAGTGGACCCTTATGTGGACAGGTGTTTATGATACTGTCCCTCACAAACATGTTAAAAAGCTTGTGCTAATATTTCTGACAGGTGCTCCCCTTTCACTCTGTTCTCCTGGGAGTAACTGTCTTGGTGGTGACCATTGGATTCCCCTGAGAGTCAGGAATAGTTTGTTTAATGTCCAATAAATAGTCTTGGCAATATGAAACTTACTAGAGTTACCTATCTTGCAAGATAATCTTTACAAGCCATACACTAATGTAGCGTAGTAATTATTAACTACATGTCACAAATAGGTGGGAAATAATGAAGAAATTCACACTTTCTAGATTGTTTTGGAGTGGGTTTTTTTTGTATGTATGCCAGTGAATACATATGGGAGAACATGGGACACAAGAATAGTCCTGGTGTGTGGTGTCCTTCACCCTGTCCCATTTGTTTATGGAGAAAGGCATTACTTTTGCTGCCAAATACCTTTACAGAATAACAGAATGTCAGGGATTGGAAGGGACCTTGAAAGATCATCTAGTCCAATCCCCCTGCCAAAGCAGGAACACCTAGAGCACATCACAGAGGAATATGTCCAGGTGAGTTTTGAATGTCTCCAGAGAAGGAGACTCCACAACCTCCCTGGGCAGCCCCTTCCAGTGTTCAGTCACCCTCACTATGAAGAGGTTCTTACTTATATTCAAGTGGAACCTCCTAT